>CM059202.1:19254535-19591464 GCA_030323885.1 Branchipolynoe longqiensis
CTCCGCGGCGTCAGTAGTTGTCTGACCCGCCCCCTGACTCGCCAGATCCCACATCGACTCTATAGGTGTGTGTGGGGGGGTGGGTCAACCACACGCAGTAGAGGTCAGCCCAGTTGGGGTCTGACCGGTGGTGACCCGTGCCGCCACCTAGCGCAGTGTAGTGGTATTGCGCTGATGGCGTCGTAGTCTCCGCTGCTACCGCGTGATAGTAGAGCTCATGTTTAGACTACTACATTAGGCTCAAATCTATTGAACGCGATCATATTTAACAGAATTACATATGCAATAAGTGAAATTTTATCAATTTAACCCTAAATCCGAAGAGTTATTAAGGCTACCGCCACATTGGCGGCGATATTAATATTTATATTTTCGAATCGACGAACGTAAAGTAAACAATCACATCGACGTCGCTTTCCATACTGTATGGATATCGACGTCGCGGCGGCGGCGGCGATTTGTTTACTTTACATTCGTCGATTCGACACTATTAATATCACCGCCAATGCGGCGGTAGCCTTAATAACGGTTCGAATTTAGGGTTAATTTAATGAAATTTCATGATTTGAGTATGTATTTCTGTTAAATATGATCGCATTCAGTAGATTTGGGCCTAATATATAGCCGCCGATTCGGCGGCGGTGGCGGCGGCGATGGACAGTATGGATATCGACGTTGCGGCGACGGCTGCGGCGATTTGTTTACTTTACATTCGTCGATTCGACACTATTAATATCGTGGCCAATGCGGCGGTGGCCTTAATAACGGTTCGAATTTAGGGTTAAATTGATAAAATTTCACTTATTGGGTATGTAATTCTGTTAAATATGATCGCATTCAATAGATTTGGCCCGAGTCGGTCCCTACCCCCACCCTTATACCTGATGCGTAGTAGGGGTAGCTTACCAGACTTTTATCCCCCCGGGGTTGGCCTACCCTGCTCACATGCATACCGACTTTTCGACGCTACCCTGGATATCCCCGCTACCCGGAGAGGTAGGGCGCTACCCCCGCATCATGCATACGGCCCCAGGGCTCCGCACAAAATTGGAGAAATGCAACAAGTAGAAGTACAAAGAAAATACACCAGTAAAATCCCCACTCTATCTGACCACAACTACTGGGACAGACTCAAACTACTCAAAATTAACTCACAAGAAAGAAGAATGGAAAGGTCCAGAATCATATATATCTGGAAAATAATGGAAGGAAAAGTGCCCAACCCAGGAATAAAATACCATATATCTCAAAGGAAGGGAATACTCTGTAGAATTCCAAAAATAGAGTCACAAGCTAGCTGTGCGATCAAAACAATCAGAGAAGGAAGCTTCATGGTGCGTGGACCAAACCTCTTCAATAGTATGCCACAAGACATAAGAAACAAGACAGACTGCAGCACGACAGGTTCAAACACAAACTGGACAAATATCTCCAAACCATCCCAGATCTATCAAGAATCCCAGGATATACCAACCTGACAATAACGGACATCAACTCATTGCTGGAAATGACAAAGCTGCCCGCAATGACCACTGCATACACACTAGATGACCAAGGCGGAGTCAACGACCTGGCCTGAGCACCACATGCTCGAACTGAACTGAATTGAACTAAACTAAACTAAACTAATCTGATTGTAAACAATCCAGGAATTACAAAACACGTCGACCTAAATTCAGTATGGTGAGCTGGTGATTAAAAATACACCTGTCGCTTTTGGAATATGGGGACTTTAAAGAGGCGTTAATTGTCTTCATTTTAACACATATTTGAAGCAAATCTGATATGTATGAGCTAAGTAATGAAGAAATGAGTACAGAGAGTCCACAATTTTCCGTCAGTGCGCCGTTTTCCCGGCCCCGGCGACGATCGGTAAAGACCCTAATGAATGAATCAATGAATGGGCAATTATTGAATTATTACAAAACAAACAAGTTTAAGTTACAACCCAGCATTACAGTTAGAAATCACTTACTGTACTTAAATTAATACAGCTGTGGTGAATTTTATAGGCGCGTGCAATTTTAATTGTGGTAGGTTGTTTGCAAAAATGTACTAACAGTAACACTTAGTAACAGTAGCAATTGTGGTGAGGATGCTTGCTTACTTAGTCTTAGACTTAGGAACTATGTACATGTATTATGTCATTTATATGCATGTGCACTCCCGGAATAAATATAATTGTAAATGGGAGACTAACATCGCACCCAGTAGAAGCTTGTTAAATTATTAATTTTAGATAAACTTGAAACAAAAGAAACAAAACTACTTATCTTCTTATATGCTCCTGTAACTCAGGATACGAAAGCATACCATAAACACATGAAACAAAAGAAATCTGCAATTTAGTGTTGTAAATAAAACACCTTAATCAAAAGAAATGTAGTTGATGTGTGTTTGCACATGTAAATATACAAACTTAAAACAAAAGAATGCTAAGCTACTTTTCATGTCCCTGTAAATAAAGCATCAGAATCAAAAAGTGACACAAAGCTAGTTTCCGCGTACTTGTACATAAATGACTTAACACGAAATAACCAAAACAACCATTCATTCATTGGTACAAGAGGCTTCCAAATCTTGCACAAAAATACCTTAATTATAGCAAGGAGCCTTATTAGAACCCAACATATGATGCTTTAAAAGGTACCCTTTAGTTAGTAATACTAATAGTATTATTCACATTACAAAGCTTGAGAAAATTGTGACAGACTTGACATTTTGAACAAAGACGTGCCTGCCATTGGCTTATGTCAACACAACCCTCTCAAGTAACATATCAAATCAAGGTAATCACCTCAGGAATCTAACTAATGACATTAACTGAGGATTCGATCAGGCTGGAGGAAGTGACTGACTCAACGAAGTTAGAGGTGAGCAAGCAGGGGACACAAACTTGAGGAACTTGAAAACATCAGTGCTGATATTCAGATCATTTATGAACCTTCACATAGCAAAAGTTAAGACACTAAATAAGAAGTGTCTACGGTAAGAAAAAAGTCTGGTATGTTGCTTTCGTGTAGTAACATAGGGAAAGTTAATTTCAATTTCAGAAGGCTGGCTATTTATCAATTCTTAATGGATTTGACCAGGCAAAAACTAAAATCTATGAAATTTAATGCACTTCGAAATAGCACCATTCAAAGCACAATTTGAGCATAACTAAACCTCCGAATCCGCATTTTCATGCGCATCGAAAAACGGTGCACTGAAAAGTGATGACATCATAGCGCGACTGGCAAGCGCGGCTGATTTCCAAGTACCTACTTGGCAAAGCCATTGAAACAAAATACACACAAACCTACTTCCCATGTCTCTATAAATAAAACACTTGAGACAAAAGATGCATACACTTAACAAAAAAAGTCTTACTCGAAAGAAAATAAACTTAGTAAACAAAGTTACTTTACACATCCCTAAAAATAAAACCCTTGAAACTTGGGAAAAAAGAGATACCATAAAGACAACACAAACCTACTATTATACATGTCGCTGTAACTAGATTAGATTAGAGTGTTTAAGCTGTAGACTCAGACCAAGTCGAAGACTCCACTATCAGGGCTCACTACACGTGGTGAGGATGTTCTGTTCATTTTTGTCATGTGCAGCAATGAATTTGGATCGGCTGGGTGTATCCTGGAATCTGTGGTTCGTCTGGTATTGCTATTAACACCTTGTCAAGCTGCCTTTTATATGACTGTACACTGCAGTTTGATTGATTTCTTATATAAGCTGACATTGTATTGAGCTGAACTCTTCAGACAGAAAGGCTTCCTTCCTGCAGTGCTTTTGTTGACTGAGGTTTTAGTATTTATTGGTGGTACCTTACCAAGTCTACTATATCTTCTTGAATGATACATTGTTATACCATAGTTAGGTACTTTGCCTTCAATCATTTTCCAGACGTATATAATTTGATATTTCTGACATCGATATTCAGTGAAGTACATTATGAGAACTTTCAGTCTTTCCCAGTAATCCGGGCTCTTGGTATCTTTGATGATGTGAAGCTGCGTTGCTATAACTAAGCAAAACACTTTAAACTCTGACAAATGCTCTCCAAGCATTCGTTTGCCTGTTTCAGTTTATGCAACTACATATGTGGGGGGAGAGTGCTGACATTGCTTGCTTCTGTTGTGTTTTATTTAGTCCAGCAGCACTGACACATTTAGACAACCATATAGAGAAATAAATGTTAGAAATTGCAATCTAAAATAATAAATATAAAGTTCAAATGTTTATTTATCATAACCAGCTACTTTTGGTGTGAATAATTGATTAAATCATCTAGATTAATAGACTTTAAAAGTTGAATTGAGAGTTGAATTTCTGTGGCTGTCATCTTGGTGGTTACCATTGCTTCCTCTGTGTGTGGGGAACCCCTCTAGGTCATGTGATGAGGGAATCCCACCTATGATGTCATTCATACATCACAGACCTCAACTCTCCTCCCACATGTTCAGTGGCATAAACTGAACAAACTAAGCAAAGGTATGTTTGGAGAGCTTTTGATGCTGGATTCGTTTGTAGCTGGGTGAGGTATAACCGGCGACTTTAAAACAAAAAAAACTACTGAACATGTCCGTGTAAATAAAAGCCAATAAAAACTACATAGTTGCTGTCCTGTGCAGGTGTCGAGTGTCTGCTGGGGATTGCGTGCCAATATGACTTTGACGAACACACCCCGGCGAATGGCTACCGAAGCATGGTCGAGACCATTCACAAATGTTGCATCAAGATTCTCCAGCTGACAAGATACGTCTCCGTCACCCGCACATCCTTCCTCTTCCGCAGTGGCCACTACAGGTATGCTCACCAGCTTTTGTTATTTAAAGGAAATGTATTACCATATCCTGGCCCACCACCTCCTTGATAATAATCGTCTGATAAATGAAATGTCTCTATCCTTCAACGTTGTTAGCCATGTTGTAAATATATCATACTGTGGTTTTTACTGTCATCATCATCATGCTGTCGGTCGCGATGCGACAAATACTGCTTTCATTACTTGACTGCCACTCTCCAATTAGCTCTCTGCTGTGAGAGTGATGTCCATGAGTCGGTCTTAATGTCTCTCAGCTTCAGGTTTCTCTTGATGGTATCCTTGAACCGGAGACGAGGGCGTGCTCTCTTTCTGTAACCAGAAGACAGTTGAGAGTAGAGGATCTGATTTGGTAGCCTGTCTGATGACATCCTCATGAGGTGTCCAGTCCACCGGAGATTCTTTTTGATCAGAAGATCTTCCATAGAGTGCAGCCCCGTCTGTTCGAGTATTTCCTTATTTGTCACTTTGTCCTTCCAGGTTAGCCTCATGATTGAACGCAGATGTCGCATCATTAAGGCATGCAGCTTTTTCACCTGTCATCTGTACACTGTCCAGGCCTCGGCTCCATATAGTAGGGTGGATAGCACGATTGCATGGTAGATCTTGCCTTTGACCCGCATGTACACATGGTGGTTGTTCCAGAGTCTCTGGCGCAATCGGCCGAAAGATGCGCTAGCCTTGGCCATCCTCCTCTGTATTTCAGCATCAATGCGTCCATCACTTGATATAGTGCTTCCGAGGTAAGTGAATTCTGGAACAGAGTTCAGCTTGTTTCCGTCACCCATGATATCCTCCTCTTGGGTTCTTGTAGAGTTGGGTTGGTACAGCACCTCCGTCTTCTTGATGTTAATCTTCAGGCCAAACTTCTTTGATGCATCAGAGAAAGCATCCACTATTTTCTGGATCTCTTCAGCAGAGTGGGCAACCAGTGCACTGTCATCTGCGAATAGCAGCTCTCTCACCAGTATCCGAGTATTCTTGGTCTTCGCTCTGAAGTGTGCGACATTGAATAGGTCAGCACTCTGTCTGGACTGTATATAGATGCCATCCCCCATGGCTCGGAAAGCCTCGTCGAGCATTGCTGATAGGAAGATGGAGAAGAGCGTGGGGGCCAGTACACAACCTTGCTTGACCCCATTGGTAACCCCGAACGATTCCGAGACTTCCCCTCCAACACTAACATTCACCATCATTCCTGTATGTAGAGCCTCGATCATAGTTGTGAACTTCTCTGGGCATCCATACTTCCTCAGTAGCTGCCATAGCCCGGTTTTACTGTACAGTACAGCGGCTTAAGATCGTCAGTGAGGAAATTTTCTAATTTATCTGGTTGGTGGTGTTATTATTGTTATTATTATTATTATTATTATTATTATTATTATTATTATTATTATTATTATTGTTGTTACTCTCAATAGCCGATGTCTACTTTTTATGTTGGGCGTCGTTAAACAAACATTATTATAGAGGGGGTGTAATGACATCACAAGACAACTTTTGGTAGCCATATTGGATTACATACAGAAGGATTGCAACTGCCTACACTGTGCTTATTTACTGATTTGTTGGATTATTTGTCACTGTTTTGAGCAGTTTGGCCTCAGAAGTTGTTGCTAAAGTGCTGTAAGTAAAAACATTGGATGTAAACTGCCCAGAACATCCCAGAACACAAGAAAACTCTGTTTTACTGCATGAGCATGCATTCACAACATGGCTAGGGAGGGTGCTCGTAATCCAAGATGGCTGGCCGCTGACTGCTGAGTGATGACGTCACGTGCACTCCCTCTATTATATAACAATGAGTATATTATAAAACAAGGAGTAAGGATTATTATAAAAGAATGAAGAAACACAATTCTATACTAATTCTCAATGTTGAATGGCATAAAACTGCACACTTGTATACATGTGTCTGTGTGTACTATATATATATATATATATTCAAAAGCACATGACACTAATATAAAAATGAGTAGACACATACTCTGATAGCAATCCTCAATATACATCTCGAGGTGTAGCGTAGACCAGTAGTGTTTGAAAACCGGGTGTGAGCAGCATGTCACTACCACAAGCGCACTATAGTCTTTGTATAGAGGGAGTGCATGTGGCGTCAACACTCAGCGGTCAACCATTTTGGGTTACACTTAATGCCACCTATGGCACCCCTGTCTTATACCAAGAACACTACGGCCACCACTGGGCCTACCTCGTCTGCGGCTGCCGAAGTATGTGGCACCATCTAGCGGGTACTGCCCGAACCTTTCTAATTCTCCAATGTGTCAACATACTGCATTTTAGTAACAATGTGAGGCTACATGATTAAAAATATACTTCCCCTCCATCAAAAAACCCTTTTCCCCAAACTTTTGAGTCCGAACTGCTCAAAACAGTGACAAATAAACCCAACAAATCGGTAAATAAACACAATGTAAAGAGTTGCAAGCCTTTCATATGGAATCCAATATGGCCACTGGAAGTTGTCTCGTGACGTCATTACACCCCCTCTATATCAGCTGATTCCTGCTTTTGAGCTTGTGGGCATCTTTTCACAGTCGCGAGTTGGAGGCTTATGTGACGACCCTGGGCCAGCTGCGCGCCTGCCTGTACTACATGGAGCGGTTACTCAGTTACTCCGGTGGCTGCCAGTTGTTTCCGGATGAAGAGTCCCTGTCGGCCACAGACTACGCTACAGCTGAGAAACTCATGATGGAGGTTGAGACACTCTGTCAAGAGACCTTTTACGGGCGCTGTCTCGCCTTCCAGGTTAGAAGCCAGCTTTCTGACAACTTTCACTTGAAATAAACACTACCCCCTTTATTACTTTTGTATGTGGTAAATATGAATAATTTCTCTTTTTCTAACTGAATGAATATTTGTGCATTTTTTATTAAGTGTGATTTTTGTAATGTGGATATTCTTTTTAATCAACTTTTTAAACGTGATCATATTCTTTAAATGTGAATTATTGAAAACGACATTGTGTTTTTTTTAAACGAAAATGAGCCGTTTTCTTTTTAAATGTGAATAATTAGATTTGTATGTAGGAACATGCGTTTTTGTTGATGTAATCTATGCTTAGCATTTTGCTGTAATTGTAACAAGCCCTATTTAATTGTTCACCAAATTATGTTTTACAGTCTATATTTTGCACAATCCCATAATTGTGAAAAGCTTTGTTCTCCAATTGTATGCCAAATGTATGTTATAGAATCTATATTTACCATGTTTCCATAATCGTGACCAGCCATGATCTCCAATTGTGTGCCAAAATGGTGTTGTGCAGTCTTTATGTTTAGCACTTTGCCTTAATTATGACAAGCTCTGTTCTCTAATTATTCACCAAATTTGATCCCTAATTTGTTTATAGTGTCACGTATAATAACTAATGCCTAATCTTATAGACTAGCTAATATAGTGAGGAGAAAAGAGAATTTGGAACAAGTAAAGAAGATAAATAACAATACAGAAATATGTACTTATAACAAATATTCTCAAATACAAATAAATTCTCAATGGTATGATATTACACTCACAACTGTCTGTGTAGACCATATGGATGATAGATACACTCAGTCCTATTGGTGCTTATTCTATGTCTCAGTTGCCTTGAGGAGTTGATAGATCTCGTTGATCCATTGTCTGTGAGCTGTCACCAACTATTCAGGTATAGAGTCTCAGTTGATGATGGATGTACATGTCAGGCTAAGCAGCAGTGATGTGGGAAAATGCAGACACCACAGTCAGCAATCCTCCTCATGGCCATTGGTCAATATTGTAGAAGCTCAGCAAGTTGAATCCATCCCATAAGCTGTAACTAGCCAGATCAGGTTTCAGCCCTAACTGACTTGGAGATGTTGACGCCTCGATGTCTTGGAGTAGAGTCCCGAGAGTGTGTGACTACACTCCTTATATAGTTGCTGGATAGGCCAGGCCTAACGAAGAGATGGGACGAGTAGGACGGTCCAAACATGTGCTGTAACCACTTATAAAAGGCAAACTACCTGTTAGGAAGCAGTCTCCATATATTCACTGTTATGTTACAATAGCAACTGGGTGTAATTGCGATAAGCCATGTTCTCCAATCATGCGCCAAGTTAAGCTGACCACTGACTTTGCTCCTTGTCTGCGCTTAGTACTGCGAGTCGATGGCACGCCCCCTGACGACAGTCGTGGTGGCAATGGCCTCGTTTGCAGACACCCATCTCACCAACTCGTCCATGCTGAAGGTGGCTTCCACGATTCTGGGCAGTGGAAAATACATCATGAATCCGGAGCTGCGAGCCCAGCAGGTCAGTTCGACGTGAAGCCCTGAGGGCAAGGCAGTGCCAAACAGGCCCAGACTGTGGGGTCATGCAGTCAGATACTCCTGCCTGTCCCCGTGCCCTGATTCAAAGCACCTTAGATTGCGCACTTCTTTTAATATGGCAAGCCCCACTTTGTGTAAAAGGTTACCAGAGGATGCTGAAAAAAGTACCATCTCGTGACGAATTGAGATCTGTCTTCTAGTTTCACCCATTTAAAGCTGCATTGTCCGATGGTTTTGAGTTTCTGCCTTTTATATTGGATAACTATATTATTTTGTTATAATGGACCTTACTTTTGTTTGAAGTCACTTCTATTATACATGGGTAATTTTGGAACTATTTGAAGTATAACCATGACAAAATGAGATACAAATATTATGTTGATGGTTATAATTTACATTGTAAGCAAAAGGAGGCAAAATGTGCAGTGATTGAGGGCGATATCAGTTTATTACAATTGTACTGACAATAGAATCGCACCAGCAACAGCATAGTAATCAAAGCATGCATAGATGCGATATAAGATGAATCATAAGCATCGGTTAAGAGGTCTCACAATAACAGTCATATTATTACCTCAATATTCAACATTCAAAGTGAGAAAGATATCTGGCTGGGCCAATTGCCCTACCGTTAAATTTAAAAAAAAAAACAAGTCAGCAGTTGCTTCGAGCGCGTCCGGTGTGGTGGTTTCAGCGGGTTCCCGTGCTCAGAGGTGTCCCTCGCTTCTGCGCTGCTTCTGCGCATGCGCGGATTTCGCATCAACTCGGGTCACCTGAGCCACTTATTGGCGCATGCGCACATCCTACAAACTCGGGTCGAATAATCGAATACGCTTCTCCGCGCTCGGGTGGACAATCTTTTTTTTTTTTTTTAATAACCGATAAAAATACAGCAAAATAGGATTTAAAGTATTTTATGATGGCCCAGTTTACCTATATTTCCATTTAATTAATCTAAGTTATTCTTTTTATGCACATGGCACGTGTATTTGTCGACTCCACTCGCCGTGTTCTATTTGAATTTCTGACGACTCGGATGACCCGAGTCGCCCGGGTAGTGTTAATCGATTACGGCCATCCTTATTAGATTCTGACGCATGCGCAGAAGCGAGGGACACCTCTGAGCACGGGAACCCGCTGAAACCACCACACCGGGAACCGTCTGACGAGCTCAACATACACCGGGGCGCAGCCGATCACAGACGACAGCAGCGCCGCGCGTCCCCCTGGCGTCGAACCCGGGAACCACAGTAGTATCGATAACGAAAAGTAGTATAGCCGGAACCCTTTTTCGCCTTACAGCCGCATACAGGAGCTGTATACGAGTTATTTTATTTTGAAGTGACTATTTTAAATGGCCAACTTTGTGAATATATTTGTGAAAACATGCCAATTTAATTTTGGCACCCACATCAAAGTTCTGACAAGGTAGACTTCAGCAGTAATAGGTTACATTAAAATGGCTTAGTATGCCTTTATATGTAGCAACAAATGCTCAATAAGTGCATCATTATCTATATTGGATATGTAGAATGATATCTAGGTCAGTATTTTGTTTTTTTAAATTTGAGGCTTTGATCAGCTATGCAGCTTTGATTCGGACAGGAAGCTCGAGACGAGTGGGAGAAGGAGGGTTTATTGAAGCACATTATTAGGTGGTACAGAGTGTTAAATCATGAGGGTTAAATCAATGTCACGTTTCAGTTCAATCCACTTGGTTGATTGATTGATTGATTTCTGATTGCTTTACGCCGTGTCGGCAGCATAGGCCATGTAGACCCGCTAAGGACGACACAAAACCAGGTGTGGATAATACAGTTTATTACTACTATCACTCTGAACACCGTATCTGGCTGGCATAACCGCCGAATCAAATAAACAAAAGTTTTTCTCGGGTGAGCTGACCGGCGCGCAGGCCGGGTGCGTATCAGGTGGGCGCCGGGCCGGCCGAGCGCCGGGCCGGCCGAGCGCCGGGCCGTCCGAGCGCCTTGGTTATATACGACTACTGGCACGCCGCCTAGCGAGCAGCGGGCGCATAATGCTTAGCACGGAGCCGGCGCGTTCGAAACGCCCCGAATATGACCAGCTCATATATACATTCGTCAATGCCCGCGGGTGCCTACACCAGTATATACGCGTAGATACTACCTGTAGACCCGCTAAGGACGACACAAAACCAGGTGTGGATAATACAGTTTATTACTACTATCACTCTGAACACCTTATCTGGCTGGCATAACCGCCAATGGCGCACAGCCCCCCCAGCCAACTAATAACTCGACAAGGTCGAAGCGACCCGCATGTCAGCTAGAATCCGCTCAGGGAGAGGAGAAGCAATATATGAAAAGATAGCGTCTGATGACCAATCCCCTCTAGTCCTCAACTCCTCTAATGTAGAGCCCTGCATAGCAAGAAACGTACACCCCCCCCTGCGAAGCGAATGACAAGAAAACAATTCCCCCTGCAATCCTGCGCACTCAGCGAAATACTTGATCGCACAATTCAAAGCCCTGTATTCCAAAGGCTTGAAACCACCGCTAGGTGAGGGTACTTGAAAAGCAGGCAAAGCATCCAAAACCTGGACCTCCCTAAAGTGCTTCTCAGTCCAATAGACTGCACATAACTCTCGATTCATCACTTTAGCCACAGGGATCAATAACTCCCGCTGCCTAAACTGGATAGTTTTAGTCCGCTTCACCGTAATTAACATCCCCCAACTGAAGAATTTAAAATCCTTCCTAGACAGGACGGAGTCCGATCTAGTTAATTGACTCTTTCTTAACAAAGCTCTAAACCCCATTAATAAGGCAGCGCGAATCGACACATGACCTATACTGCTTGACATAAAGGAGAAAATCAACAATAATTGTCTAGGTAAAAGCGGAGAAGCGCGTCTGACTATGCACCCTAACTGTCTCTTCGCTCCACCCAAAACCGTTCTGACTAGATGAGAACTATAATTAATCGGAGGAGACCCCCATTGCTTGGAGAAAATAATTCAATGCCGACAAGTAATTCGTAATGGAACTAAATTTCAACGATCTCGTTAACCAAGTAATATAAAGCCCAACCTGCACATCAGGGCATGGCAGGGGAGGAAATAATCCCTGGAATTCGTCCAAAAACGAAAAATACTTCTTAATCTGGGTCGAGCGCGTGGCGCGACTGCTTTCCGAGTAGTAGCTCGACTGAAGCAGTGACATCTCCCGCCGCAACTCTGACAACGAAACGGAGAATATAAAGTTAGGCAAACAAATGCCCACAACACAGCACCCTCGCGGAGTCTGCTAACCCCACCCTCATCCTGTCACCTCCCACCGACCAACGACTCAAAGCATCACAAATCACATTCCTGTCACTCGGTACATACACTGAAGTAATTTCGAAATTAAACTCACAAGAAATCCAAAACAATTGTCTCACCCACTCCATTATTAGCTTACTCCTACACCTTCCAGATGCCAAGGCTGCATGAACAGTCATGTTATCTGTGACAAACACTACTGACTTGTCCCTCCATTGTTCTCCCCACCTTGCTGCGGCCGCCATCACCGCCCACATCTCACGCACATTAATATGCGCGTCATCGCAAATCTGATCAGAACACGCGTAATGGTGGTGAACCGACGACTCTAAGTCCTGAGGCGCGCCTGAGTCAAAAGCTCCAACGCACCAATCGCTTCCGTGAAGCGCACCAAATCCAGAGGAAGACGCGTCCGTATACACAGACACGCACTCTGTGTGACTCCCCAATATGCGTGCATGGCCATTGAAACGGTCTACAAACTCTAACCACCAGGCTATCTCCTCCCTAAACGCATTATTCAATCTAAACTGGTAGTACGGACGCTTCAGTGTCCTAACGGCGTCATAGACCCGACTACAAAACGAACGACCTCCCTTCACCACCGAAGCACAATGCGCTAAACGTCCACCTAGCCTTTCTAAATCCCGTCTCGTCGCCTTCCGTCTCCCCACAAAGGAGAGCAAATGAGACTTTAATTTCTCCAACTTATCTGCCGGCAAAAATAACTTCATGCGCACCGCATCAATCTCTATGCCCAGGAACCTGGTGCACTGGGATGGAGATAACATCTTAGGAAAACTAACGAAAAAACCTAACTGTCTAAGAACTCTAACAATAACTAATTGAGAACGAACACACGCGTCCCAAGACCGATCTGCTACAGCGAAATCGTCCAAGTAATTTATCACTCCCAACGCACCCCGCCGCGAACAAGCACGCACTATGAAGTTACTGATCCTTGTAAATACATATGGACTGGAGGACAGCCCCATACACATATGGTTATCGACAAAAAAACAAACACCTGTCCCAAAATCCCACTGCAAACCTTGTCGATTCCTATCGGTTGGATGGATCGAGACTGCTCGATATGCATTTTTAATGTCCACCACCGCCATGTAGTCCTGTGACCGCATACCATCGACCAAGTCGTCGACGCCTAGATAAGAAAGTGTCTGACTCACCTTGTCAACGTATGCGTTCACAGACCCACACAATGGGCGCGAACAATCTACAACACAACGCAACCCATCCCCCGTGGATTTAGGAACACAAAAAATATTGTGAATGCAAGTGGGGGGAACAGCCACTTCAGAAATATATCCATCGCGTAACTCACATGATATCCGTTCACCAATAAATTCTTCATGAACGTCAGAGCGAACTGCCCTATTAAATACAGTGTAGCCAACAGGACAATCAACATTAATGACCTCAAAACCAAAAACTATACCGCTTAATATATAACTCCAATCAGCGTCATGCGACCCAAACAAAAATAATTCGCAGAACGCACGACACGGGCGCAATTGTGTACGGTTGCCCGCGATGTAATGAGTACAATGACAACTCCCTAGAAAACATGCATTCATCACACGAAAATCAACGGTGGGGAAATCATCACGATCATCAATGGCATGAACAACAAAACAATTCAAGTCTACTGTTACAGACAACCAAGTACTCAGTAAATCAGTCCAATTAAGTAAGCAAGTTTGCCAATCAATGTCTGCAATGCCACCTTGAGCATTGTCCATTGTAACGGGGCCAGAGTGCGCGGTGCAACCAACTTGAGTTGCAACGCCCCCCGGCACGTCACGACCAGTCGAGCAATCAATCAGCGGAGAGTGCGTGACCCGACTATCCCGAGCCGCCACGCCCCCCGACTCGCCTTGCCCAATTGAGCAATCAATCAACGGATCCGCCCACCGCCGGTCCTCATGAGCGTCCGTCAACTCGCTTCCCTCAACACCGGTGCGCCCGACCCCACGTCAATCTTTCCTACATTTATCGCGCCAGTGCGACTTCGCCCCGCACTTGCCGCACCAATGGCCAAACCGACATGTCTGTTCGTCCCTCGAACACCCATCCTCACTGTTGAAACCATAACAAGGTCGCACACCCTCTTTCGTGTACTGCTTTGAATCGCTTCCTCTTTTCGACTGACTATAAGTGTTCGTCTTCAGACAATCAAATCCATAGTATCGTAGAGTCAGCTCAGAATTCCCCGGGTTAAACGCCGAATAACCATCATCCGCCGCCAAGCGACGAACACCAACGTCATAGTTCACATGTGCAGCATTCACAAATTTATCAGTTTTAGCTCTACCCGCTAGATAAGCGATATGACGAACAAAACGTTTGTAGTCTCTAATGTTTGTATTCTTAGTATGCAGCATCCAGTGACAGTTCGCCTCAATGAGCTCGTAACAATTTAACTTACGAACAATTTTCTTATCTTCTGTGAAGCGTTTTATGGACCACTTACTTCTAAGTCGCCTCTCGTGACTACGCGTCCTGTCTGAGGACGAAGACGACGAACAACTGCGGCGCCTACGACGCCTCGAAGGACTCCTGCCCCATCGTAGCTCCGACATGCTCGTCTCCAGCAGCGGCGTCCTCGACCGCCGGTGCGCCCGGCGACCCCGACTCCCGGCGCTTGCCTGACGAGGCGGTGCGGTCCCTGCACGCACCCCCCCCTCTGTCGCCCGACACGCTCCGACCACCGGCACTGGAGACACTCCGACGGCGACTCAACGAACGGCTCCTCCGCCGCCCCCTCGACACGCTCCCTCGCCTGCCGCCCGACCTTCTCCGCCCGCCACCGCTGTCCTGTGACGCACTCCTGTCCGCACCTCCCAACGACATTAATGATAGCTCTCTTTCAATTGCTATAGTCTTCTCCGCTATCACCGCTTTTCTTTTCTTTTTCTCCAAACCCCGCAAACGCTCAAGCAAGGACCGTTCGTCGTCACTTACGGGGTCGTCCGAGACGACCGGTATGACCAAACTAGCCTTAGCAGGCTCCAACAACTTCTCCGACTTCAATTTCTCCTTTTCCATCATTTCCTCGTTCTGACGCGTAGCACGACGAGTCCGTGCAGGGCGTCGAGTGCACCCGTCGTTAATGGGCGCAGGGTGTATATAGCCACACGGTGCACAAAAGTCCTTTGGCATATGTCTAAAGACAATAGCCGAAAAGTGACAGCTACCAACCAATGAAGTGTGTAAGGTGACAGGAGCGGTCGACCGCTGACAGCAGATGGCGCAGACGGTGCAGAAAGGTTCTCGGGTGAGCTGACCGGCGCGCAGGCCGGGTGCGTATCAGGTGGGCGCCGGGCCGGCCGAGCGCCTTGGTTATATACGACTAGCGAGCAGCGGGCGCATAATGCTTAGCACGGAGCCTGCGCGTTCGAAACGCCCCGAATATGACCAGCTCATATATACATTCGTCAATGCCCGCGGGTGCCTACACCAGTATATACGCGTATATACTACCTATTCACGGCAATAATCCACTTGGTCTGTGTCGGCCTGTAAAAATATACAGATTTTCAGTTCGGAATTATATATTGGCAGAGAGCATTATTAATCTTGGGCGACGGAGTGGGGACAAGGTTATGTAAACTAAAAGTAATAATATCCCACTCCCATTATGACATGATATATGCTGTGTGAAATATATGTTCATATATTATGCCTGAGATTAATGAAGAGATGTTCCTATATACGAGGCAGTACATGATTGTTGAAATGTTTCTCTGTGCATCCATAAGGAGTGCAATTGGAGAAAAGACCATTTCAACAGAGATCTATTGTAACTGTATGCAGCTACCTGTCCCTACATGACCACTGGGTGGGCACACCAGCCTAATTTGCATATACACACAGGACACCACCTGCAGCTGGGTTGAGTGACAGCCACCCCTACTGGGGGGGGGGGGGTGCCACCCACCCAGACTGTGGAGGTGCCTGATTGGCCCTCTGACCACACTAGCCTCACTTTGAGATAATTATTCTAGACTCTGCTTCAGACACACTGAAGAGAGATCACACTAATTTTGGCTCTGGAGTGAGGCACACCTACTCTAGAGCAGGAACCCCAGACACTCTGTCTGATGCTATCACAATTCATCTGTTCCAATTGAGTGTGTACACAGCCATAGGACTCCTGTCCCATGGGCTGTAGGCACTGCTTTCTATACAGGCTAAAGTAGTAATGAGATTGTGTGTGGCTAGAAGGTAAGGGGTGTGGATGCTAGGTCACTGGTAGGTGGTCAGGAGTTGGTGTTATTATAAAGCACAACTTCTCCACTGTTTATCTGTGTGACTTGTCTTCATTCTTCCTTAGCATTGGTTAATGAGTTGATAGATAAGTGATATGAAGGGGAGAGTTTTTATGGTATTATCTAGGGGCTCATGCAGCTGAGTAACCCCAGAAATACTATAGGCCGATGGTAGAGGGAGGACCTGGAAGCACATGCGCCGCTTAGTGGTGTGAGCATCTCGGGCTTCCTCCGCCGGATCAACCACAATTCTAAATTATGGGCCGATTCGAACAGAGGAAGCTCGAGTTTGAGTTCAATCCACTTGGTCTATGTCGGCCAATGGTAGAGGGAGGACCTGGGAGCCCGAGGAGGTAGGCCCGGGAGCCGACCCAAAGCAGAAAGCCAAGGTTGTCGGGGCATCTGCGGGCACCTGCCTCGGAACGTACACGTGGACTGCGTCCGACTCCCAGGTCCCCTGGGCCATGATTGCGGAGAGGTCCACCCCCCTAGAGAAGCATGCCTGGGCAGCGCCCCTGCGCAGGCCATGGAGGGTGTACCTGGCGGCCTCCGGGACTCGGTGGCCCGGAGTAGGGGGGTGACGTCGTGGGGGTTCAGAGGCATCCCGGCATGGACGAGGAACGCCAGGGCACCAGTTTCAGCGCCCTCTCCCAGGCGTGAAATGGGCGACCTGGGCAGCGCGGGGACGAAGAGCGACACCGCCTGCGCCGGGGAGCAGATGGTCTTCGATGAGGGGATGCGGAGGCCCCCGGGGCGCGCCGGACGTCATCGCGGCGCAGCGTGTACGGTCCTCCCCAAGGGGCATGGGAGGGCGACAGCAGGTTCGACTGCCGGATGAAGGTGAAATAGGCGATGACGACCGCGGCCCACGGGAGCGCATGTGGGCGTATATCGCGGGGATCATCTCGGGAGTGATGGCGGGCGCCCTCCGCACCTGGGTGGCGAACAGCTTCTCGCCGCCCCTCCTAACGCAGTCCGCAAACGGGGCGGGGCGTCAAAGGGGGCGACATCCCCCACCCCGCCTCCCGGGCCCAGGATAGGGCCCAGGAGAGGGCATTCGCGACCGAAGCGAGGGAGGGAATCTCTCGAATCAGGTGGGCGATGAAGTGCCCGACGTCGTAGGGTGCGGAGGCCAGGTGGTCGATGGGTCGCTAGAGCATGAACTTGAGGTACCTCCTCACGTGGCGATCGTGGTTGCGCCAGGTCCCGGGGGCGATGGCAGCCCGGTGGAGGGTCATGAGATGGTCGTGGACCCACCTGCCGTAATCTGGAATATAGTCAAAGTTCATGGGTAAATATGTTAGGGGAGTGTGTGGCCCTTATACGTGCTAACCCCCTTATGCGACACTTTTCGCGGACCACATCTAAGGTGACCCGGGAGTAGTGTGCGCAGCTTAGGGTGTCTGCGAGGACCAGCTCGATCCTGGGCTTGTGGCGGACCGTGATGGTGAAGGAGCCGAGCGCCGCGATTAGCCATGTTTCGCGGGTGCTCGCTCCTAGGGTGGGATCCGATGCGTGGCCGGACTCGAGGGCCTGGGCCGAGGCCGTGTTGTCAGTGTTTACGACGACCTTGTACCCGCCAGAGGCCTCCGGCCTGAGGGTCTGGACCGCCAGGACGAGGTTCATGGCCTCGAGCTCATGGATGGTGGGGTAGGCTGCGATCATCGCGTCGTCGTACGCTTCCGAGAAGCACAGGTTCGTGGAGAAAGCCCCCCGCCCGTGAGGCATGAATCACATTTGAAGACCCATTGATGGCGCGAGGGGGGCGGGAAGAGCAGACACCGTTCCCCCCTGGTCGCGGAACCAACAAACGTTATGCTTGAGGTCGAGGTCCATGTCAGCGGCGCCAGATGCGGGGAAGGCCCGCAGGCTGCGGAGGATCTGGCACATGAACTTCCAGGCCGTCGGCAGGCATGTGTTAATGTGGGCCAGGCGGCCCACGAGCCTCTGTAGGGCTTTCCTCGTGAGGGTTGGCCGCTCGAGCCAGCGCTCGGACTTGCCGATGACCTCTTCCAGTTTCTGGTCGGGGATGCGGAGGACCATGGCCTCCATGTCAAACTCTATGCCGAGCCAAACGAGCCGCACGGTCGGGGGGGCAGCACTTGTCGGGGGCGAGGTACAGATCTCCCGGATGGCATCGAAAGCACGCATCGCGTCCAAGAACGACGCCTTGCAGCTGACGAAGTCGTCCACGTAGACGAGGCTGAAGAACCCTCACCGCCGGAGCATCCAGGCGACCGACGCAGATGCAAGCCACGCCCGAGGTGCAGCAGCCGAAGGGCAAGGCAATGTCCAAGTACAGGCGGCCGTCAACCATTAGAGCGGGCTCGACATAGGGTATGCTCGGAGCTGCCGGTAGGCCCGGGACACATCCACGGCGAGCAGAAAGCGCCCCTGCCCTCGAGCATTGGGGGACGACCACGGTGTAGTTGGTCGGGAACCCGAAATCCAGGTGATTGGCCAGGAGGTCGTCGTCATGCCCATGTAGCATCTCGCGCCAATCAGGGATGTTGAGGTCGGAGGTTACCGGAACTCGGGCGGCCATGTAATTCGGAAGGGCCAAGTTCCGGGGGGGCAGTATAGGCCCTGTACTTGACGGGGGAGGGGCCACACACGGGGACGGTCGGCAGGGAGTGCTGCAGTGTGATGTCTATGACCTGCTCGCTGGTGTCGGCTCCTCCCAACTGGGCCGGCGCGGTCACGTCACACAACATGCACGGGGGTCCGGGGCCGAAAGCGTGGATGCGTTATGCCCCGTGCCGGCATGCTCCGCGAAGCTGTCGTAGGAGGGCGTGTGTGGCGCGGGGGTGGGGGCCTCTGCGATGAATGTTATTGTTTATAGTCTGGGTGGCGTGGGCACCGGCGGCAGCGGGGGACCGGGTCCACCGGGAACCAGCTCCAGCGCACGGCGTGACGTCACTGGGTTGGGGAATTCCCAGGGGCTCCCAGGCGGTCGGGGTGCCTGGGGGGAAGCCACACGGGCCCGGCACAATGTCAACAAATAGTGACGCTGCGCCCGGAGGCTCAGCTGCTACGCGGGGAGTCGGGGGACAGGCAATGGGTCGGGTGTTAGGGGGACAGCAGGGTGTTGATGGTTCATCTGCCCGTCGGTGTACTAAAGATCCAGCTGGGATCTCTTAATGGGCCTGTCCCTGGACTTTTTGGAGTAGCAGCTCTCCTCCGTGTGATGGGTGCCTCGTCGGCGGGGTGCGTGGCGTGGATGGTGACCGAGTCGCATTGCAGCGGCGTGGGTTTGCGGTGGCGCCGGCTAGCGCGGGAGTGACTTCCGCGAGCACCTTGCTCTGGGCTGCCATTTTCACTCTCTGCTGGGCTGCCTGCCTCCAGGAGGCCCCAGTGCTTCTCGATGGTGTCGATGGATGCCTACATCCTGATCATGCCGTCGGCTTGCTTTGCCTTCGCCTATGGTTTTTTAGTGCGGGCCGACTGCCTTGCCGGAGGCGACGGTGGCTGCGGGGATGGGCCACCATCTTGTGAGCTGATTGAGTCGCACGGGTCGGCCAGTGGCATGGTCGTGCTCTTCCGAGTGGTGCACTTTACGGGTCGGCCTCTCGGAGCTGTGGCGCGGCGGGTTCGCTGCATCTTGCTTTCTGACATGGGTGCCTTTTTAATTGTTATGCTGCCTTGTGACGTGGGGGTTTCGTGGGTGGAAGCAGGCGTGTCGGGGAAAAAACAATACACGTTTGAAACTGGAGCCCGAATGTGGGTCAGGCGGGGGTACGCAGAGGAGGGGGTGGGGAAGCGATTGTGCCGCTTAGTGGTGTGAGCGTCTCGGGCTTCCTCTGCCGGATCAACCACAATTCTAAATTATGGGCCAATGTATCTTTTTTTACTGGTAAATATAATTTCTGCATTTTTCAACTTTTTTAAAGCCAAGTGGTGAATATAACTGATTTTATTGTACAGTGCCTTAGAATGGCTCTCCTAGTGAGGGCGCTCTATTAAACTTACGTTGTTGTTGTAGTTATTATTATTATGGTAACAATCTGTCCTGGGAAGACTCAGTTATTGCTCAATACGGATTGATTCTGAAATTTAGTAGTTTTGATTTAAAATTGAAAGTTATGCATCCATACATACATACATATATGCATACATACATACATACATACATACATACATACATACATACATACATACATACATACATACATACATACATACATACATACATACATACATACATACATACATATACATGCATGCAGCATGCATACATAACGTACATACATACATACATACATACATGCATGCATGCATGCATGCATGCATGCATACATACATACATACATACATACATACATACATACATACATACGCACATACATACGCACATACACACATACACACACTTACTCACTTACTTACTATACATATATACATATCTTGATTGTCCATCGGTGGGGCTGATGGCAGCTCATCATTTGTTGTGAACTCGTCGATGACTGCTTCCAATTTGTGTGCACACACACTCTGTTTTTTTAAATAACACAATGTAGCGATCTGATTGGTTGCAGATTGTGAACGTGACGCGAAATGGTGACATTCAGTTCCTGAAGGACTTCTGGAATGTGGCGGAGTCTGACTTTCTGCATGTAAGTTGATGCAAGCTGATGTTTGCATCCAGTTGTCACTTGAAGCATATGTACAGGCATTTCATTCGGTCTGATGCTGTTTCGGCTTCTGAGAAGGTAGTTGCTACAATGCTGCATCCACATTCGTTCTAATCCTTGGTAGCATTGAAAATCCCTTTCTGTGTGGTAGTAATTATTTCTTCACCTGAATATGTTGTCATGGGGAGTGTTTATGCAAATATAGGTGTAGAATCTAATGCTGGGACCTGTGGCTGTGTATATAGGCTATGAGGAAAACAATACAGACAAAGAGAAAGGAAGAGAGTAAAGTATAAGAGAAGAGAGTCCAAGCCTCTGGTTCATTGTTATATAGTTACATGGGTTCATTGTAGAGTATCATACCACCTCCTTCCCCCAATGGGAATCCAGCATTCCTGGTCCTACGAATAGGAATCCAGCATTCCTGGTCTCCATGGATACCAGTGGTCTGCCCACCACCAGTAGTTGTATGACCCTTGGCCACCACCAACCTTGACCTTTTGAGTGTGGTGACCCCTACCCCAGCAGAAGGGCTAGGCCCTGAGTGCAATCACACCCAGACCTGCCAGCACCACTATGTCTATTTACATCCCACTCAGCCACCACCAACCCATATATATATACACTATAACCTCGTTAAACCAAACTTGAACGGACCCTAGAAATTTGTTTGGATTAACCGATCATTGGTTTAACCAAGCTTTGGCTTTGACTTTGACTCCCCCCCCCCCTCCCCACACGTACACACTACTGCCCACACACACACTCACTTTCCGTGTCCAGCTCGCCATCCTACTCCCCCTCCCTCCCGCACCCTCCCCCCCCCCACACACACACTACTGTCCCCACACTCTTACTTCCCTCCGGCTCGCTACCCTACTCCCCCCCCCCCCCTACTCCCCCCAACACACACTATTGCTAACACTTATTCAAACAAGCCTGGTGTAAGATGCTGTGGGGTCTCAGATGACCTTATAACCACATGAAAGTTTGGTTTAACCATACCGGAAGTGGCCTGGGACCGACAATTTTGTTTGGATTAACCGATAATTTGGATTAACCGACTTTGGTTTAACCCACTCTTTTATATGATAAATGGTAGTATTTTGCCAGGTCACCGAAAAAGGTTTGAATTAACCGATCGTTTTGTTTAACCGAGCTTGGTTTAACAGGGTTATACTGAATATATATATATTTTACCTCGTCCTCAACCTCTTGGCTATTTATAGCCCAGTGAGATACAGCACTCCCGCCCGATCAATTTGGGTTACCAGCTCGCCGTGAACGGACGTGTGTTCGGTGAGCTCTGGTGACTACAACTACCTACACTATAAGAGGTACCAATGTATATTGGTTATATGAAATATTAAAAGCCCAACATAGTTGGCAACCTTCCTAAAGGGTTTAGTTAGGAGAGCGGCATTTTGCTAGCTTCAAGTTATGTAAAATTGTTGGTAACCGCCAGCACAGTGTGAGCTGCCGGGGGTGTTGTTGTCGGTGGGATTACTTGTTATGCCTAACCCACAGTGGCCCGAGTTGCCCTTCATACGACACAGATTTGTGCGCCTCGCTAGTGCCAATCACTCGGGGGCATTCTGATTTAGTTCTGGCTTTAGCTCGGGTTTTTCAAAATTACAAGAATTAATTCTTGTTTCGGGTGAGCGACCGAGAATTAGGGGATAGGCACCCCGTTACAGGTATGCACAGTGGCTACGTACACTGTACAACAATATATCCAGTTTGTGTTAAATAATGGAGGATATATTGGTAGGTAAATTAGTCTGTCGAGACTTAGTCTCAGTAAAAAGTTGCATTTTTTCATGCAATGTGGCATTAGCTAAATATACATGGTATATTTGTAGATGGCGGCCAGGCAGACTCAGCGTAGACCCGCCATTCTTTCGAATGAGTCGGACTCGGCTGGTGACCAACAGGGCAATCCGCACGGTCAGCAGGATGATGCAACACACAGTCCCGACCCTCAGAGGCGGCAGAGCGAGACCGACCAACCGCTTCAGCTGGACAAGGCAATGGAGTCACGGTTGGATGAGCTGATTCAGTGGAAAGTTCAACAACAGCTGGACTTGGTTGCGACTGGGTCAAAGTATGACCAGTCGCATGGCTTATCAGACTGATTCTGACGAAGTCTCCGTGCGCGCACAGCATCCACTGGCTAGGTGTGTGCCGGAAAGGAGGGGGGAAAAGCGGCGAAAACATAAGTCAATTTTTCTACGTTGTCGGACACTGACTTGTCTGAAGGCGACAAATACCGTCGACCTAAGGTGAAACCTAAGTCTAAGAAGAAGAAAAGCAAAGGTAAGAAGTCAAAGAAAAGTAAGTCCTCCTCCTCTGAAAGCTCTGAGTCATCATTCCCTTCATCTGCTTCTGATAAAGAAGAGGATGGGGTGATGGAAAGGCAGTTGGCCAAAGTAGGCAAGAACAAGAGACAGGAGCCGGCTGAGTCGGTGATGGTGCGCTCCCTACTCAGGACAGCTCTGGATGCTGGTTTCGACACGTTTAAGCCAGCTGCTGTCATTTCCAAAGCTGCTGAGAAACACACGGGTGTTAAGGAGTCTTTCTTAAGGGAAATGGACTCTGATGTCATTATGAATGACCAGATGTGCAGGTTCGAGACCACCATGCACACTATCCAGTCAGTGGTGTTGTCAGCGTTGGCTGCGATCGTACCGATTGCGAACCGGATGGCAAACGAGCATCGGTTTACCACATTGGCTACAACAATGAATGATGGCTTGGAAGTACTCACAGCAGCAAGTAGCTTTGCCACGTTCAAAAGATATGAGAATGTCTTTAAGAACGTTACTACTGATGCAGGCAAAGAGGTGACTAGATCAAAGAAGATCAAGGATAAGAAGGGGAAGGAATATACCCTCTTCATGCCACCAAAACCAATCCCGGGGAAGCACTGGGATAAGAGCCAGATGTTTGGTGGGCAGCTCCAGCACCTGATTAAGAAAGCTGAGACTGGTACGAAGAATGTCAAGCACATGCGGTTAAAGACCAAGAAGTCTGACTACCAACCTCAAACCAAGCGACCAAGGTTTGACCCTCATAAGAAACCCTACTACAAGGGTTCGAGACAACCAGAACTTCAGGAACCGATCACAACGTGGCCGTGGTGGTTGGAAGGATGCAGGTCGTACCAGCTCATACCAGTCGTATCAGCAGCCAAGGCAGCAGGGGTTCAACAGGGGAGGAGCGAAGTAGATGCAGCTACAGCTTCTCCCCACACGGCTGCGGTCATGCCACCTGCCTTGGTAATTGAGGATCATGCCTCATATTTTGCTCAAAATGTATTTAATTGTTTAGAGTACTGGTCAGAGTTAACATCGTCTGCTGAAATCTTGTCATATGTACAAGGTATACAAATACCATTTGATGAAATACCCATCCAAACACAAATACCAAACCCGTATAAATTTTCTAAAATTGAAAGTGAGGCGGCGAATTCTGAAGTGAATAAGTTATTAAGTCAAGGTGTTATTGCTAAGGCTGAATATTCAGAAGGTCAATTTGTTTCCAACATTTTTCTGAGACCTAAACCTAATGGTTCACAACGTGTAATTTTAGATCTTACGGTGTTGAATAAATTAGTAACTTATACGCATTTTAAAATGTTTTCGTTTAAAAATGCTCTGGATTTGGTAACTCACAAAGCTTGGATGGGTAGCATTGATTTAAGGAATGCTTATTATTCTGTATCGGTAAGACAATCATACAGGAAATATTTAAGAGTTGTTTGGAGAAAACAGTTATATGAATATACATGTATGCCAAATGGATTATCAGTTTGCCCTCGTATATTTACGAAGTTATTGAAACCAATTTACGCTAAGCTTAGTAAACAAGGTTTTGTGTTGTTCCCATATATAGATGATTCCTTTATTACAGCAGAAAGGGGAGAGCATTGTAAGTTGGCCATTCAGGCCCTGAAATTGGAGCTGGTGAATGCAGGGTTTACGATAAATTTAGACAAGTCGGTCCTAAAACCAAGGCAAGAGATTGTGTTTCTAGGGTTTCATATTAATACCATTAATATGGAAGTCTCACTTACAGTTGATAAAATAGCAAAATTCTGAGAATTTGCGTACAAAGTTATTAATAAAAGGAGAAAATAAAAAATTAGACAGGTGGCTGCTATTATTGGAATTATGGTGGCTTACTCCCAAGGGTTGCAATATGCAGCTTCACATATTATATCACTGGAAATTGATCAAAAATGTGGCTTTAGACAGAGCTAAAGGAAATTACAATAGAAACATGAAGATTTCTTGGTGTGGTTTGGAGGACATGAACTGGTGGCTCGGTAATATTGAAGGTATTCCTAAAAGTATTAAAATAACTGACCCGGAAATATTAATTTCTACTAATGCTTCCCTCCAGGGATGGAGAGCTCAGGGGGTGAGGTTAGTACAGGAGGTAGATGGCTACCCGAAGAGGCAGATGAGCATATTAATGTTTTAGAATTAAAAGCTATTTATTTGGGTCTAGCTAGCCTAGCGGATACAAATAAATCAACAGTGAAAGTTCTTACAGATAACTGTACAGCATTGGCTTATGTTATGAAAATGGGAGGTACTAGGTCTCCTAGGTGTAATGACATAACCAAGAAAATTTGGGAGTTGGCAGAATCCAGGTCCCTTTGGTTGAAAATCGAATACATTCCTAGTAAAGACAATGTAGTAGCAGATGGAAAGAGCTGAAGGTTTCATGACCATTTAGAATGGAGTGTGTCACAAAACATTTTTGATAAATTGTGCTCTATTTGAGGTAAACCGGACATTGACCTGTTTGCATCTAGAAATAATTTTAAATTAGGTACATATGTCTCATGGCAACCAGAGCCAAATTCATGGAGAGTTGACGCATTTACTTTCAAATGCAAACATTATTTTTCTTTTATGCTTTTCCACCATTCAACATGGTGGGAAGGGTGGCCAGGAAAATGCATCACCATGGGACGAAGGCAATCCGACTAGCTCCTCTCTGGGAGTCACAGCCCTGGCTTGCAGCAGCCAGGAATTGGATAGATGGTCAAACAGTGGGGAAACATTACTTGATACATTGGTTTCTGAAGTCGGTGTATGAAAGGAATCCACCAAAGCCTAAATATTCTAGCTTTTGGGACGTTTCGCTAGTTTTCAAGCTTTTCAAGAGATGGCCAGATAACAAACACCTTTCCATGAGGGATTTGGGGTTTAAAGTTGCATTACTTATTCTGCTTATTACAGGGCACATAGGCCAGACGATACTAGCGTTAAATTTAGATAAGATCGAGTTGTCAAAAGAAGAAGCGATTTTTGACTTAGATAAGTTATTGAAATCAAATAGGACGGATGATCCTCTGTCTTCGATCACGCTGAAAGCTTTTTCGGAAGAGAAGAAACTTTGTGTGGTTAGAGCTATTAAGGCATATATTCTGAATACTAAACATGTAAGAAAGAACAATCAATTATTGTTAAGTTACATTAAACCGTTCGGTCCAATTTCAAGAGATACGTTAACAAGATGGACTCTTAGGATACTGTTAGCAGCAGGCATAGACATTAAGAAGTATTCAGCACACTCTACTAGGGGTGCAGTAGCATCAAATGCTAGGAATTTGGGTATTCCTATTAAAACCATTCTAAAAAGTGCAGGATGGAAAACATCTCTTTCCTTTGCGAAACATTACAACAAACGGATAGAGAAGAATAAGAGCATGGCTTCGACTTTGTTAAGCGAGTCATAAGTACTTAGGCTATAAGAAGATAGCTAAAGTAAATATTAAGCCAAAATTATGACTATGTAAACATCTCACTGGGCTATAAATAGCCAAGAGGCTGAGGACGAGGTAAAATAGAATAATTATGTGAGACTTACCCTGGTATAGTTGACACATAATTGTTGTTTTACCGAGTTCGAAGCCTCGGATATTTGTAGTCCAGTCCCACCCAACCTTCCCATTGTTGGAGGTTTGGGGAGGCTTCGGATTCCGAAGGAGAATTAACTTAAGTGTTATAAAAAAGATGAAAGGCATAATTTTGGTAGGTAAGTTAAAACATTGATCGGGCGGGAGTGCTGTATCTCACTGGACTACAAATATTCGAGGCTTCGAACTCGGTAAAAGAACAATTATGTGTCAACTATACCAGGGTAAGTCTCACATAATTATTCTATATATATATGCACCTGGTCACATACACCGATCAGTAATAGAACATTTGCATTCCCCCCTTGGTGAGTATCGGAATATTTTACATAGGGACACATTGTAACTAGTGTGGGACTTGAACCCACACTTTTGACATTCTGAGGACCATTAGACTATCTAGGCTCCCTGATGCAATCAAGCTACATGTGCATGTGACATTTCACCTGGGGAGACAGTGCACCTCACTACTCTCGTCCACCTGGAATTATAAGTTTCATCATTTCAGTTACAAATATCCAGGTAGCTCACTTCCATTACATGCACAGGGCCAGTTCAAC
The DNA here is from genome assembly GCA_030323885.1 of Branchipolynoe longqiensis. Lineage (NCBI taxonomy): Eukaryota > Metazoa > Annelida > Polychaeta > Phyllodocida > Polynoidae > Branchipolynoe > Branchipolynoe longqiensis. The sequence goes on from CM059202.1 coordinate 19,282,386, forward strand.
ACTGCACAGCATATATCTTATTCCAAATCCTGGTCATGATACCAAATGTCATGGACACTTTAATCCACACTTTTGACATCCTAAAAACTCAAATCTTGTGAAATTGTTTATCAGCTAACGTAAGAGACCAAGCATTTACCAAGGAAGATAAGAAAGGCATCCTTTCTTGGGAAAAGAAATCTGTCCTTAAGGCTCGCCTGTTTAATGTTTCTTTTTCTGGTGAATGAAATATAAGGATAATGTGACTGAGTAAGAAATTGGGTCATTGTACTGGTCTCCCATTGGGGTAGTATTATAGAGTCCCCCCATGAGTGCTCATTGTCACAAATCAGTACCCATCCTAATATGACCTTAAATGTTGCCAGGATGTAAAACCCCAACAAACAGACATTTCCCCTCGATCGACTCCCCTTTGATCGGATGCCCCCTTCGATCAGATCTCTAGGTTGATAAGACTAGTGTCCTCCTTCAAGTGCATTTCCCCTTTGATTAGATCTGTTCAATAAAAGTATCCCTTCCCCTTCGTTCAGATTCCAATTTGATATGTGCCCCCCCTAGCCCCCCCTCAGATGTCATTCCCTTTCGATCAGAATCCAGCCTCTCCAACATAACAAAGACCACAAATACTGCCAAGTCTGAAATTTTAGTTGCCAAAGAAAATTAACCAACAAGATGGATCACATGTACCTCTTGGTGCCTTGCAGCAAATCCCCCTGTACGTGTGCCCGCCGGTGGTGGTGGACAAGGTGATCGTCATCCACCCGGAGGCCTTCGAACTACCCCGCTCAGATGGAGCCGGCTTCGTGAAGATCACTCCACCATGCGCTCACAGTGGCCCGTTTCCGGTGCAGACCCGCCTCATCTCCTATCGACTCAGACGAGGGCAGGTAGGACATCCGGTGCCCAATTGAAGGCGTGTGTGGCTTTCATCTCCAACAGCACAGCCTCCGGCTTCATTCAATCGCAGTCCAGTTTTCAGTCAGTCAGCTTATTGTGCATATATTACTTTGATACAGCTCAGTTGAATGGCATGAGTGTACTATAATTATGAAGTCATTAGGATAGAGGTCAATAACAAATAGCACTGTACATGTATAATTCGGAAAAAAAAGTCATGATTTTACATTTATACCAACACATAATATTCTGAAGCCGTAGGCAGAATGATTTCAGTAATCACTCGTTTGTATCGAAGTGGCGGTGGGACGGGTGACAAAACAGTCATTTAAAATAAAAAACCCTTTAAAATAAAAATTACTTCGACCTAAAGTTAAGTAAATTATAATGATCAGCCTAATGTATTTATTTTAAAAATATGGCGGAAACTCAAACCCATCGAGTTGGGCAACCTGAATTATGTGAAGCCCCTAACCAGGAATATTTCTTTGCAAAGACTTCATTGATGCCAATGCTTCCCTCACTTCACCTCACAGTCAGCGGGAACAGTTTCCATGTAACCTTTTGATGTTTTGGTTGATTAATGCATGTTCTGGAAACATTCGTTCATAAAGATTCCGCTGAAGCTGGCATTTCCCTCACTTTACTTCACAGTAAGCGGTAGCAGTTTCCGCATGACTTTTCGGTGTGTGATTTAATTAATGCGGTGAACTTGACTTCCAGGAGCACTTATTCGCAAAGTCGCCACCAGAGCCTGTGCTGCCCCCGTCGCCCTGCCTTGTGCTGCACTGTCATGGCGGAGGCTTCGTTGCGCAATCGTCGGCGTCTCACCAGGTGGGTAGGTGCATGCGCAAACAGAATCGGCGCATGAGCACTGAGCATATGCGCAGACAGAACCGGTGCCTCTTTCTTTCTTTTTTTTAATTTGGCATGTTTTTACTTTAGATTTCTCCGAAGTTAAAGTTGCATAGTCCGATGGTTTTGAGGTTTTATGTTTTTTCTTGATAAATATGTTAAGTTGGTCATTATAATCTACCTGACTTCAGTGTGAAGTAACTGATTTAAAATCGCTAAATTAGGAGGTACATGAAGTGTAAACATGCAAAATTAACTTTTGCATGCTTGTCAAAACTCTTGACACCATTGGCTTCACCTATAACAGAATCTATTAAATTGACTTAGTATTACCGTCTATGTTGCAACAAATGCTTAATAAGTGCGCCACTATTTAAGTTGGATATGTAGAATCAAATCTAGGTAAATGTTTTTGTTTCAAAGATTTCATGCTTTTATCTGACTATGCAGATTTAGCCATTTATAATAGAAGTTGCTTCAAACTGAATTATGCTGTTCAAACTAATATGTTTATGTAAATGCTATAGCAGAAGCTCAAAACAAATAAATAGAGTTTGGTCTCTAAGAGTAAAAACGTTGCGTTAACATTGCTTCGTCTCACCTTTCTGTCGTCAGCTGTACTTGCGACATTGGGCGAAGGACCTTGACATCCCCATCTTCTCAGTGGATTACTCGCTGGCACCCGAATTCCCCTTCCCACGACAGCTGGAGGAGATCTTCTTCGCTTACTGTTGGGCATTGCGTAACCATAGCCAACTGGGTATGTAAACATTGTAGTAGTGTGCACTGACCTCTCATGCAAGGGGCCGCATAGACAGGTAGGCGTGGGTAGGGTGATTGCATCGTTAGCACGCTAGTCCTGGTATGGCAATAGGTGTGCGTTCAAATCCTGCTCTACACGCAATATTTCCCATTTTCATCACCCCCATGACAACATTAATTGCATAAATGAAAACCAAACAAAAGAGATTCCAGTTGGTTTATCAATTTTGTGTATGAAATCAAATTTTCACCAAGGACTGCAAGGGCTCACCGGCGGCCTAATCACCCGTGTCGCGGATCTCGCCGCCACCGTCCACTTGGAACGCAGTAATGTGAGCGGAACGGGTAGGAACGCAATTTGGCGAAATACAGTAATAATATAACAAATCGGGTAACAAATAATAATAATAATAAATCAATATAATGGAGAAATGATTAACTATTCCTCCGCACCTTTATATTCGTATAATGCTTATACTTCAAATAAATAGTAGCTAGGGAAAGAAACAAGAAACACACGACTGGGTTGAGTAAGTTTACTGTACTCTGGCACAGGAAATTGCCTACTGAGTGGAAAATTGGGTCATAGTGCTTGTGGCCTGGTCTCCCAGTAGAGTAGCACTATCAAGTCGCCACAAGTGGGCACTGACACAAGTCGATACTGGTCCTGATATGACAGTAGATGTTGCCAGGACATAAAACCACAAACAAACAACAAACTCTTTCCTCCTGTAACAAAAAGAAGCCACAAACAACCCGATATCAGTCAGTAACTGCTAACTGTTCCTCTGCTGCTCTGTCTCTGGGCCGGTAGGTTGGACAGGGGAGCGTGTCTGCTTCGCTGGGGACAGTGCGGGCGGCAACCTGATCGTGGCGACAACCATGCGCGTGCTCACCCTGAAGGTAGATGCTCTTTTCTATCGCTATCGCCACAACTTCGGATTCTATTGGCGTAAAGATGCTTGAGAAATACATTTACTGTTATTCTATTTCTATGAATCATACAGTTGTTATTTCAGACTTTTATCTATTATTTTATTTTCCTTGGTCACAATTGTTATAATTGTGAGGTTTTTAACTTCATAGTGTCTTTTGACACATATTTGATTGTATGCTTTTAGATTCTGTATAAAAACGGTGGTTAAATGAAAATGGACAGAATACAAGTTAAACACTTATCACCGTGAATATGGCCTTTGCTCATGGCGTAAAACAACCACCAATCAATCAGCAATCAATCTTGTTTCAGATCCTTGTCCTTCTTTCACTTCATAAATGATATATTCATCTAAATACTTTTCTTCTCTGCGCTGGGGCACTGGTCTTTTAATAGTTATACATTGCAGGTCTATATATTATTCACTCACCAGATAGCTATCAAGTTAAATTGTAGGATCTTAGATTAGATTAGATGGTAAATAATACATTATGACAATATGGAAGGGAGTAGTTGTGGGTGAGTGTCACACTGCTGCTGTGGGTTGTTTATGTCGTTTGGCTTTTAACCATGTGGTGGGGGCGCTGCTGTAGAAGTATGGCATGAGGTCAGTGTCAGACCACCATGATGAGTCCAGCAGTGAAGTCTTGTGGCTGTACGAGGGTTGCAAAGGGGATGTGTCAGGCCGCTGCCATGGGTTCTTTACAGTGTCTGTGTCCGGTCTTGGAGTGTTGTGGCTGTACGAGTGTTACAAAGGGCTGTGTCATGCCGCTGCCATGGGTTCTTTACACTGTCTGGGGCGGGTCATGGCGGGTAACTGTAGGAGTGTGGCTTGGGTTCTTTACACTGTCTGGGGCCGGTCATGGTGGCGGGTTACTGTAGGAGTGTGGCTTGGGTTCTTTACACTGTCTGGGGCGGGTCATGGCGGGTAACTGTAGGAGTGCGTCTTGGGTTCTTTGCACTGCCTGGGGCCGGTCATGGTGGCGGGTTACTATAGGAGTGTGGCTTGGGTTCTTTACACTGTCTGGGGCAGGTCATGGTGGCGGGTTACTGTAGGAGTGTGGCTTGGGTTCTTTACACTGCCTGGGGCCGGTCATGGTGGCGGGTTACTGTAGGAGTGTGGCTTGGGTTTTTTACACTGTCTGGGGCCGGTCATGGTGGCAGGTTACTGTAGGAGTGTGGCTTGGTTGTTGCAGGTGCGGCCGCCAGACGGCCTGATGTCTATTTACGGGGTGATGCTGGTTCGGTACTGCCCGTCGCCGTCACGCATCATGGCGCTTCTTGACCCACTTCTCTCCGTCGGTGTCATGGCCAACTGCCTCGCAGGTATGTATGTATGTATGTATGTATGTATGTATGTATGTATGTATGCATGTTTTACCTCGGTATAAAGCCTCAGGCTAGCCGCTGGCTAGGGAGAAGGAAGCACATCCGGGTCCAGCAATTAGCATAAACAACTAGATGTTCGTTGAGTTGCTCCGGCAAAATTTGTTTACAACAAGCTAAATAACTGTAAGTAGTAATTATAACTTTGGTTTAGCTTGTTTATGATGCATTATAGCATCTAGATTTGAAAGTTCAGAACTTTCGTAAGTCCATTTGGACAAGATTAGTGTTTTTATCAATACGGGTAGAACAATGCATTGCTTTGTGTTACGAACCAAAACCTTTGTTCTGTCGAAACCTGTTTACATACAGGTAGAGATGTTGGCATTGTCACATCTCCTGTGGAGGTTCCTTCGAACCCTAATAGAGGGTCTCGTTGGGGATGATCCTGGGTTTCTTTTATAGACTCCCCAAAGTTTTTGAAGCGTACCTCCGAGTTTCATAGCATTTTCTCCAACTTGCTGGCGGGAGAAGTGTACGGAACAGAGAGTGTGGGAGGTCCAAAGGCCTACCCCTCGTATGGTTGGTTTCGATACCAAACACCTACGACAATACACTTAGCTTACCACGCCTGTACTGAGAACGGTGTAAATATGTTACTCAATACCACAAAGATCCTCAACCCGGGTTAAACCTGGCGGCACTGTTATTGTGTTCACGTTGAGTTGAGTCCGGTTTATAGTAACATTTATCATTGGTTACAGACTACCGATGGCCACGAAGCGAAACAAGCCCCCACTGGCAGCTGCGGAGGGGCACGTGCCCATGGCCTATGACTCGTCGCCCGGGTTGACGGCACCGCAGCCCGGGGCACACATACCGTCTGACCGGGAGAGTGATGACGGGGCCACTTATCCGCTTGACCTAGACGCCCGGATAAGTCAAATGTTGGAGCTAAAGCTACAACAGATCCAGCCGAATGCGCGCCCGGCTAAGGGCCCGTCCCTCCCCATCCTCGATTCGGATTGGGAGGATTACTCGGATCCAGAAGACACAGACTCGGCAGATGAGGTCTTTTGTCCTAAGGCTCCAAAACCAAAGAAGCGGAAGAAACCGGTTAGCTCGTCTGGTGACGAGTTCACCAAGGCAAGCCAAGCTAAGCGTGTCAAAAATAGCAAGAAGAAGAGTAAGAAGAAGAAGAAACATTCTTCGTCATACTCCTCTTCTGACTCGTCTTCCACCGAGTCTGACTCCGACATGGAAAGAGCAGGTCTGTACGCCAAAATTGGCGGAAAAGTCCGCAAAAAGTGCGTAAAACAAAAGGCCAAGAACGTACGCACGACAACAATGATGCAAGAGACTATTAAGGGCCATTTTAACACCTTAAGCCGGCAGAAGTAATTACCAAACTGACAGAGCAGATTTCGTGAATCAAAGGGATTCCGAACACCGTAGTCAAGGAGATGGACTCAGGAGTCCATCTGAGTGACGACAGACGCAAGTTTGAAAATGTACTTTTCACCATCGATAAGGCAGTGTTAGGGGCTCTGACGTCAGTGGCACACATCGCTAATAGGATGCAAACAGAGAACAAATTCTCCTCGCTAGCCTGCTCAATGGACAAAAACATTGCGCTGCTTACCACAGCTGGCAACTTCTTGAGTTACCGACGATACGAAAATGTCTTTAAGGCGGTAACCACAGACGCTGGCAAAGAAGTGGCGAGATCAAAGAAAGTCACGGACAACGATGGTAAGGAGTACACGTTGTTCCTAGCGCCCAAGCCAGTTAAAGGGAAGCCCCTCGACAAGACGAAAATGTTCGGAGGGCAACTCCCTTACCTCTTTAAAGAGGTAGAGGTAGAGCCTAAAACTGGAAAGAACATGGAGGCGAGACGAAAACCAGATAATACTTCCAGGTTTTTGCAAGCCCCGGGTGGATTTTCGCAACCGCCGGGGAGCAAGAGCGGGAAGGTCCGGCCCCTCCTACGGCTTCCAACCAAAGGGAAGGGGAAGAGGAGACCGACAGTCATTCGGGTGGAACAACGTTCAGATGGGAGTACACACCCAAACAGCCGTTCCCATGCCCAGGGAACAAATAGAGACTGCCATGCAGTCTCCAGCACCAGTGGCGGCAAACATGGTGACGGAGGAGACTTTTCCAGTTTACCTGTATGCCTAATGGTTTGGCTTTTCTTTTTTTTGTTGTTTGTAATTGAGGCTGTATTTATACTGTCCATAGCATATAAGCCCAGGTACCCAGGCTTGTTTTCAATGCTGGCCAGTTGTAGTGTTGGTGTTATCTTACCACACAGTGGCTGCTGATAAGGTATTTGATTGCCTGCATTTCAGTAGCAGATAGATAATTGGTTGGTATGGTTAATAGCCTATGTTAGTTTTTTTGGATTTTCTTGGTATATATGTATTTATTTTTTCTACTCTTATTACTAGACTAGCCTACTCCTATTTACATATCATAGGCTTGTACGTAGCTGTGTGGTGTGTTATCTGGCTACTTTTGGCATGGTTACCTTCCATTGGGCGTCCCGCTGGTGGGACGTGACATATCACATGCCCCTTTGCAGTGCAGCTTAGTGGGGGTTTCCTAGCCTTATTTTGCACAGATATTTTTTGTAAGTTTTTAGGTCAGGAATTTGTCGTTCCATTACCGTTTGGGCATTCCACACTGTGGCAGCCATTTCCAGGGTGCTTCTCTCATGAGCTTTTATTTGGCTTCTGGTCTGCTTTAGTAGTGGCGCATTATTTGCTCTAGTAGCCCTTTGTGGTTTTGTTAGAAGTTTAATGTTTTGACTATAGCTATATGCTGATGCGCGAAAAGGAAGAGGGAAGGCGGGGGTGGGAAAAAGGCGTTTATTGACGCCTCAACAGAGCATACAGGGGAACAGGTAACAGAGGCTGAGGAGGTACAAAATAAGAGGAAGGGGCTCAAGAGGAGCAATGACAGGCTCGGGAGGAGCAATACAGTGAGCAATACAGTGAGGGGCTCATGAGGAGCAGAAGAGATCAAGAGGAGGGGCCCATAAGGAGCAATGTCAGAGTTCTGGTAGAGGGGGGGCCGAGGAGCCCTCCGCCGCAGAGGGAGGAGGGTGGAGGAGGGGTAGTCGGGTGGGTGGGTGGAGGAAAGACGGGCAGAGAGCTGGAAGGCGGCAGGAGGGCGAGTGCAGAGGGAGGCCGACGGGCGGCCTTATAAGGGAAGGGAGGGGGGCGGCGACAGCAGGTGAGTGTGAAAGCTGCCGGCCCGGGGGAGGGCGAGCAGCGGGCGTCGCGTGAGGCGCGAATGCTGCGCGACACGGGGGCGGGGGAGGAAGCGGCGAGCAGCGGGGTCTGGTGAGGTGTGAGCGCCGCGCGACAGCGCGGGGCGGGGGGAGGGTCTCTTCCTCTCCTCGCATCAAGCGTAATGCTTCGCATTACGACCGATGCGCGAAAAGGAAGAGGGAAGGCGGGGGTGGGAAAAAGGCGTTTATTGACGCCTCAACAGAGCATACAGGGGAACAGGTAACAGAGGCTGAGGAGGTACAAAATAAGAGGAAGGGGCTCAAGAGGAGCAATGACAGGCTCGGGAGGAGCAATACAGTGAGGGGCTCATGAGGAGCAGAAGAGATCAAGAGGAGGGGCCCTTTTCGAGGAGAGTCTACGACTTGATAGCCTCTGCTAAGAAAGCCACCCATAAGGTCAGACTAAATGAGGACTTCAGGTTGGACCTGAAATGGTGGCTAGAATTTGCATCAACTTTCAACGGAAAAGCGAGTATCATCCCCTCGGCAGACCCGGTAATCTCGGTGTACAGCGATTCCTCCAAATTCGGGTTTGGAGCGCTGCATGGCGAGGACTGGGTGGCTGGCGCCTTTGATTTAGAGGCGGCAAATGAGCTAAGAGAATGGTTGGGCCATCATTTTGTCTGCGCGGATGATGTGGGGTGTAGGTCAGACAACATAAATGTGTTGGAAATGTGGCCCGTGTTGGTGGGCGTGAGGCGCTGGGGGGAGACATGGAGGAATCGGACTGTGGTTTTTGTCACCGACAATACGCAGGTGATGGCCGCCTTAAACTCAGGCCGGAGTAAAAACAAAAATACGATGACCTGGTTGCACCTGATATTTTGGGCCTCTATTACTTTTAATTTTGATGTACAATCGGTTTATGTGAACACCAAGTATAATGTGATATGTGACAGCCTAAGTCGTCTGGATTAAGTTTCAGAGTATCGCACGCATCAGAGATGCCGATCAAGTTGATGCAATGTGTTGTCACAAATTATTCAGTTGTTAAAAATCTTGCTTCAGATTGGAAAAAACTCCTGGAGGAGCGTCGTAACTACGACAGAAATCACTACGCCAGTTCGACTCTTGCGGTTCGGTCTGTACAGGTGAATTCCTATATCGCCTTCTGCGAAGTGTTCGCAGGCCAATTAGCCCCTTACCCCTGTAATTCCGACCAGGTATGTCTATATATGTCATATCTAGCGCGTAGGCTATGCTATGCTATTCGTCCATTAGGAATTACCTCAGCGGCCTGAACAATCATCTGAAAGATTTAGGTTGTCCACCGATAAACTATTCTGATCACTATATAAAGAAATGTTTGGCGGGCATCCGCAGGTTAAAAGGTGATGAGGTGAAGCAAGCAGCACCAATCTTGCCATATGAGTTACTAAAATTGTTTGCGGTTTTGTTCCCTACCAGGGGCCATACAGCGGTTAGGGCAGCCATGTTGCTCTCTTTCAGAGCTCTACTACGCAAAGCACATGTCACTAATTCAGATGCTGCCCTTCTCCGTCAAGATCTGGAGTTCTACCCATGGGGGATGCTTGTGTCTGTGCGGAAATCTAAGACGAATCAGTTCAGAGAACGGGTCCATAAAATCCCGGTTGCTAGAGTTGCGAACAGAGAATTGTGCGCGTTTTTTTGGGTTAAGAGACATTTGCAACAGTGCCCAGCCCCGCGGGATGCGCAGGTATTTAGGATACCTAGAGCAGGACACTCCGTCCCACTGACATATGCTTACTATACCGCAGTATTGAAGGCGGCATGTTCCGCGGCTGGTCTACCTCCGTCTGAATTCTCGTCTCATAGTCTCAGGCGGGGTGGGGCGACCTTCCTCCGCCTATCAGGGGCTTCGGAGGAGGAGATCAAGGAGAGAGGCGATTGGCGATCGGATTGTGTCCGTCAATACCTAAAGGCGTCGCTGGTGGAGCGCCTGACTCTCGACATGCGAGTGGCCGTGATCCTGGGTATGCTAAACTGACTTCCCCAGCCTCCCGCTTAGCTCCTCTGGTTGGGGCTGATTTGGGTCTTTTGTGGCCAGCCAGAGTACCTACTCAATCCATTCATGTATCCTGTTATGTGTAATGAATAATAATGTGTGGTATAAAACCTTATACAAATATTATTGTGATGGAACCTTCCTTTCTATGTGTCTGGGGGGGGGGGATTCGAACCTCCTACCCCCACGCTCACGGGGAGGCCGGTGGCAAGTCTAGCCTCCCCCATCAGGCGTTCCGTCCCTCCAGCTCCTGCGGGGGGGCGGGGGCAAGTCTACTCACTAAGGAGGCAGGCGCATGCGCGGCCGCCCTCCCCCAACGGCAAGTCCTGTGTTCTGCCCATTTGAATCCGATTTCTAGCTTTAGGCTTAGTTTTAGGTTTCTTTTTTATTACAAGTGTCTTATGTTCTATACTTGCTATGCTGTTATGTTCTTTATGTAATGATGTTTAATAAACGGTAGGTCTTTTGTGGCCAGCCAGAGTACCTACTCAATCCATTCATGTATCCTGTTATGTGTAATGAATAATAATTGGCGCCATCTGCCAACAACCTGCGGACTAAAGCTGTCGCCGCGCACGCTATGGTGGAGCCACCTTGCGGAAAAAACCCAAACTAGCACACAAGCCTTAGAGACCCAGCTGCAGCCTTCCCGCCAAAACGTGATCACGCGCCCAAGATTCAAACTCAAACCCCCCTCCACTCCGCACTTCTACTACTGCGCCCGATCGACACGGACTGAAATGACATGTGAATGATACCAAATGTTTTTATGCTCGATAAAGACCGATTTAACCCATTCCGCCTCTGCCTTCGTAATTATGTAATATCCCCATGTCTGGGAATCTGTTAGGTCATTTAATAAAAATGTTCCTTATTTAATTTAGCCTATTAGATAAGTTAATGTCGGTATATAATATAACCTATTAGATTATACGTTTTCCGTACTTATTGTTTAATATCCATAGAGCCTATTAGGTTATGAAATATCTTTATTTCACATAACCTATTACAATATTTATTTACATTTGACCTATTTACATTATTGTTATGTGTGGATAATAATACCTTATATATTATTCTACAGCTGCAGTTGATATTCCCAAATATTTGATGTAATAGCAATATGTAATATTCGCTATTATATTATTTAGTAGTTACATTTCATATTGCATGTTATATTTGTCAGTAGATATGTGTTATGTTACCTATTATATCATTAAATATCTATTTGATCGTTTATGATTTGTATTTAATATTACCTATCTTATTATATGTCACATTGCATACTATTGTTGTTAATAGCCATATTTAATTAATCCTGTTATCTTAATCAATAGCTGTATTTAATGATGCTTATTACTTTATTTAAAAGCACTATTTAGTACAACCTATTATTGAATGTCCATATTATTTTCACCGTGAGTTAAGTCATATATTACCTGTTATATTATTCTGAGGCCATGTTTAATATTAACCTACGTTATGAATCAATAGCCATATTACATATTGTGTTATTCAAGAGTAATTGTCCATATTGCCTGGCAATGTGGGTAATTCGGGACCGAGTCGGAGCTGACCCAACCCTGCCCCCCCCCCCCCATTCTCCCTATGCCTCCCCCTCCCCCCTTTTTTTTCATAGGCCCCACGACTAACTCCAGGGGGCGACACCACCCCCCGCCGGAGCCGCCGCCAGTACCCGGCGATCCAACTCTGACGTCACCTCCGCCACCCCCACCGCTCCATCCGCACTTCTCCTCCAGACACGACCAGCACGACCTCCCCCTCCTTTCGAACCGACCCACCCGACCCTACTTTACGACCTCACTCGAGACGGGTTGAGGCCCGGGTCATGCAAAGACTTAAGACCTATTTGTCCTATTCATTCCTTCCTATTGACCTCATTGACTCACAGGCCCTATTATCCTATTGATTATCCTATTGTTCTTATTGACTCAAAAGGCCTATTGTTCTATTGACTCCTGACTATTACTTGATTGACCTACTGCTATTGTCCTATCCATTCCCCCTTTTGATCTTGATTAAGAAGGCCTACTACTTGATCCTCCCTATTTGACCTTATCGATTGACCTACCTCACCTATTCCACGACCTACCTACTGCTTCATTGACCTGATTATCTACTGTAACCCTATGCTTCCCTAATAAACCTCCATACTATAGCTCCGTCTAGTGTCCTGAATTAATCTTAGATTTAATATTCAAGGTTATTTAATGCTGCCTGCTATATTATTTAATAGCTCTAATTATTATAACTATAATTAATATCTGTATAGTTTCCTATTTTCAAAAGCCATAAATATTATTCAATAGCCATATATATGTTTGCATATTATTCAAGTGTCATACTTAATATTACTATTATATTATTTAATATCCGAGTATCACATTGAAATATATGAAATAAATAAAGCGATTACTTAGTGATATACAATATATTTTAGTATCATCCTCAAAAAATAGACTTGACTGCGGTGTAAATGACATTGACCTTGACCTTGCAGCTTATTCTGGGGTTGGTCAGTCTTCACTGGTGAGCGTTCCATACTACCATGGACCGAACCATCGAGCCAACAAAACCCCGACCCCCATGTCACCGCACGCAGAGTCAAGCACTCCAACAACAGAGAGTGATGGCGTATCCACAGCCCCATCCATAACCACTTCCCCACCGGCCCAGGGAAACAAGGCCATGACGCGCCACACCTCGATGACTAGTGGGGACTCTGGCTTCCACGACCTGATCAAGTCGCCAAGCACTTCGGTGAGAAGCCCCAAGTCTGAAATGGAGTCGTCTATGTCTTCTTCGATACGGCAAACAATAACCGCAGAGTCATGTGATGTGGACGCACTGTCAGTTCTGTCGGGTTCAATGAAGGCAACATTTGAGGATGGTGATGAAGCAGGTGTGCAAAGTGCACCAGAAATGGAAAATGCGGTTGCCGAATTGGTAGTGGCTAGTGGTGAGACCTTGATGGCTGGGTCTCCACAACATACACTAAGCGCAGTCCAGAAGGATGAGCCATCCGCTTCCAATGAATCACATCTACAGAAATCGGACACCAGTAAGCTGTCAGTGGACACTTCAGTGAAGTCGGTGTCGATGCCGTCTTCACCGACCGGGGTCAGTTCACCACCAGAGGAAAAGCCGAAGCGGTCAGGAATGTGGCTGGACTTTGGATTGTTCGGTCGGAGTAGTAAGCATACACGGAGTCCCTCCTCGCCAGCCACACTCTCCTCCCTGAACTTCAGTGAAGAGCCAACAGTGACAGCCACTGACCAGCCTGCCACCAGGTTAGCGACAGCTTTATGTTCCCATACAATATCGTGTTTTTCACTAACCTGACAAAATTAACTTTGAAGCTTTGTTTGGTTTTCTGACAATTTGGAAACTGGTTGGACCTAATTAATCATATGTACTAACGTAATTATGTTTGATCTGTCACGTAGTAATCTTTTGACAAAGTCACATGGTTATGTCACATGGAAATGTCATGTAGTTATGTTATATTGTTATATCATAGTTATGTCACATGGCCATGTCACATTGATCTAACGCGGACAATCATTTGACTTTGAATTGTAGATGCAGGTCGTGCAGAATCAACTGACATGGTGTAAGATATTCCGATATTGGGATGTTCATGAATATTAGAGAATATAAATATTAGGTTGTATAATGAATATTAAAGGTATCCGGGATAGTTCTTTGGGAAAACGAACAAACTCGGAATAGTTCTAATCTGTGCCACAGGGTGGTGCATGCTTAGTACTGAACTTTTCCACTTGGTAGTGTAGAGTGACCTAGATTGGTCATGTGACAGCAGCTGCTGCTGTTGTTGTGAAAATGGCTGGGTGAGTGGAGAGAAGGGAGAGTAAAACTGAAGTTTTTCAATTTTCTTTAGAGTAGTTCAATCAAGAAATACATTTAATACTTTACCCGACATCACTTTACCCGACATCACTAAACCCCTCCTGATATGACCTTAGATGTTGCTAGGACATAAAACAACAAACAAACAAACATTACCCGACATTAAATTACCCGACCCAACTCTACCCGACCTCAGCTCTGCGAATAGTAATCGATTCTTCTGTTAATTCACAGAGCAAAGCAGCTCTGCGAATAGCCTACTGCGAATGCACTAGTATACATGGTACATGCATGCATACATGCATGCATACATGCATGCATACATGCATGCATACATGCATGCATACATGCATGCATACATACATACATACATACATACATACATACATACATACATACATACATACATACATACATAAACCTTGTATATATATATAAGATGTCGCCCAAATAGCCTGAACTGAGCAACCAACTATGTGTGGCCTCTGTAGTCTAGTGGTTAGGATTTGAACTTGTAAGTTGTAATCTCAGGTTGTTCGGTGTTGTGGGTTCAAACCCCATACAGTCCAAAACATTTTTACATTCAACAACAAAAAACCCTTTTCCTTCTATATGTGTTTCTGATTGAATTATGCAATGTAATTGTACTAACATGTATTTTACATTAAAGCAAATATATTTCCTTTTTGAACTACTCTAAAGGAAATTGAAAATACCTCAATTTTATTCTCCCTTCTCTCCACTCACCCAGCCATTTTCAAAACACAAGCTGCCTACTACAGTCCCAGCCTCAGAACCCCCAAGGCCCCACCCTGACCTCAGCACTGACCCACTTCTGGTGCAGTGGGTCCACTACTCTCCCCACACATATTTGGTTCTATAAACATAAAAAGCAAGCAAGGTTGTTCTTGGAGACCATTTGTCGGAGTACAGTTCCCGTCGCCAAGAGCTATAACGGGCCCGTTTAAGAAATGTAATGAATATTAGGGAATATGATGTGTGGTTTGGAATATATAATAAACTGAACTCGGATCTGGTGGGTTTACCGGCAGCTATTACTCACAAATACACTTGTGACACGGGGATTATGCGGGGCGGTATATATGGGTGAGGCAGTAATCAGGAAGGGGCGAGGAGCAGAGGCCCATCCATGGAAGCAGGGAGCGGCTTAAGGATTCAGAGAAGTAGAGGCGGGCTTAATTATTCAGAGAAGCAGGGAGGGGCTTAAGGATTCAGAGAAGTAGGGTGGGGCTTAATGATTCAGAGAAGTAGGGTGGGCCTTAATGATTCAGAGAAGTAGGGTGGGGCTTAAGGATTCAGAGAAGTAGGGTGGGGCTTAATGATTCAGAGAAGTAGGGTGGGGCTTAATGATTCAGAGAAGTAGGGTGGGGCTTAAGGATTCAGAGAAGTAGGGTGGGGCTTAATGATTCAGAGAAGTAGGGTGGGGCTTAATGATTCAGGAAGTAGGGTGGCCTTAATGATTCAGAGAAGTAGGGTGGGCTTAATGATTCAGAGAAGTAGGGTGGGGCTTAATGATTCAGAGAAGTAGGGTGGGGCTTAATGATTCAGAGAAGTAGGGTGGGGCTTAAGGATTCAGAGAAGTAGGGTGGAAGACAAGAAGAGGGTGGGCCTTAATGAATCAGAGAAGTAGGGTGGGCTTAATGATTCAGAGAAGTAGGGTGGGCCTTAATGATTCAGAGAAGTAGGGTGGGGCTTAAGGATTCAGAGAATAGGGTGGGGTTAATGATTCAGAGAAGTAGGGTGGGGCTTAATGATCAGAGAAGTAGGGTGGGCTTAAGATTCAGAGAAGTAGGAAGTAGGGTGGGGCTTAAGGATTCAGAGAAGTAGGGTGGGGGATAGTCAGAGAAGTAGGGTGGGGCTTAATGATTCAAGAAGTAGGGTGGGGCTTAATGATTCAGAGAAGTAGGGTGGGGCTTAATGATTCAGAGAAGTAGGGTGGGCCTTAATGAATCAGAGAAGTAGGGAGGGGCTTAATGATTCAGAGAAGCAGGGAGGGGCTTAATGATTCTGAGAAGTAGGGAGGGGCTTAAGGATTCAGAGAAGTAGGGTGGGGCATAAGGATTCAGAGAAGTATGGTGGGGCTTAATGATTCAGAGAAGTAGGGTGGGGCATAAGGATTCAGAGAAGTAGGGTGGGGCTTAATGATTCAGAGAAGTAGGGTGGGGCATAAGGATTCAGAGAAGTAGGGTGGGGCTTAATGATTCAGAGAAGTAGGGTGGGGCTTAATGATTCAGAGAAGCAGGGTGGGCCTTAATGAATCAGAGAAGTAGGGAGGGGCTTAATTATTCAGAGAAGTAGGGAGGGGCTTAATGATTCAGAGAAGTAGGGTGGGGCTTAAGGATTCAGAGAAGTAGGGTGGGCCTTAATGATTCAGAGAAGAGGGTGGGGCTTAAGATTCAGAGAAGTAGGGTGGGGCTTAATGATTCAGAGAAGTAGGGTGGGGCTTAATGATTCAGAGAAGTAGGTTGGGCTTAATGATTCAGAGAAGTAGGGTGGGGCTTATGATTCAGAGAAGTAGGGTGGGGCTTAAGGATTCAGAGAAGTAGGGTGGGGCATAAGGATTCAGAGAAGTAGGGTGGGGCTTATCAGAAAAGGGCAAGGATTCAGAGAAGTAGGGTGGGGCTTAATGATTCAGAGAAGTAGGGTGGGGCTTAATGATTCAGAGAAGTAGGGTGGGCCTTAATGATTCAGAGAAGTAGGGTGGGGCTTAATGATTCAGAGAAGTAGGGTGGGCCTTAATGATTCAGAGAAGTAGGGTGGGGCTTAATGATTCAGAGAAGTAGGGTGGGGCTTAATGATTCAGAGAAGTAGGGTGGGGCTTAATGATTCAGAGAAGTAGGGTGGGGCTTAATGATTCAGAGAAGTAGGGTGGGGCTTAATGATTCAGAGAAGTAGGGTGGGGCTTAATGATTCAGAGAAGTAGGGTGGGGCTTAGGATTCAGAGAAGAGGGTGGGGCTTAATGATTCAGAGAAGTAGGGTGGGGCTTAATGATTCAGAGAAGTAGGACAGGGCTTAATGATTCAGAGAAGTAGGGTGGGCCTTAATGATTCAGAGAAGTAGGGAGGGGCTTAATGATTCAGAGAAGTAGGGTGGGTCTTAAGGATTCAGAGAAGTAGGGTGGGGCTTAATGATTCAGAGAAGTAGGGTGGGGCTTAATGATTCAGAGAAGTAGGGTGGGGCTTAATGATTCAGAGAAGTAGGACAGGGCTTAATGATTCAGAGAAGTAGGGTGGGCCTTAATGATTCAGAGAAGTAGGGTGGGGCTTAATGATTCAGAGAAGTAGGGTGGGCTTAATGATTCAGAGAAGTAGGGTGGGGCTTAATGATTCAGAGAAGTAGGACAGGGCTTAATGATTCAGAGAAGTAGGGTGGGCCTTAATGATTCAAGAAGTAGGGAGGGGCTTAATGATTCAGAGAAGTAGGGGGGTCTTAAGGATTCAGAGAAGTAGGGTGGGGCTTAATGATTCAGAGAAGTAGGTGGGGGCTTAATGATTCAGAGAAGTAGGGTGGGGCTTAATGATTCAGAGAAGTAGGACAGGGCTTAATGATTCAGAGAAGTAGGGTGGGCCTTAATGATTCAGAGAAGTAGGGTGGGGCTTAATGATTCAGAGAAGTAGGGTGGGGCTTAATGATTCAGAGAAGTAGGGTGGGCCTTAATGATTCAGAGAAGTAGGGTGGGGCTTAATGATTCAGAGAAGTAGGGTGGGGCTTAATGATTCAGAGAAGTAGGGTGGGGCTTAATGATTCAGAGAAGTAGGGTGGGGCTTAATGATTCAATAAAGACGGGTGAAAGAACTCTGAGGTTTCTGCAATTTTTCATATTCAACCATTAATTTCCCAAAATGTCATGTATATGACAACAATTGGTTAGTTTAAATCCCATTTTTATATTACTTTAGATGTTGCTAGAACATAAAGCCAAACAAGAAAGAGTTTGTCATGGGCAATAACAGTCACAATAAGAACAGTTGAAGCCTGACTTCCGATATTTGCCCCGTCCTGATATGACCTTAGATGTTGCTAGGACGTAAAACAACAACAAACAAACAAACAAACATCCGACATTTGCCCCTGATTCCGTGACAGTGCTAATTATCATATGGCGGAATACCCGCCTTTTCGCGGAAATTCGCCGTTGGTTCTGCTAGAACGCGTTAGGTGGCGTTTTTTGCCGGATACAACTCTCATCTCAAAGTAAATGCGACAGTTGTGCACTGAATCCTCTTCACTCTACACCTGCAGTATCCGAGTCTCTCCTTCCTACTGCAGCATGTGTCAGATCAAACTTCAAAGTGCAATAACAGCCATCCCATAATTGGGGATTAAGAAGTGAGAAATGTACTCAGGGCATTATAGTTGTCTAATCCGTGGTTCTGGTCATTGATCAGGTTGACAGTTATTACCAACACTGCCGTAGTTCAAAGTAACACGTGTAATAACTGTTGTAACAGAAGTGCATACATGTACAATAATGTGTGTCAGGGGCAGTTGACAGTTACCGCATTAACTGGGTCATGTCACCACCTGTCGAAGCAATCTGGCTTTAATATTCCCACGGGAAAACCCCTCAAAGGACTGGTTAATGAGTGTGCCAGTACCTGTTAGTTGTGTAGCATTAAATGCAGGTGAATGTTTTGATTGTGAAAATCTACTTCCATTGGATTGTGTAACTTTAATCTGGTGAACGCAGTATGACCTTGATGGCATTTATTTCCGAGGCTATCACTCCACTCATGTTTACAACAGTGGCGCTATGTAATATCCATAAATGAATTTATACAGGAGTGATTAAGGGTCGGGTGAACGACAGTGGTAGAAATAAGCCAAGAGATTTCACTTGTCTGTTGGACAAGTCTAGTATGATTTTTTTTTTACTTGTCCTGCATTTAAAGATAATGGAAAGGAAAACAAAATCGCGAAATACATGTTTTTCAGCTCAAAACTGTCACTTGTCCAACGGAAAAGCTGAAGCCATATTCTGCTTGTCCGTGCCCACTGTCACTTGGCTCAGATAAGCGGACAGGCCTTATTTTGAATGCTAATAGATAATTGTTGTGTACTCGGACCAACTAATGTACAGGTAATAGACCATCGCAACAGCAGTGAATTTGAATTCGCTGTCCTAAGTAACCTGATAGTTTGCTACCCCGATGCTTAACCTTTGGTACCTAAGCTAAGGGGGTGTGGGGAGGGGGCACTGCCAAATGGAAAGAAAGCCTATGGCAATCCTGTATCTAAGTTCAGTATTTCGCCACCAGGGATTTAATTCCTAGGAAAGTGAGGCTGTGAATCAGACATTTTCCCGCCATTTTTGTTGGTTGCTGCGTGACCCGTATAGTTTTCATTTATTCCCCTCAATAACTCTATAGTACTACGGTTGACCGGGTTTCTGGGGCTCTTGACTGAATAAATCAGTCGTGGATAACGTATAATACTAGTTGAGCCTCCTCAATACTTCGAGGGTGACTGCCTGGGAATTTGAGGTGCTGTAGACTTCGTGATACAGGCTTATTACCGAATAAATCAGCTGTTGATAAGTAACAGTTAAGCCTCGTCAGTACTCGGGTGGGTGACCACCTGGGGATTTGAGGTGCCGTAGACAGCCTGATACAGGCTAAAAGCCTGCCACACCACTAGCTGATAACTGATAATTCATTTGGTGTGTTTGTTTTTCTTGACGAACCAGACAATGTGGGATTGTAGCCTCATGGGTTGCTCACACCCACCACGAGATCTCGCCGGTCACGGGGCAACGCGAGATGAGGGGGGACTAGTTGTAGACTAGTCACAAACTAGTGGCGACTAATCACAAACTATCAGAGGCTAGTCATTGGTTTGTAGCACATAATCGTGAAGTAGTCGTGAACTAGTCACCATCACCTCCACCACCACCACCACCACCAAAAACACAAATCCAGCATTAGCTGCGAAACAAAATTTTGATTCATCAACAAGAGTTTCCGGTTGCGGGGGTCTGGTCCGTGACAGCAGCGAATAAAAGAACAACTATTGATTGAACTTGCAATCAGACACTGTACCAGCAATCACTTCCGGTTTCTACTGGGCGCTGCCCGCAGCAACGGCTCCAGGCAATCTGATTGGCTGGCGGCGGATGGGATGTCGGGGTGGGGGAGGAGGGGTGTGCTTTGACAGGGCTCGCCTGGCTTTTGAAGAACAATAGAAAATTAAGCAGCTTTTAAACAAAATTGAATGACTTAAATAAAAGCTATGGAGTTTGAATTATTATTAAGTCTTCGAAAATCGTGAATATTTGTTTTCATTTCTTGCATATGTTGCTGCAAAATACGGGTATTGCGACCAAGTAGGCCGGGTCGCAGTTTCAGCTTACACACGGGCAGTTGGGGTTGGGTCCCAGCCCTATCCTTCGCTATTGGCCCTGTGCATTAAAGTTGCATGGTCCGATCGCGTTTGAATTTTTGTCTTATTTTTTAGGTAAATATATCAAATTGATCGTTATGACTGACTAATCATTAGTCTGGAGTCATTATGATGAAAAATGGCTAGTTTTGAAGCAATTGGAGTTGAAAGAACTCAAAATACTTTCGACAAGCTTCCCAAAAGTCCTCTGGCTATGACGCGTATTGACGTCTCGCAATGACCACATGATTTGGGATGACCTAATTCAAATGTAGCCTGGTCTCCTGGTAGCTTCCACTGATTGCGCCAGAGCACTATCATGTGATGTGATATTTTTATATATTTTATTCTAGCATGTCACTTGCATGATTATCAAATGTATTGTCCCCGGATAATAATATACATAATTATTCATCATGATGCTGTCGTCGGTCGCAATGCGACAAAGACTGCTTTCATTACTTGACTGCCGCTCTCCATTTAGCTCTCTGCTGTGAGAGTTGCATCCATGAGTCCGTCTTAATGTCTCTCATATTTCATGAAAGCTGCCTGCAAAAGTGCTGAAGTGCTGCTGGCTTTTGCAAGTTACCAGAGGCACTCTCTCGGGGAGCAAATAGAGGTTTCACACCGGCAAGAACATGTCAAGACAGGCGCAAAACAATTTGTCCCTGCTAATTATTACATTACTCTTATTCAGATCTGTAATAATTATTTAATACAAAATTCCATGCAACTTTATATCAACACAGGCTATGGTGCCAGCAATACTACCACTGGACATCCTGGAACCTCACTTCATACTTGGAATGAGGGTCAAAGCTACTGGCCATGAGATTGACCTAATTGATTAATCGCTTCCTTGTGTGATGGGTCTCTCAAAGTAGGATGAGGTAGTAAATTCACTGATTATTCTATATATGCTGTCCCAAATCACTAGTTAATGCACCAATATCTAAGATGGATATATATAATCAAATTAAGATACATGTTTTGGTTTTGAAAAATAAATATTTCATTGGACCATGCAACTTTAAGCTCACTTTGCACCGTTAATCACATGCCTCATGGTGACCAAACTTCGGTTCAAGATTATGAACCATAGGTAGCAGATATTTTGTTTTACATATATACTTTAAAAAAAAATCTTTTTTAAGACATGAGAATGTTTTACTGGGAATGCATATACGATATAAAACTTCTTATTTAATTTAAATTCATCTGTCACTCTGGCCTTCGTGGGTAACTGATATTAATTGTTCATTAAACTGTCAATCAGGCTTGGAAATATTGTTATAAATTATGGACTAAGAATGTCATTGGATTTTGTGATGATTATCTTTCAAAATGATTTAATTAAATTTAAATTTACGACTGTGCAGGATAAGTTGAGCCTTATGTGCATCCCCTCAGACTATTGCCGGGCGGGGTGGCGAAGTGTGAGCGCTGACTGGTCTCTCATCGGGCTTAGTCACCTGGCACTGGTCGCTACCTGGCGCCCGGCAGTACTAGGATAGGACATGGTGACAGGAACAGCGGGGTCATGGTGCTGCCAGCACAGTAGGTGTCCTGGTGGGGCAGCAGTATAAAGTCTACTGCAGTGAGCGATCTACAAATCAGTATGTACTAGGACTCCTGGCATGGCCTTATATGTTAATAGGACGTAAAACCTCAACAAACTCAAGTTTTAACATCATTTTTGTTGGGCTTAATTAAACTACTAAACTTGCAAAATGAACAACTACTCATTTCTCACGGTGACTTTCGTTTTTGTTGTCAAGATGGCATTAATTCAGTAATACTCTGACGAACCAGACAATGTGGGATTCTCTGAATCATTTTTCAGTCCTACCTAATGATGGCTTCATTTCTAGTCTCTTTTCTGGTGATCAGAGTACGCCTTACGCTTATGCACACTGGCGTCAGGTACGACTGACGACTGGTAATGACTTCACATATAAAAGTCTCTACATGCTTCGCCTCAGTCGATAGTTATCTCAAAGATATTTGCACCTCAAATCAAAATCAATACATAATTGCTATCTGCGATCATCATAAATAAAAATGATTGGAAGATCCGCCCCTTGCATAATCATTACTTACATAATCAACTCGAAAAACAAGATTCTCTGCGTTCAATGAAATAATAGCACATGCAAGATGACATCTGAATCCTATTCGAGGTTGGCAGGTTCAGGATTGATTGCCAGTGTTGCACTACGCTAGTATATCACAGGTTGTTATAAGCCAATTAGTCACAATTTGTATATTTGAGCCTCTTCAGATGTTTGGTGCGAAGCCGGCAGGTTGGATGCAGTCATTCGAGCCTGGCGTGGTTCGCGAGTCGCTTTGTCAGTGGTCGGCGGTGGTTGTCATTTCAGTAAGACGACTCGGCTGTGCCGGCTTGCGCTGTGTCGCAGCGTGCGTTTCTCACTGTGGCTGGTTACCGGCGATATGTTTTCACACTACCTCCCCTGTCTGCGGCTGCACTACCGGTTAGTGTGACTCGTAGTCTGTGTCGGCTAACAAATTGGTGCTGGGTGTGAATGATTGGTGAGTGTGGATGGAGGCTTGTCGTGGTGGGTCTTATTGTTAGCTGGACGTAGTGGGTGTGAATGGTAGGTGGCAGTAGGTGTGACTAGTGAAGTGTTTATGGTGGAGTGTGTGATGGACTGTCGTTAGCAACTGTGAACTGCCATAGTGAGCTTAGAGTGACGGTACAGTTCCTGAATGGTTGAACAAGGATGACAAATCGGTGTTAACTGAAATCGATAGATTATTCAAGTGTCCACCTGGAGAGTGTCGATTTCATGGGCCTGTGACAACAATGGTTTTATAAATATCATGCATGACCTCTTAAGTATGGGTGGTGGTTAGGTGGGTGCGGTTACTATGGTTATTAATTACGTCAGTGTATGACCAGGGACTGGGTGGACCAGGGCCGCGTTCAGGGTATGTCTCGGTGACGTCGCGGCGATGCTTTTTGGTCTATTTGCATTCAGGGTGCGTCGCGGAGACGTCTCGGCGATGCCTCCCTTTTCAGATAGGAGACAAAAAGCGCCTCGAAAATGGCCGCCATATCCAGTAGTTTCAGCCTATCACAGCACAGCATTTCCATTGCAAATGGCCACCACCTAAGGGGGCGGCCATTTTCGAGGTGACAAACTGCTTGTGCAGTTCAGACTAGCGTGACGTCAGTGCCATCTCCGAGGCGCCTCCGATACGGACCCTGAACGCGGCCCAGGGACTGGGTGGAGTGGTGGGCGTGATGTAAACATTGAGAACGTTGCACCTACAGCAGGTTTCAAACCCATGCTTTTTGCCATTCTGGGGCTAGCGCCCTAACCATTGGACTACCTAGGCTCTCTGGTTTAGTCACCCTAGCCACACCTACCCGTGTACATAGCACTTTGTGTGAGACTCAGTGAGAGGTCGGTGCAGACTGCTACACTAATAATCAACCTCAGCGTCCACTCCTCATGGCAGGTCTGTGTGATAAGATAACACCAACACTACAGCTGGCCAGCATTGAAAACAAGCCTCAATAGCCGGGCTTATATGCTATGGACAGTATATATATACATCCTATAAAAAAAAGGTCGTGCGATTCGAACCCTGGCCCGAGTCAAATCAGTGACTTAAAAATTGGTACTTGTGAAAAACAAAATTCTCGCCGTGAATATGACCTATGCTGCCGACACGGCGTAAAGAAACCAACAAACAATCAAATCAAATCTACCTAACCTGGCATTCAGCATTACTAGGATAGGGCTAGGAGCAGTGGAATGTGGAAGGCCAATTGTCCGCCATTGACATTTTCCCTGCTTAATCAACTAATGTACAAAACAAACAAAAATCCTAAGATATTTATCTAAAAATAAGTCGGAAACTCAAAATGATGGACTTCTGGAGCTTTAGTGTAGAATAGTTGTAACCACATCTTACACTCCAACCCAATTAAAAGACAAATGACGAGCAAGAATCCAACCAGGTTAAGTAACCTGTAAGTAGATGGTCATGGGGCTAAATGACTTTAAAACAGAGGGTTTAGGCTGAAGGACAGGGCTTGGGGGTGGGGATACACCCTCCCGACCACCGGAGTGTAAACACACCAGGTGCCAGCTTCAGTCCCCCCTTACGGACCAGCGAACGGGCACTCGGAATACACAAATTGACAAATTGTTGAACAAGGCTGACAAATCTGGGGCTGTGAAGGTGAACAACTGGTCGTCGTGGGTGTGACACCTAGGTGTGCAAAGAAGTCACGCCGGGTGTGAATAGTTGGCCATGGTGGATGTGAACGATCGGTCACACCAAGTGTGTACATTTGGTTACATGGAATGTGAATGATTGGATCTGAAAGTATGGGTGATCGGTTAAAATGAGTGTGAACAAGTTTAGGGTGACTGAGAAAAGGTGCGAACACTGAGGTTGTAAGTAGTGTGAATGATTGGTTGTAGATAGTGCATATGGTGGCTGTGTGTGTGCTGGGTGTGAAAGTTCAGTGACACTGGGTGAGTGCAATATTGCAGTGAATGTGCCTGCTCTGTGGCAGTGAGTGTGAACACGTGGTCACAGTGACTGTGACTGTTTGAGTTACTCAGTAGTCTTCAGGAAGTTCCTGAGCTGAGTCCTGGACTAGGTGCAGAGAGTGTTCTGCATCTTGTAAAACATATGCTGATGGTGAAGTTGACGCTAAGAACCTCCGCTGTCCGCCAATTTTAATTATCAGCTGCAAATAGAGTTAAGTGCAGATTATCTTATAAATAAATCCCTTGGCTCCTACCCATTAAAGGTTAATTTTCAAATAGTATCCTAAAGGTTATGTCTGCATTTGTTCAACATTAAAAATAAATGAGTGCACCAGTATCTAAGTTGGATCAAATCTAAGCAATTGTTTCAGTTGAGACAATTTTAAAGTTTCATCCGAATATGCGGCTTTAATTGAGATCATTATAAATAAAATAGAAATGACTTTAAGACAGAGGTGCTGCCAGAAACAGGGGCACCATTTCTAAAACATTGGGAAGCTATTTGCAAACTGAGTGAAAGAAATACTCAGCAAACACGGGAAGTTGTGCAGTTGGGCGAGTGTACCATATGACCTGCCTGCTGACGCCCTGTTAAAGTTGCATAGTCCGATGGTTTTGAATTTCTGTATTTTTTCTGAGATAAATATATTAGATCGATCACTATTATCTACTTTACATTAGTTCAGTTACTTTTATTTTAAATAGTTAACTTTTGAGATATTGTGACTGCAAACATGGAAAATTAGTTTTGGCAAGCTTGCCAAAACTCTGACACCATAGACTTCTGCAGTAACAGGTTCTGTTAAATTGACTCAGTATTACCTTCTACGCAGAAACAAATGCTTAATAAGTGCATCAGTATCTAAGTTAGATATGTAAAATCAAATCTAGATAATTGGTTTGGTTTTGAAAATTTGATATTTCATTGGACTATGCAGCTTTAATTGAGGCTGGTGCTGTCTGAACGCCTGGCGGGTCAGGGCGATACGCGCGTTCATACATCTACACATTCACGCAGACAACACTGCCTGCTCTTTTCTTTTTTTTTCTTCCTTTTTCTTTTTTTTGTCATGACTTTATTTTCCATGCTCATAAGTGATACGTGTGTTGACACTTGTTTTCACCGCCGGGCAGCACTAGTCCAATTCGGTTTGAATCTTTTGAATTTTGTTTTAGTAATAATTTTGGTTTTCTTGCTTTTTGTTTATGAGTTGTAACTGTTCATTTAATTGATGCATTTGAGCTCTTTTAGCACAAAGAGGTGATGTGCATATATTTAGAAAGGCGATGCATCAGTATTACATTCAAGTGTAATCTTGGAGGACCTGGTGCTTAATTGTAAAAGTAACATTTGTGTTGTGCCATGGCTAACATTAATGAAGGCGCCGACCTCCTCCTCTCAGAATGCAGGTCGTCTCCTCATTGAGTTAATTATTAATTAAGTAGGCTTACTTCTGTGAAAATAAAATGTTGTTAGAATAAAAGCACTTACCTGCGTTTGATACTATATCTCCAACTTCGATACTGGTGCATTAACTAATGATTTGGGACAGCAGAGAAAGAATAATCAGTGAATTTACAATACCATCCCCTCGGCCACCTACTTTGAGAAACCCATTAAGCAAGCACCCCACTTGCGAATTAGGTTAATCCTGTGACCTCATTAGTCTTGCCCGAATTCTAAATAACCATGTGTAGCTTAGTCAGGTTCTTCGGTTCAAATTGCTCCAGTTGTTAGCCATTTTTCATCAAAGTTACTCCAGGCTAATTAATAATAAATTATAATTGTCAACCTGAAATATTTATCTAAAAAGAAATAATGGGAAAATTCAAAAACCATCGGTTTATGTAACTATAAATGTTGATCAGTGTTCAAATTGATGTTTGGCTATAGAGGGTATGCACTGACATCATGCTAAACGGAAGTGCGGCCATTGTGGCCGTAGTACCCACAATAACAAACCCAACAAACTCAATGCATTGTCAATGGCAGTGAGCAATCTTCATACAGAAGATGCAAAATATCTCTAAAATGGCACCACCTAGAAACAAACCGCTTGCCACACATATAGAAACCAAATTCAACAAAAAGATTATATAAAATTTATAAGGTTAGGGTTCTGCATTTCTATTAATTTTGAATAAAATTGACGTGTTGCACTGCGCGTATCGGAAACTCAATGCATTGTCAATGGCCGTGATCAATCTTCATGCAGAAAAAGTGAAATATCTCTAAAACCACACCACCTAGAAACAAATCGCTTGGCTTACATGCAGAAAAACATATCCAATGAAAAGATTATGTTAAATTCATAAGGTTAGGGTTCTGCATTTCTATTAATTTGGAATAAAACTTAAAGAATGATCTACTATGTTACTGCAACCGGCAGGTTGTTTACTGGTTGATATCGCCACAATGGCCGCGCTTCCGGTTGATGACATCATGGGAATACCCTCTATAGATTAGTCAACTGAAATGCTTCGTTACAAAGCTGCGGTTTGAGCATTTATTTGTCAAAAATATTGGCCCTCTTAGCACTCTATATTTTTTTATTGATCAGGAATGAAAGATCTCCGCGATTTCACGGATTTTCACCTTTTTTTTATATTCACTGATCAACGTTCACGGAATCCCAAAGAATCAGGATATATATGACAGCAATTAACACTATTCACGCTGCGGCCATGTTGAAACCATACCGAGGCCACATACGCATCTGCGAGGCGCCGCTGTATGAAAAGTAATGTGAATACACTTTCGTCAACCAATACCTCTCGAAATCACTCAAATTTGATGTTATTCAATTTTCATGACTACCATATTCATCTTTGCATACCTGTTTTCTATCTATTGGCTAATTTTCATAAAGATTGGGTGAGCCTTGCATGGTGATTTTCCCATTCTTTAACTACAATGTGAATGTCAACTTCAAGTCTGCATAGTTATGGTGGTATCATGTAATGCAGCACTGTCAGTGTAGTTATCTGTGTGACACAGTTAAACAACTAGTCTTAGTAATTACAAATTAATAAAAGCTTTAAAAGGGTTAAAATATATTTTAAAAATATATATATATTAAGAAAGTTATGCAATTTTGAATTTAAGAAAAGATTGGCAACCAGGGTGAGCGACTTTGTTGACATCGCCTACTGAAATGCATCTGATCATCACTCAATCTTCATGAAAATTGACCAATAGATTTTTTAAATGTATGCAAAAATGAATATGATAGTTTAAAATGTGAATATCTTCAAATTTGACTCCTTTAATTTATGTTGTGGTTAATACACATCAGCACACACTGACACAGCAATGTCTTACTGCCATTTCCAATACCCGACACGTACTCAACCTCGTTCTGATGCCTAATTAGGTCACGCGTGAATAGTGTGAATTGGTTAGTCTGAATCCTGTTCTTATGTGACCTTAGATGTTGTTAGACCATAAACCCAAGCAAGAAAGGTAGGCATAGGCGATAATATAATCACAATACGAACAGTTGAAACCTGACTTCTGTCATTTTTTTTGTGATTACCTGACTGCTAATCTTATCACCTTAGATGTTACTAGAACAAAACCCAAACAAGAAAAACTTGGTCATGGGCGATAATACAGTCACAATAATTGAATAAGGACATTGGAACTTTTTACGGTGGGGGAATAGACTACATGAACGGTTCCGACTGCGCATGCGCTGAAAACGGCGCCGGGAGCAAAGCAAAAGCGTACGGCCATTGAGTTTTCCGATACGTGTAGGGCAAAACTGGCATTTTATTCAAAATAACTAGAAATACATAACAATTTGGCATAAACATGTATGCACACATGAAATATAATGATCTGATGAATATAGCTAAGACAAAACTAGCCATAGTTAAACATTTTGAGCTAAGAAACATACAATTCCACACAAAACAATCAGTGATATCCACATCACCATTATTAATTCTTGTTCTAAATATTAAAATGCCAAATGTGTCAACATACACTTGTATCAGAGAAATATATAACTAATATCCGAGTAACCCTATTCATTTGCTAGTTCTACATATGTCATTAACCATAGGATATAAATAAAAACATGAATAAAATAAGTAAAACTGACTCTGGCTATGGCTCTAACACTAGTGTGAGTGCCCAGATTTGTCTCAATCTAAATGCACATGGCATAAAATGTTCTGATTATATTGATGTAGATGCAATGCTGGATAAAATCTTAATATCTTAATTTATTATATATATATTTGTTAGTTGGTATTCTTTGTTTCAAACCAAGAGCTGAGATCAGCTGAAAATAGCACATTTCATAGCTGCACCCAGTGTTGCAACCAAGGGTTGCCATGTGCTTCTGGGGGGGGGGGGGGGGGGGGGGGGGGGTTGCTCTGATGCATCCCACAATGCACCGCGCCGCTGGAACCGTGATGTAGTCTATATCCACATTTTTGCGGAAATTCGCTGTTGGTTCTGCAGGAACCTGCTAGGTGGCACCAGGGTCTCGACCTGATTTCCACATTTTTTGCCAGACCCCACTTTTATCCCTGATTGATAAACGTGTTTTGTGGACAAACTTTGAATCTTGCCGTCAGCTGGTGCTTTGTACCAATTCTACTGCATAGTAAGATCACATTTTCCAAATCAGAACACTTACATAGATTTGATTCTACATTAGATAAAAGATCCACCCCGTACTTGCAGTACAGGGGTGAATACCAACCCTGTACAAAACCTGGCGAAGAATGTTGACATGTTGGAGAAATGAACTGAGCTGATAAATTCTTAATTTAAGAAGCAAAGTTTATTATCCACATACATATTCATATTTACCCACTACATCTGATATGAAAACTGTAATAAAACATATACTTTAACGCAGTTTAAAAGTGAAATCGGCGGTGTTCTAGCGCCGCCATTTTGTCTTTTTGCATTCTCTCCTATTTCACGAACTCTGTGCCGATATAAGTAGCCATTTGATACTGGAACCAGAGATTCCACTTCCTGTTCCATACTAAAGCAGTTTTCGCCAGTATTTAAACTACGTAGGCATTCACCACTACTACAAGTACGGGGTGAATCTTTTATCTAATTCTACGTATGCAACTTCAAATCGAGTGTACTCGTTAAACATCACGCTGTATAGAATTAGGAGTACTAAGCCGACCTGCCATGGCTGAAGCCTATCATGTCCAGCTTTTCAATGTGCATTCCAAAGTTAATTTACCATGTTTTCACTTCAAATATCCTCATAAAATAAGTTACGAACAACCAAAGTAAAGATTAACCTAATATATTTGTTTAAAATATAAGGCAAGAGCTCGAAACCGGCGGACTGGGTAACCTTATTCCGAACACCCAACATCGCAGATTAGAAAGGTGGTAAAATAAAGGATTTTGAGGATTGGAGTGATCAAATGAATTGGCGGAAATCTGTGCGTGGATATTTTGGTTGGATAGCGGGATGTCCAGATTAGATGAGGTCAGGCTAACGTGGGCTGACTGTATATGTAGATACACCGGCTGGGTACGGCTGGGTAACACTGACACACACTTAGGGGCCTTTAGGCCGAGGGCTCTTCATGCTTCAAGACCATTGTGGTGAGAATGTACATGTCAGCCTTCAACTCCACTTTACACTTCTAAGGATGACTGAAAAATGTGAAATAACCTGGCTATTTCTTTGTTATGTTTCTTTTTAATGGTTTTCATTTTCTGCCCTGTGAAAAATTGGAAAGAATTTGCTGTGTTGAAGTTGTGAAAATGATGTAATTGTGCGGTGTTGGGGCACTAAGTCTGGGAATGACGTATCAGTATGCTCTATAACTAACTACACAGGCACTACCTTGTAGCACTGAGATGTAGAGCTACACACATGCACTACAGTGTGCAACTACATTGTGGTACTACAGTGTACAACTACACAAAGACACTACATTGTGGCACTACATTGTCAAACTACACACATATACTACATTCTGACACTACAGTATAGAGCTACACGCAGAAACTACATTGTGGCACTACACTGTAGAACCACACACATACACTACATTGTGGCACAACACTGTATAACTAGAAACAGACACTACATTGTGGCACTAAGCTGTAGAACTACAAACACACTACATTGTGACACTGCACTGTAGAACTATACATACATTACATGTGACACTACACTGTATAACTGCAAACCTACACTACATTGTGACACTACACTGTAGAACTGCAAACATACACTACATTGTGACACTACACTGTATAACTCCAAACATACACTACATTGTGACACTACATAGTAGAACTACACATAAACACTACGTTGTGACACTACACTGTAAAACGACACACATACACTATATTGTGACATGACACTGTAGAACTACACATAGATACTACATTGTGACACTACACTGTACAACTACATACATTAACTACACTGTAGAACTACACACAAGCACTGCATTTTGTGACGCTATATTCCACATTTACGCTATAGATTTGTATGGCTCTTTAAATTCTGCAACTGCATTATCTTACTACAGTGTGGAACTCAGTTGTTCAGCTCCTTGTGGATATATTCTGTAGAACTGTGGATATATTCTGTAGAACTGCAGTCTGGAACTATTCTGAAACTACATTGTGGCACCGCCTTTTAGCTACTCTTGCTTTACACTGCTTCGGCTTTTACTCTGAAAGTAGGTACCGACAGTCATTCTTTACATCTTTAAACCGGGCAGTTAATTAAGGTTAATTACACAGTGCTAGTTAAATGCTGAATAACACAAAAACAGAAAGGTTCTATCTTGTTGATTTTTCAAGATTTACTTGAACAAAATTTGCCTTTAACACTGAATAAAACATGAAGTGTTTTGTTGTTGTTTGGCATAATTTGACTTAGTTTGAGCTATATATTTATCATATACCAACTTAAAGCTCATTTAGTGGTCTTTCTGATAGGATCTATATAGCCTGTGAAACCAATGGTGATTCAGCGCCGAGCGAAGCAAAGCTGGATGCTTTGGTACTTGTTCTGATTAATGTGATGCAAAAGAACGTGCTAATTAGCCAAAGTGCCTTTAATAAAGTACCGTTTTGTGTGTTGTCTGAATATACAGCCCAAGTAATGTTGGTGTCAAAATAAAGTGTAAAGTTTTAGTTCATTCACAGTACTTTCTGGGTATTTTTAAATTTAAACATACACCCAAATAGGAGTGTTTAAAAACCAGCAAGTTTTCGGGATTTTGATACTTTCTTCCAATGTTATCTAAGTACTGCTGGTACCTACTGAAAGTAAGATAGCAGTAGTAAATCCGGTATATTACTCCCACAGTTGTTCCTTCGACTTTCGTATCACTTATAATATTACCGCACTCGCATGAGCTTTGCATGGGCTTGGATTTATTCAGACGGCTTGCATTCAACACAAAGTGCCCTTATTAATTGCATGTTGCTTATTTTACACTTCATGATTTTATTGATTAAATTGAATGCAAATATACAAGTCTTGTGTCGAGATGTAAATAGTTATTGCCTTTGTGTCTTAGTTTATGCAAATTATTTTACTTTAATTGATAATTGATAATTCCTCATTTTCTTTGTCAGTCTTAATTTGTTTCCATTTGTATAATATTTAACTACGAGTAAAAAAACTTGCCTTGCTATTTAAGCAAAGATTTATATATATATATTTTGGCATAATGTAAAAAATATGAAACAGTCTTGCAGATGTTTGCACATTTATTTTATTTGTCCGTCCTTTTACCCCACAGCCCTCCATTCGCGAATGCAGCCAGTTCGCTGAGCAGTGATGGTGAAGCACGCAGTCTGCTGACATATGCGCAGATCCGGCATTTTGCGCAAAGCCCGGTCGTACAATTCCGCCACATGCCCATCGCGCGGAACCCCTACATGTCGCCCTATCTGGCTCCGGACAGGCTGCTGGCCGACATGCCACCCTGCTACTTCCAGGTGAATACCGAAACAATGCTGGTAATACGTCACTTCCGGTTTGGCCAGTTCACCGCTAGTTCCTTTCATGTTTGTTTCTTTGAGTTTTACATCCTCGCAACATCAAAGGTCAAGTATCAGGACGCGTACCGACATGTGATAGTGCGCACTCATGGAAACTTTATAGGTCTGCCCCACTAGGAAATCAGGCCACTGGCACCATGACCTAATATCCCACTCAGTCACATTATCCTAACACTGAGCCAACCAATCCTTGCCCTATCCTATTAATGCTGATCGCAAGGCTAGGAAGCGACAAGTATAAATTTTAAAGTAATTGATTTGACTCAACCGGGAACCGAACTCCCGACGTTCCGCACACGAGGCCCACACTCTACCGATTAGGCCACCACGTCTGAGCTAGCCACTCCTTGCGCTATCCTAGTAATGCCAAATGCCAGACTAGGCAGGTGATAAGTATCAACTACGCTGTAGTTGCTGGGTCCTGGACACTGGGTGTTTGAGGTAGTAGTGACTACATGGCACTTTGTTATAAAACCAAAGCTGAACAGGGCTGTTGTCGGTGCCGTATGATGTGGTCAGTCATTCCCTCCCAACGAAACTTGGACCATTACAATTGGTACTACTTTTAATTTAGGCCAGTTGCGTCAAGAAACAATAACAGAACTGGAAAAGAAAATAGTCCACTTGTTCTTTCAATTTAAATATTCAGTCCAAAATATATTAAATTTTTTGTTTCTAACTAATAATAAAGTATTATGATGGTGTAGTAAACAATTAACGTCATCTTTCCACCATTAAGCTGACAGGACTTAGCTATTGTTCAACTAGACTTGGATGCTATGTAATCTCTTTTAGTTTGATATCAATCTGCGAAAGGTGTATCTTTTTGTTTGATACCAATCAGCGATAGGTGTATCCTATAAACTGCAGCCTCGTCTAAATTTATATCGATCTGCGATAGGTGTATCCTATAAACTGCAGCCTCGTCTAAATTTATATCAATCTGTGATAGGCATATCCTATGAACTGCAACCTCATCTAAATTGATATCAATCTGAGATAGGTGTATCCTGTAAACCACAACCTCGTCTAAATTGATATCAATTTGCGATAGGCATAACCTATCAACTGCAGCCGCGTCTAAATTGATATCGATCTGCGATAGGCGTATCCTATAAACTGCAGCCTCATCTAAATTGATATCAATCTCCGATAAGCATATCCTATAAGCTGCAACCTCGTCTTAATTGATATCAATCTGCGATAGGCATATCCTATAAACTGCAGCCTCATCTAAATTGATATCAATCTGCGATAGGCATATCCTATAAACTGCAACCTCGTCTTAATTGATATCAATCTGCGATAGGCGTTTCCTATAAACTGCAGCCTCATCTAAATTGATATCAATCTGCGATAAGCATCTATAAACTGCAACCTCATCTTAATTGATATCAATCTGCGATAGGCATATCCTATAAACTGCAGCCTCGTCTAAATTGATATCACTCTGCGATAGGCGTACCCTATAAATCTAATCAAAAGATGTCGTGAAGTATATCTGCACAAGCTCTAAATGTAATATAGTTGAATCTAGTCTCATTTTACGTAAGCTAAGACTGACCAAATTGTCTGGTGCAACGTTACTGCTAAGTACTACTGCTTACTGTAGTAATAATATTAAAACCATATTAGATGTAGGCACATGAGCACCCCTACCCCTCCCTTCGTCAATTAGAACCCCAGGATGGACTAGAAGGTAGAGCAATCGCGTCCTGTTTTGTGGGTTCGATCCCCGGTGAAATCAATGCAAATACTTAACAAATTGATGCATGTGCCTACCTAGCCTGAGCGTTACTACGATAGGGCAAGGACTGGTTTGTTCAATGTCAGGGTACCAATTAGACTGTTTTACAGCTGGGCTGCACTATAAAGCCGCCATGGATGCACACTATCAGAAGGTGATATCTGTCATGATATGACCTGAGATGTTGCTAGGACGTAACCCTAATAAAGTATTCTGTTATTACAGGTAATAGACTTTAGGCTAACCACACACAAAATTGTTTCTCGGGCACATTTTGTTAAAGAATTGGGGAATGGTTCCTTTTTCTATTAAAGAAAAATGGTTCAACAAATTTCTTTAATTAAATTTGTATTTAGTCAGAGATTTGTCATGTAATTGACTTCAAAACTGAGCTTAGATGTTGCTAGGATGTACCACCCCAACAAATAAAGCTGTTGGAGTGACCGTTGAAATTCGGTGTGGCGGGATTTTAACTATTTATTTAACCTTTTCTTTTAAATTGTTGTGGTAGTAGTCTGCAGGGATGAAAGATCTCCGCGATTTCGCGGATTTCCGGGATTTTTCCTGTAGCTATAAGTGTATACTAATATGTTGTTCAAATGCCACAGCAATATGTGGTGCAGATGCCGCAGCACTATCAGTGCTACTAATAAATGCTTCAAACGCTGCAGCACTATTGGTGTATACTACTAATAGTAATACATGCTTCAAACGGCACAGCACTATCAGCGTATACTAGTAAACTACTAATGCATGTTTCAAACGTAAGCCCTATATGTATGAAACCTGACTTCCGGGATTTTTCCGCGATTCCCTGACAATGCTAAACCTATGGGAGAATATCAGCATTTCCGCTTTTTGGCCTGGAGATCACTTTCATCCCTGAGTCTGCACTGACCTCTCAGTCATGGAGCCACATAGACAGATAGGCATGTGTATGGTGATTGCATCAGGGTT
Organism: Branchipolynoe longqiensis; assembly: GCA_030323885.1. Classification (NCBI taxonomy): domain Eukaryota; kingdom Metazoa; phylum Annelida; class Polychaeta; order Phyllodocida; family Polynoidae; genus Branchipolynoe; species Branchipolynoe longqiensis. The sequence continues at coordinate 19,317,995 of CM059202.1, forward strand.
TTTGATTGATTGATTGATTGATCGATTGGTGGTTGCTTTACACCGTCAGGGAGTCTAGATAGTTTAATGATTAGGACGCCAGCCCAGAATATCAACAAGTGTGGGTTAGAATGCCACCTTAGGGGGCAATGTACTATTATTTAAAAGGTTGGACGATACCTGAGAAACTTTGTTTGTTTTTGTTTGTGCTAGAGCACATTGAGTTTTATCATCGGCTATTGGACGTCAAAGATACCTGAGAAACAAGTGTTTTTTGTTTGGCCTCATGTATTTCATAATGTATTAAGGCCCTGTCAAACATCACCGGATTGGGGGAAACGGAAAGAAACCGAACAAAGTCCGGTTTGTGTCCATACAAGTTTTGAACATGCACAAAACTAGGAACGGATGCCACTGGATTGACGTTTACGGTTCTTGTCCGGTTTGAGTTTGTTTCGTCTGTTGGCTATCCGTTCATGTCCGTTCGTTCAGCGGCCATTGACCCGATAGTGCAACATTTTGACACATTTTAATACAGTTTGATACTTTACATGCCCGAACACCAGCGGACTAGACAATTCTGTCCGTTGCTCAATCCGGCGAGGTGTGACAGCCACTTTACTAAGCAATGGTTACGTAGCTAAGCAGTGACTAGTGACATAATGTGTAGACGGCACTCAGGCTGTTGGTCATTACTCTAATTTGCTGTGTCTAATCTTACCTCGCTAACCGACCAGGCCTGTCACCTGGACCCGATGCTGGACGACTCGATCGCCATGGCCCATCGGCTGCGGTCGCTGGGCCGTGAGGTGCACGTGACGGTGCACGATGACCTCCCGCACGGCTTCCTCAACTTCGTGCTGCTGTCGCCTGAAGCGAAGCGTGGGTCCGACTCCATCGTGCAGCAGATCCGCCACATCCTCAGGCTCGACGAGGTCGACTGGCAGCAGATCGACGTCATTTCAGCACAAGACGTAGCGGATGCCAAGATGGCAATGGACGACGGCGTCCGTGTTGTGAGGACCTCACAGTCTGCGTGTGAGGTGAGGGAGGCTGTGAAGGAGGAGGTGGTTGAGCAGGAGGCTTCCATGCCGGCCGGCTTTCATGGCGGCCCGTGTGGGTCGTGCCTTTAACCACCTCTACACTGGTTGCCGCATCTACAACGCCCGTTTAACCACGGGTGGTGGTCAGCAATGTAGGCTGGTCTGCATTCTTCTGATGCTGTTTGCTTATTTGTATATTCTTTTTGTACCTTTTTAGGCAGTACAAATTTAGAAATATTCGACATAAATTTACAAGTATATGTGTCTCAAATTTCCAAAATACCTGATCCAAATGGTTAAATACCCAGTATGCATTTACAAATATCTCGTGCAAATTTACAAATAACCAGAACCAGCAAGTTGTTGGCAATGCACATTTGTCGGTAGCAGGCAAATTCTGCCTGTACAAACTTGAATTATTAGTACAACATCTCTAATGTTAGCCTAAGATAAACAAGGGCGACAAATTAAATGTAAATACAAATTAGGCCAGCTTATAGAAATATATATACATCTGTGGATGCAAACTAAGTTGTCAGTACAAACTATAAATAACCCGTACAATCTAACGATTACTACTACAATTGTATAAAGTGTCTTTTCTAACCTGAAATTTCCGGTACAAATAAAGAAGTCACAAACTGTTGATACTGCACCTGTGGGTGGGTGTTGGAAGGGGGCAAATGTATATATAAATAAAGACATGGCCGGTGGGGGGGGGGGGGGGGGGGGGGGGAGGCCGTATTTGTGACTGACGGCGAGCTAAATGGTGAAGTGCAATATAAACTTCTCATCTCTACACAGTGGGTAGTAATATGAGATATTATTTCGAAAAACTGAACTAATGTAACCAGTTGATATGATAATAATATAATACTGTGTCTTTTCACAACTGGCTTAATTTGAGACTAGTGCTGTTCAAACGGTACTAGTCCAGGTTAAGTGATACTACTACAGGTTAAACAGTACTAGTACCACTAGAAGGTACTAGTCCAGGGTTAAGTGATACTAGTACAGGTTAAACAGTACTGGTACCCATAGAGGGTACTAGCCCAGGTTAAATGATACTAGTACAAGTTAAACAGTACTGGTACCAGGAGACGGTACTAGTCCTGGTTAAGTGATACTAGTATGGTTAAACAGTACTGGTTAAGTGATACTAGTCCAGGTTAAACAGTACTAGTACCCATAGACAGTAAGAGTCCAGGTTAAGTGATACAAGTACAGTTAAACAGTACTGGTACTAGTCCAGGTTACGTGATACTAGTATGGTTAAACAGTACTAGTACCAGTAGAAGGTACTAGTCCTGGTTAAGTGATACTAGTATGGTTAAACAGTACTAGTACCAGTAGAAGGTACTAGTCCAGGTTAAGTGATACTAGTATGGTTAAACAGTACTAGTACCAGTAGAAGGTACTAGTCCAGGTTAAGTGATACTAGTATGGTTAAACAGTACTAGTACCAGTAGAAGGTACTAGTCCTGGTTAAGTGATACTAGTATGGTTAAACAGTACTGGTTAAGTGATACTAGTCCAGATTAAACAGTACTAGTACCCATAGACAGTAAGAGTCCAAGTTAAGTGATACAAGTACAGTTAAACAGTCCTGGTACTAGTCCAGGTTACGTGATACTAGTATGGTTAAACAGTACTAGTACCAGTAGAAGGTACTAGTCCTGGTTAAGTGATACTAGTATGGTTAAACAGTACTAGTACCAGTAGAAGGTACCAGTCCAGGTTAAGTGATACTAGTATGGTTAAACAGTACTAGTACCAGTCTAAATCTGTGTTTTGTTTCTTTTCTGAAATATGTAGGATACAAAACTTCAATGAAGAAACAATTTAATTCTATTTATTTTATCTATCTATTCCATAACCCAGACCTGGTGGCCTAATCCGTGCGGAAAAGCGGGAGTTCGAATCCCGGCTGAGTCCGAGCAGTGGCTTACAAAATTGATACTTGTCACTACCTGGCCTGGTGCTTGGCGTTACTATGGTAGGGAAAGGATTGGTTAGCTCAGTATCAGGATAATGTGACTGATTGGAATATTGGGTCATAGTGCCAGTGGCATGATTTTCCAGTATGGCAGCACTATAATGTCGCCATGAGTGTGCACTGTCACAAGTCGGTGACCATAGCCATAGCTGTTTCTAGGATGTAAAACCCCAACAAACAATCTATTCCCTAATATCAATGCAAAATTCCAGAAACACTTGAAACATGTAGCTGTGCCCTTTCTCTGCTGGTTATGGCCGGTGTTGGGTGGGGGCTGGCTCGTGTTAAACATGTAGCTGTGCCCTTTCTCTGCTGGTTATGGCCGGTGTTGGGTGGGGGCTGGCTCGTGTTAAACATGTAGCTGTGCCCTTTCTCTGCTGGTTATGGCCGGTGTTGGGTGGGGGCTGGCTCGTGTTAAACATGTAGCTGTGCCCTTTCTCTGCTGGTTATGGCCGGTGTTGGGTGGGGGCTGGCTCGTGTTAAACATGTAGCTGTGCCCTTTCTCTGCTGGTTATGGCCGGTGTTGGGTGGGGGCTGGCTCGTGTTAAACATGTAGCTGTGCCCTTTCTCTGCTGGTTATGGCCGGTGTTGGGTGGGGGCTGGCTTGTGTTAAACATGTAGCTGTGCCCTTTCTCTGCTGGTTATGGCCGGTGTTGGGTGGGGGCTGGCTCGTGTTAAACATGTAGCTGTGCCCTTTCTCTGCTGGTTACGGCCGGTGTTGGTTCGCGGCTGGCTCGGCTCGTGTTAAACATGTAGCTCCCTGTGCACACCAAGTCAGACTGCCCTCTGTGTCTGTGTCTGTGTCTGTGTCTAGTCGTAAGTTCTTCCACTTTGCAATGCGCATGCTTCGGTTTGCTGCCAAATTGTTTGCGCCACATTTGTCCGTATCTCACAGAATCAAAAGATGGCCAGAACAGTTGCGGTGATTTTCAGAATATTCTGTCGCTAATCGCCTGTCCTAACCTAGTAATGCTGATCGCCAGGATAGGTAAAGACAAGTATCCATTTTGTAACTGTTTGTTTTGACTCGGCCGGGAATCGAACCCACTGTCTCATGCGCGGGAAGCCGATGCTTTAACTACTAGGCCATTCCGCCCGGTGCTAGACGGTGACGGTTATTGTGAATTTCCCCAGTGTGTACGAATATGCCAAATTTGATCCAATTTATCTAACATCTGTATTTATTTGTTATACTTCTGTTCAGATTTTGTTTATGACATATCAGTTATTCAGTTGAGAATTGTAACCCAATCAGGACACCGACTATATTAATGCAGGTTGACCGGCCATTTCTCACCGATTATGTCAGCGTTACAAGTCAGCGATGCCTCTGTCAAGATTACACGCGGATGCAATACTGAGATGTGAGCCTTTTGAAATATGTGCATATCGCACTATCTTTGACCAAACCGAATTAAAATCTATAAACAGAATGGATTTTAAAATTGTTTGATTGAATGCCTACCACTAGTACCAGCAATTTGATTGAATGCCTATCTGCCCGGGTGCTGTTTAATGGGTTCGGCCTGTACACCTTGAGGCTTCATACACCACTTCACCTCAGCCTGTATCTTCTACCCAAAGACCACCTTAAAAGTTGCATAATCAGATGGTTTGGAGCTTCTTCCATATTTTGTCAATACATTTAGTTTGATAACTTTGATAAGTACCTTATATTATTTTTAATGGGGCTGTCACACTATGACATAATGCGGTAGCGTAAGCCGACGTAGGTGAAATTTGGCCATTACGTCGAGATCCGTCAAGGAACGTCGAGATACGTTACGCATTTGTTAATCCTATGTTGAGATACATTGTGTTATGTCGACACTCGTCAAGGTTTTGGACATACCCAAAACTTTCGACGTAAAACAAACGTGTGGCTCATACTTTAGCATATGCTATGTATATGTTAGACATACGTCAAGAACTCTAGATGTACATTACACATATGTTATACATACATTGAACTACGTCAGGCATAAGTCAAGCCAGCAGAAACGTACAGTCCACGTATTGAAAACGTATTGAAAAAGTATGGATACAATTTTTTTAATGTTCTCATGTGTTACCACTACGTTGGATCGACATTTTGCCTACGTCCACTTCATTGCACTGACGTCCAAATTGGCCGTGCAACGCCGAGAATTTCTACGTATTTCAAATAAGTGATTTCTAAATTCCCCACTTGCTGGCCCATTATGTCGTAGTGTGACAGGGCTATAAGGCTTAACCTTTGTGGTAATTCAAATGAATAAATGCCAGGTTAATTTTGATGTGCACACCACAATTCTGCACATGCGCTTTGGTTGGCCAATTTTCAACGTAGCAGCGTAGCATAGGAACACCAAACTGGAATACATGTTTAATCAGTGCACCAGTATCTAAGTTGGATATGTAGGATTAATCCAAATCAGTGTTTTGGGTTAGAAAATATGTTTTCATCGCACTGCAGCTTTGTCGGGTAGGCATATCAGATGGCTGCTAGTTAGGTCATTAATATGTTATGGTGGGTTGTCAAAGTGGTTGGCTTGGGGTGTAATATATGTGATATAGCATTATTAGGTTGTTGTAAATAATTATTTCAACTAGATTCAATAGCCTCATGACAGATGGCGCCACGTATGTACCTCGTTGGGGTAGTCCAGTGACATAAGACTTCTATAGGATATGCTTTAATGACCAGTCTGTTCATCGCGTCCACTGTTGGGAGACATGCCACTTTCAGAGGCATGCTTTGCCTTATTTGATATTTTAATTCAAAAGAAGCTCCTCACTGCAGCGCTCACAAGCCCACGCTTCTTGATCTGGAGTTGGGACTGCGGACAAAAGTTTGACTATGTATGTGTACAGTAGAATCTTGGCTGCGGATGAGAGCGTTATACGCTTTTGATAATGCCTCCACCTACACTGGTTCTCTTACACTGGCTTAACCATATTGCGCTAAGACAGGGTAACACAGAGAATTAATTCACTTGACCTAGTCTCAACCTCTGTTGACTTTCTCTTTTTTCTCTCAAGATTGAGCCCTAATAACTAGAAACAACTCCACAATAGATCTATTTTTCGTTGAGTTAGAACTGGTTTGTGATTGGGAACTGAATTGCAGATCTCTCATAACCCCAACCCTCGCACCAGCGAAGACGACTGGTAAAGTTTGTAACAAACTGACAAGATGCCCACCTGCAGCACTCTCTTGCCATGCTCCACTATGAGGTATAGCATGCTTCCACGCGACCCACCTTAATGGCCACTTTAGTGTAATTTTATTAATAGTTTTGCTATTTATTTAAATTCAGTACGATGATAGAAACCCAAGTTTCCGCCCTTCATTGGATACCAATTTGGAAGGATTTATTCATGCTTTGCTGTCACTCTGCAAATGACTAAAACCTGTGTTTTCTATCTCATTATAACACAGTGTATATAATCTATGTGGAGGCCTCTATTCTGCCTAATTATATCACATAGTATATAATCTATGTGGAAGGGGCGTTCTATGACAATGTGTGGTGCATGTATTGTTCGCACCTTTGTAGCGACACCTAGTGGTGGGTACTTGTCGCTGGCCTTGGTTATAGGCAAAACTTCTCAATTCGCCTTGTGATATTAGAACTTCACACTTTGTTGCACCATGTAACTTAGCGTAAGAATTGATTGTGAGTGATGGCTTTTGGCAATGAAATGCTGCAAAAGTTGTCGCCCTCCTCCCATATAGCATCGCCTGAATTGAAGGCTTGTGTTTATTGGTTTTGATCAGCCTTGCCTTATTTAAGACTTGTGCTAGTTTGGTTCTCTGACCCTGGTTTCTAGCAGGTTTTGTGTTTAGCGCTATTTTGAAAAGCATTACTGGCACTGGCATGTGAGCAAATTTACATTTTAGTGGATTTCAAGTATTTTAGGGCATTGGTCATCTGCTCAGTGTAGGAATTTGTTTATGGATATGATAGCAACCATTTCTTTTATTTTCAAAACGTGAAATAATTAGCGGCATATTCATGAGGAACTACTGCAATGCCATATTGTCTTGTCAGTGGCTACACAGTGAGGTGCTGCCACCTAGAGTAAGATAGTAACACTAGTGTAACCTCGAGGAACTACTGGTAATGCAATGTTGTCTGTAAGTCTACACTGTAGGGTGCTACCACCTGGTGGTACATTGTCACACGGGTGTAACCATGAGGAACAACTGGTAATGCAGGAGTGTCTGGAGCTATACGCGTTACGGTGCTGCCACCTGGTGGATTTCTGTAACACTCATGTAACTATGAGGAACTACTGGTAATGCAGGAGTGTCTCAGTGCGTGTGTAAGCGGTGTACTGTGCTGCCGTCTGGTGGGTGACAGTGAGTAGTATTTCTAATAGCGCCACCTTGTTTCTCAAGTTACCAGTTTAGTGGGGGGAAGGTCCTTTGTTCCTTCATAGCTACTTGTCTGTATATTACAGATATTGCGGTTAGGACAATCTGCATTCAAATTAATAGTTTAAACACAAGATAATGAGGGTCGTGCCTCTATTCGAGACATGAACTTATTATTGTGTGTATATTCACACTGTATGGTATATGAATATGTATCTGTGCTCGCCGTGAATATGGCCTATGCTGCCGACACGGCGTAAAGCTACCACCAATCAATCAATCAATCAATCAGTGTATATGTGTGTGATGAGGTTCGTTACCCCTACTCGAGACTTGCACCCAAAGAAGGAAACAAAAACGTGAATCTATGGTATTGGTAGAAACTTGTATTCCCCTGATAGGTTGGACGCTGGTCATAGATGTGTCACGGACCATAAATACCCTACGGTAGTGGAGAGGGCAGGTCACGTGACCACTGGTGGTTTGGCGGTATATATATCTGTCCAGTACCCTACGCTAACCCTCTCTGCCAGTAGCCCAATGCTAATATGCTGCCTGACTCATGTCCTCTATCTCATGTCCTCTAACACATGTCATACATCTCATGTCATCTATGATATGTCACCTATGCCATGTCATATATATCATCTATCCCATGTAAGCTATATCATGTCATATATGGCATGTCATCTAATCCATGTCCTCTATATCATGTCCTCTAACCCACGTCCTCTATCTCATGTCCTCTATCTCATGTCCTATATCTCATTCCCTCTAACTCATGTCCTCTAGCCCATGTCTTCTATGTCATGTCCTCTAACCCACATCCTCTAACTTGTGTCACAACTGCGGTCACAGAATACCTGTTACAATTTGTGTCACAGAATTTGTGTCACAAATTGTGTCACAGAACACATGTCACATAAGCTTTGTTACAGAACTTGTATCACAAAACTGCGTTACAGAACTCGTGTCTCATAGCTTGTGTCACAAAACTCTTACATAACACATCACATAACTCCTGTCATGTAACTCCTGTGACATGACTCCTGTCACGTAACTCCTGTCACATAACTTATGTAACGTAGATTGTGTCACGTAGCTTGTGTCACAAAACTCTTACATAGCATGTCACATAACTCCTGCCATGTAACTCCTGTCACAGAACTTCTGTTACGTAACTTATGTAATGTAGAATGTGTCACAAATTGTGTCACAAAAATGCGCTTAGCTGGCGTTGGGCGTGGGTTGGAGACATGTATCACTGTAGCTTAATTTGGATATTTTCTCTGGATCGGAACCAGATTGGGGAAACAAAATTGTAAATGAGGAACCCGGGTGTGTTTATCGTGGATATATTTGTCGTAGTGGTGTTGAAAATGGGAAATATTGCACCTAGACCAGGATTTGGACACAACACCTCTTGCATTCCTGGCTAGTGTGCTAACTATTACACCATCTAGGCTGCCTGGTGTCATCACCCTACCCACGCCTTCCCGTCTTATGTGGCTCCTTGCCCGAGAGGTCAATGCAGACTACTATATATTCATGGTGTCGCTGATTCCCTAGATGAACTTTGAAGTACATAAATGTGATTTGATTAAGCCTTATATTGTAGCTTTGATTAGAAGTTACTGAGGGTGTACAGTGAAGGTCACTGAGGGTGCACAGTGAAGGTCACTGAGGGTGTGCAGTGAAGGTCACTGAGGGTGTTCAGTGAAGGTCACTGAGGGTGCACAGTGAAGCTCACTGAGGGTGTACAATGAAGGTCACTGAGGGTGTACAGTGAAGGTCACTGAGGGTGCACAGTGAAGGTCAGACAGACCATGGTTTGTATTGTAGCTGCTGTCATCAGGTTTACCTGCGCTTTAGTCGGATGAACATGTTATTCACCAACCCATAGGAAATAGTCAAATGTAGCGACAAGTCATGAATACATTAAATAACCCGGGGACCTCAAATTAACCAAATACTTGGAATCTAGTTTCATTGAATTGGAGCAGAAATTGCAATTCGCTAGTGGCTTTCATTGAAATGAGAGCAGAATGAAGAATTTACATGGAAAATGTGGCAGCTTATGTGCTCCTGGCTGCAACACTGATCACACCAATACCATTACTAAAAACTGATTTGCCTAGACCGGAACTAGAAGCTGAGACTGCCATGCCAGAGTAGATTTATCGCTATCTAGAATTAATTCTCTGATAGGGTTTCCTTTTTGGACCAGAGCTTCGATTCACAGCTGTTAATTTCCCTTCCCTACCCTACCCTTCCCTCCCTATCCTCCCCCTCCCTTCCCTCCCCCTCCCTTCCCTCCCCTTCCCTCTCCGTCCCCTCCCGTCCCCTTCCCTTCCCTTCCTCCTCTTCCCTTCTCACCCCAGAAACATCAGTGACCAGACCATTATCAGTTTGTGAAGAGTTGGTTCGCGTAAACCGGCAATGAAACCCGCCAAAACGGGATATGATAATATCTTTGATACTTTTCAGTCTCAAAACCACCTGTGCATTTCCTTCATGAAATAACGATACTCACTTTTATGTGCTGTATAATTTATTATGCGAATATAAATAACAAATATGGCTCTTGTGTATTCCTACTTCTTCAGCGTAGAACCATTTATCCCGGTAGTGGCGCCACCACCGGTCATCTACTACACTAGTTACCCTCTGTGTGGCGCCACTTATAACATTACTGGCCTTTTTAACTGAAGAAAGCATGGTTTAATTGTTGATTAAAATGTGTAAATAACCTACATTTCCAGTGATAATACGGGTACTTTGAGCAGATTTCAGTCGAATAAAATTACATTCTCTGATATTCAAAGCAAAATTCCAGTCTTGAAAAACATAAATTGAATTAAAGCTCTTGTGAGAATTTTAATTAAAGTTTCTATAATCCGTTGGTTTCGATTTATTTTCATTTTGTTAAATTCAATAATGTATTAGGTTGATCATTAACTGATCGCACAATCACACCATCTTGATTCGAAAACAGTCCAGTCACATCCATGTCCCAACTGGTCCTAGCAGAACCCAAGCAATGTTGTGGTGTACTGTGGTGTGCTTGGAACAGAAGTGGATCTGGTAGTGACAGTGTAATTTCCAATAATATCTTGTCAACCCAAAACACTGTCAACCAACTACACCCCCCTCAACCCCCACTACACCTCCACCCCCATATTTACACACTCAACCGCAGCATTACATGAGACCGGCATGGTGCGCCATCTAACGAGAGAGTCATGCAAACTGAAAGGTCCCCATTGGTGCAACCGCAGATCCCTCAGTAATGTCTTGGATTGCATTTGAAAGTGAAGCTACATGGTGGAACCTGGCAAGTGTGAAATCGGTCAATTCTGAGGTACTCCATTTCACACAGAGTTTTGTAGATATTTGGCCCATTTTGGAGATATTCAAAGTCAAAGCATAATTTGTATGTGCACTCCAGTTGAAGCCAATCACAATACAGCATTGCTACATTAACTAGGTCACATTGCCACCTGTCAGTTTGACATTACTAAGGAGTAAAACCCCAAAGAACTAATGGGGGACCTCCGACTTTTTAGTTCAAATTCCTGCCGTTCGCATCGCCACTGAACCAGTGGGCCTATTCAGCACACTGTCACACTGCAAACCCAATGGCTATGAGCAATCTTCATACAGAAAAAGTCAAATATCTCTAAAACCACAACACCTACAGACAAACCGCTTGGAATACATATAGAAAACATACAAGGAATAGATTATATTAAATTTATAAGGTTAGGGTTCTGTATTTCTATTAATTTTGAATGAAATAGACGTTTTTCACTGCGCGTACCGACAAACTCAATGCATTGTCAATGGCAGTGAGCAATCTTCATACAGAAAAAGTTTAATATCTCTAAAACCACACCACCTAGAAGCAACCCGCTTGGTATACATATAGAAAACATACAACGAATAGAATATATTAAATTTATAAGGTTAGGGTTCTGTATTTCTATTAATTTTGAATGAAATAGACGTTTTTCACTGCGCGTACCGACAAACTCAATGCATTGTCAATGGCAGTGAGCAATCTTCATACAGAAAAAGTTTAATATCTCTAAAACCACACCACCTAGAAGCAACCCGCTTGGTATACATATAGAAAACATACAACGAATAGATTATATTAAATTTATAAGGTTAGAGTTCTGCATTTCTATTAATTTTGAATAAAAATTGACCTTTTGCACTGCGCGTACCGGCGAACTCAGTGCATTGTCAATGGCCGTTTAGGACCACTGGTACCGATGCGCCATCTAGTGTCAACAAATGAACTACCCCGGATGTCCCCCATTAATGAGTGCACCAGGACCTATGTTGGATATGAAGGATCAAATTTAGATAGATGTTTCAATTTGACAAATATATGCATTTATCGAAGTATATAACAAAATCCCAATGATTTGTTTGTACAACCAGACTTACTAATTGTTGATTATATATTATGTTGCCTGCTGGCTCAGGTATATGTTATATGTTGGTAGATTTAAATATGTAAACTATTGTTTATTATGTTTATTTATTTTGGGGATCAAGTTTGCCACAAATGAACTGTTAATTAATTGTTGGTGCATATTTGAAGAAAAAAATATATATATTATATAAAATGTGGAAATGCAAATTTTTGTTGAAAATCACCAGATTGTGGAACTGCCAAATATTAAAAGTTCATTTTAGAAGTCATTAGTGGCGAACTGTGCATGAACACCTATGTAAAGGACTTACTCTATGAACAAAGGCTTAGGGAATTGAAACTTCCTACCCTTTCCTACAGAAGGAAAAGAAGTGACATAATTGAAGTATTTAAAATTATGAAAGGTTTTGATAAATAGATATGAACCAATTTTTCACCTTGAATAAAAGAGAAGGCAGTCGGGGCCATACTCTCAAACTAGTAAAACCCAGAGCCATTTCAAAGTTAAGGCAACACAGTTTCTCAAACAGGATCATAAATATATGGAACAGTCTCCCACAAAATGTTATTGATGCCAAGTCAATAAATTCATTCAAGAACAGATTAGAAAAAGCATGGGCTGATGATCCAGGGAAATTTGACCTCTTATTCACCACATGCTACTAATTATTCCTTGTGTTGCATATTTACTTGCACTCAAGCAAAAATGAGAGACAAATAAGTGTTTACACTTCCTGTCTACCATTCGCTATTTCGTAAGAGAACAATAACAAAACGACTAATTTATTCAAGTTGCATCATTCGTTGGTTTTGACTTTCCGCTATATTATATTCGGTTGATTATTATAATTGATCTTACTTTAGTTTAAACTAACTTTTATTATAGATATTAACCGTGGTGATATTTGAAGTGAAAACATGCAAAATAAATGTTGGTTTGCACACCAAAGTGGTGAAGATGCAACAGTGATGGGTTGTGTTATATCGACTACATCCTTTGTATGCAGCGCCATGTTTAACGAGTGCACCAGTCTGCAAGTTGGATGTGAAGGGTAGAATCTAGGCACACGGTTCATTTAGGACATTTGATGCTTTCATCCGACGGTTTTATGGGTCTCCTTAATACCAGTATTACATTTATTATTGCGATAACCATGCAATTTGTAATTATAAATGGGTTTTATTCATGTAAATAGGTAATTTTCCAGTCGTGACTGGTGCAGTTATTCACACCAAATTGTAATTGGGTTTAAAAGGTAATTTGACTAATTATAATCCACGTTATGCAACCAACACCCAGGTAGTCTTGATAAAAGCGATATCGGACCACATTAAGAAAGTTAATTAAATCTGCATGTTCCAATGAAGGCATCAACTTAGAAAAGACACATCTTACTTTGATCCTACATGTCCAACTTAGATACCCGTGCACTCATTAATCCTACATGTCCAACTTGAATACCTGTGCACTCATTAATCCTACATGTCCAACTTAGATACCCATGCACTCATTAATCCTACATGTCCAACTTAAATACCTGTGCGCTCATTAATCCTACATGTCCAACTTAGTTACCTATGCACTCATTCATCGTACATTTCCAACTTAGATACCTGTGCACTCATTAATCATACATGTCCAACTTAGATACCCATGCACTCATTAATCCTACATGTCCAACTTAGATACCCATGCACTCATTAATCCTACATGTCCAACTTAGATACCCATGCACTCATTCATCTACATGTCCAACTTAGACACCTGAGCACTCATTAATCCTACATGTCCAACGTAGATATCCATGCACTCATTCATCATACATGTCCAACTTAGATACCTGTGCACTCATTAATCCCATATGCCAACTTAGATACCCTTGCAACCATTCATCGTACATGTCCAACTTAGATACCCATGCACTCATTAATCCTACATGCCAACTTAGATACCTATGCACTCATTCATCGTACATGGTCCAACTTAGATATCCATGCACTCATTCATCATACATGTCCAAATTAGATACCTGTGCACTCATTCATTGTACATGTTCAACTTGAATACCCATGCACTCATTAATCCTACATGTCCAACTTAGATACATGTGCACTCATTCATTGTACATGTCCAACTTAGATACCTGTGCACTCACGAATCCTACATGTCCAAATTAGATACCCATGCACTCATTCATCGTACATGCCCAACTTAGATACCCATGCACTCATGAATCCTACATGTCCAACTTAGATACCCATGCACTCATTAATCCTACCTGCCAACTTAGATACCCATGCACTCATGAATCCTACATGTCCAAATTAGATACCCATGCACTCATTCATCGTACATGTCCAACTTAGATACCCATGCACTCATGAATCCTACATGTCCAACTTAGATACCCGTGCACTCATTAATCCTACCTGCCAACTTAGATACCTGTGCACTGATTCATCATACATGTCCAACTTGAATACCAGTGCACTCATTAGCTATTTTTTGCAGTTTGATGCTCCTGTGCTATTCTTCAAAATGGGCAAACAAAGACGAAGTCGAGCATTTTGGTGCGCGCACTAAGATGAATTTGGCATTTTTTCACTTCTGATATCATCAAAGTTATTCTATTAAAACTACTTAAAACTAAAGTGAAATAGATTACCCTATGAATATTTATGTGAAAGGAAATATATAACAGAAACTCAAAACCACTGCACTATGCAACTTTAATTACCAGCCTATCGCACTAATATGGGGTTTTAGTTCCTTTCGCTTCTCAGAATACGTACACAAGAGTTCGCCTCGGCCATTGCTAGTCACAAAGGTTCTGGGGACTCAAACCCCATGTCGAGCAATACGATGGTTTTTAAGTCTTTCAGAAAATACATGATGTTGATCGTTATAATCTACCTTACTTTGAATAAACTTATTTTAAAGGGGAAATTGGAAGATAGATCTATTTGAAATGAAAACATGCACACTTAATTTTGAACACCAAAATGCTTTGTACTTTTTCGAGAATAGCTGCAATAGGTGCACCCACATCTAGGTAGGATCAAATCAAGTTGTTTATGTTTTTAAACAAATCTGTCATCAGATGTGCATCTTTAATATGACTGAATTGTAAATAACAAATGACACGAAATAACAATATGTAACCCCCCCCCCCCAAACTACAACACACCCTGGTTTGATCAATTTGTCATTAAACATAGTACCTACATTATATCAAGTTTGTCATAACTAATGTAATTCAGAAATATTATTTGTGTGGTTTTCTGGGCAATGTGTTGCCATGAGAACCTGCAGCCCTGAAATGATGTACTTACCGGTACTGTGTAGACTAATATCCGGTGTTGCAGTTTCCGCGGCACACCAGTTTCCGAGGGACACATCGCTTCTGTGCATGTGTCAAAATCGAACAGCATCGTCACTAACCTTATAAATTTAATATGATGTTTTGGGTAAAGATGTTTTCTATATGTGTACCAAGCGATTTGTTTCTAGGTGGTTTTAGAGATATTTAACTTTTTCTGTATGGAGATTGCTCACGACCATTGACAATGCCTTGAGTTTGACAGTACGTGCAGTGCAAAACATTAGTTTTATTCAAAATTAATAGAAGTGCAGAAGCATAACCTTATAAATTTAATATAATCTATTCATTGAATATGTTTTCTATATGTGTTCCAAGTGGGTTGCTTCTCTCTGGTGTAATCTGAGAGATATTTGACTTTTTCTGCATAAAGATTTGGTCACGGCCATTGACAATGCATTTGAATGTATGTGTCCCTCGGAAACTGCAACACCGGAATGAACTCGCGTCCATGTCCAGGTTGGCTTCTCATTCAGCTCTTCACCAGGATTGTGAATAAATATAACCAGAAGCTCAGATACTGGTCTTTCTAATTTGTATTACTTGCGTAAAGAAACGAATTATTGATCTGAAGTCCGGACATTCTTCTCAGTAGCAGCAGCTGTCCTGATATAACCTTAGATGTTGCCTGGACGTAACGCTCCAACAACCAACCACCGGCCGATCAATCAGTTCGCTAGTTGGTGGCCTCTGCACCTACCGATAAGCGCTGAAATTACTCACTTCGTGACATCATGTGGTTGTCAGCAGGCAGCAGGGCCCACTGCTGCTCCACCAGTGTCTGAAGTCTAAATAGACTAGTTTGTCTGAAGATAATTCAAGATTGCTCATGGCCATTGATAATGCATTGAGTTTGCTAATACGAGCAGTGCAAAACGTCTATTTTATTCAAAATTAATAGAAATACAGAACCCAAACCGTATAAATTTAATATAATCTGTTCGTTGAATATGTTTTCTATGTGTGTGCCAATTGGTTTGTTTCTAGGTGGTGTGGTTTTAGAGATATTTCACTTTTTCAGTATGAAGATTGCTCATAGCCATTGAGTTTGCAGTGTGACATTGTGTCATCCTGCAGCCAAGAGGCGCGCACACTGACCTAGATACCTATGCTGACGTCATATGAAATAGGTCACTGACAGGGCTACATTTTATTTTATTTTACATTAGTTCAAGAAGCAGGGGAGATTTCACTTGCAGACAACTGGCCTTCCTCATTCCACTGCTCCTTGCTCCATCCTAACAATGCTGAACACCAGGTTAGGTAGTGACGGGTATTCATTTTTAAGTCGTCGGTTTGACTCGGCTAATCCCACAACCTACCAATACGGGAGGCGGACGCTCAACTTATTTGGCCATCCCATCTGGTATTTAATTCATCAAATCGGCAACGACCCCCCCGCCATGATCCCCGATATAATACGATTAGAACACCCCCCCCCCACCATGATCCCCGATATAATACGATTAGAACATCCCCTCCCCCCCCATCCCGCCATGATCCCCGATATAATACGATTAGAACATCCCACCCCCGCCATGATCCCCGATATAATACGATTAGAACATCCCCTCCCCCCCCGCCATGATCCCCGATATAATACGATTAGAACACCCCCCCGCCATGATCCCCGATATAATACGATTAGAACACCCCCCCCCGGCCATGATCCCTGATATAATACGATTAGAACACCCCCCCCCGCAATGATCCCCGATATAATACGATTAGAACACCCCCCCCCCTCGCCATGATCCCCGATATACGACCAGAACCACAACACAACAACAAAGCACTCCTAATAAATTTCATATTTATTTTCATTTCATATAGATATACTGTATATTCAGACAACAAACCATGATAAAACAATGAACACAAATATTTCACCTCAGAATTGAGAGCAGACTTTTCTATCGAAATAATACCTTTTTGCAGCTTTTATTTATTATCGTAATAATAAACTCATCTTTGCAACCGGTTTTTATTATAATAATAATAATAATAATAAACTCCGCTTTGAATCTGTTATTTGTAGTAAGAATAATACTAATAATAAACTGCTATTTGTCGTAATAATAAATCTTTTATTATCGCAATATTTAACTCATTTTTGGAACTGAAATTGTTGGTAGTTATAATAATAAATCTCCAAATGACCAAATAAAACATGCCATAAATAGACATTTACATCTGACATATTGCTGCGGGGTTGGCTAAATTTCCCGATGTGACATACACTGATTGTCAGTTGACTGCCCCCCTTCCCTCCCCTACCAATAGCCAAACTAACACTATGAGATGAACCTTCAGCCAATGTGAACTGCCCACTGTGACCTTCAACTTCAGGCTGAACTCTGCTGTCAATGCCCCTCTCTGCTGTGCTATGAGAAGAGCTCACTGACGCTCGACTCAGCTGATTCGCGAGTTCTTTGCTGTCCTTCGTAGTCTGTCAACATTGCGGAGACCTTCTTGCGCATGTCCGCCCGGCGCCGCTCGCGTTCCGCATTAGCGCGCTTCACGCGGGGGAATCTGCGCAGTGCACCGAACGTCGCCTTCTTCAACCGACTGCGAACAAGAAGCCATTTTACTGCATTTTGTTAAGGGATATCAACAGTTTCCGACATATGAGAGAGGTGAAGGGAAGAGGGAGGTGCAGACTGCGGGGAGAGATAAGGAGAGAGAGGGGAGGGGGGGGGGAGGAGAGAGGGGGGGGGGAACAGTCATGTGTGACTTTTATATGGTTTAATAAAATGTTGATGTAATATAAACCACTATGGCGATCTGCGATACAATGTTGATGCGCATTTGTACAGCGTGTGGTGTGAAAATATTGTAACCTTTGGGTAACCCCGTAATCAGATTTAACTATGCAGTCTGGCTGACGTTCACTGCACACGCGTCACTTGGATATCTATCGGGTTGCCTTCTGCACGGCCGAATGGCAGTATGAAGTCACCACAATATAGTTCCTTAACAAATAGTAAAATAGCTCCGTGAACGCACAATAAAGAAAACACAACTGTACATAACTGTAAGCATCAAAATAGTCCTTGCGGGTTGGCGGTGTGATTTCAAATGAGCCTCAGCCTTCGGGTGGCGTACAACATAAAAACCCTGGGTTCCCACTTCTGTAGCTGAACATAATTCCATAACTTCCCACAATCATGAACAACCATTTTCCAGTATTTTAGTTTTGTAAATTTATGCATTGAACGTGTTATTGTTTACTTTGGGCTAAAATAGATATGCATTTAACATGATATATGAAATAAACTAATCTTATTGCCATTCCCAATTTTCAAAACTTTATAAAAAGGTTAGATTTTCAAAGGGCTTAACAAACTTATTTTGAATTTCCAAAACTTTCCAGGTTTTCTACAACCCTGTACAAATCGTAAAACTAAAACCAAACATGGTGGCCACGAATCGGAAAGAGCGCAGGCTTCCCATGTACAAGGTCGCGAGTTTGAATCCCAGCCGAGTCAAAACAATGATTTATACAATTAATACTTGTCACTTCCTAGTCTGGCACTCAGCATTACTAGGATAGGACAAGGAATGGTTAACGCAGTGTCAGGATAATGTGCCTGAGTGGGAAACCCAGCGGCCAGGTCTCCCAGGCGGACACCACTATAAAGTCACCACGAGTGTGCACTGTCACAAGTCGGTACCTATCCTAATATGACCTTACATGTTGCCAGCACGTAAAATCGCAACAAACAAACTGAAACTGAATGATGTCACTGATATACAAACTGACAAGGCAGCCGAGAGCTGATGACCTACTGTAAGTTGTGTTCCCGCGCTCTGCGCTCTTTGTGCCACATGGATATCTTCGCCTCCACCGTGTGGTCTCGCCATGACGTGAAGACGCGCGCAATAAGACGCGAAGTGAAGAATCTACCTGCTTTCTCCTCCTGTATTACCAAACACTCGCCAACCTGCAGCAGAAGACATCAGTAGATAGTTAGTAGAAAGTGGACCCAGTTTGCAGTTTAGCATCAAAGTTTAGCATTAAAGTTTTCAGTCATGATATCACCACAAGTTACTAAATCATGACATCACCACCACAAGTTACATGAATCATGTTTGTTTGTTCATTGTTGTTTTACATCCTAGCAACACCTAAGGTCAAATACTACTTAAAGTACTCATTAAACTAAACTCTCTCTCAATAGCAAAATTTGACATTCACCTATGTTGGGTGCCCAGTGATGTGGTTATCCCAGGAAATGAGACAGCAGATCAAGCGGCCACTCGAGCCCTAACTGCTCTTTTGCAACATTGTCATATTCTCCACTCTGATCTGAAACCTACCATTCAAAAATACATCTGGAACCTATGGCAGATCGAATGGGATGAACACCCAAACAACTCCATAGAATTACCCCCTCCGTGAATGGACTGCCGCAGAGTCGCCTGGAAGGGCGACACGACCAGGTTATTTTAACAAGATGCCATATCGGCCACTCGTGACTAACACACCTTTTTCTGCTCAAGGGGGACCCTCCCCCTGAATGCTTTGGATGTCAGTCCCCACTGACATGAAAAGACACTTTATTAAATTGTGTGGATTTCATGGCCCTGTGCCAACAATTGTACTCTGCAAACATGCATGACCTTTTTACTAAAGTAAAACAAGAAAACATTTTAGCCTTTTTGAGGGCAGCTGGTTTGTACCACCTCATACTATCATTTAGAATTTTATTTAGCTTGACCAGAAACTATATGATTGTGAGTTTACAAAATTCATGAGTGTCCATTGACACAAAATTGACATTATGCTTTTACATGTAAAAGTGATGGTTTGAACAAAAACAAACATTTCTCGCCGTGAATATGGCCTATGCTGCCGACACGGCGTAAAGCAACCACCAATCAATCAATCTAAGGTCATATCAGGACGGTTACTGACTTGTGACAGTGCACACTCATGGTGATATATAGTGCTACTCCACTGGGAGACCAGCCCACCAGCACCATGACCTGATATCCCACTCAGTCACATTATCCTGACACTGAGCCAACCAGTCCTTGCCCTATACTAATAATGCCGAGTGCCTGGCTAGGAAGCGACAAATATCAATTTTTAAGTCATTGGTTTGACTCGACCAGTGTTTGAACTCACAAACCCATGGGTTCGGGTCGCCTGATTTCCCAAAACAGGAGACGGATGCTCAACTCCTTCGGCCATCCCGTCTGGTTACATGAATCATGACATGGCCATCACAAGTTACCGAATCAAGAGATCAGTACCACAAGTTACATGAATCATGACAGTACAACTATAATTAGCTGACTTGTAGCTTTACCATGTCATGACATTACCACAATTTGCGGAGTCATGACTTCACCAGCATAATTTGCTGCCCCATCCTCGCCATTCTGAGTTGGTGAGTCAGGCTAGCACCATCAGAATCATTTGACTCATCAGATCAGCACTATAATTATCTGAGTCATAGCATAGCTCTCATAATTAGCTGAGTCATGACATTTCCACAAATTACTGAATCATGATATCGCCATATCTTGCTGAGTCATGATTTCAGCTGCGGAGTGAGGAGGACATAGCCATCATAATTAGCTGAGTCATGACATCAAACACAAAGAAACGTACTGATGTAAAACAAACAAATCTTAGAGTTCCTGTCAGTTGAGACAGGTCTAACCACTTCAAAACTGGTTTTTACTATCGTTTGACATGGATACGACCACTTCGGAATTCGTGTAAATTTCAATGTGGGCATATGAATGTGATTGACCAGAATGACAGAATAGATACCACTAGCTTTTTCACGTGAATATGGGCTTTATTGCCAACACGATGTTTCACCATCAGCAATCAATTAATAAATCAACAATTAGCTGGTTCATTGCATACCCAACGGAAGTAGATGAGTCATGACGTCAACACATTAAGTAGACCAGCAATATTTCATCTACAAGGGCCGGATTGCCTCAGATCGGCTCCTGTTTGAACGCGTCTCTGTGTGAGGCTGCAGACTTACCCGCCGCCAGTTGCAGAGACAGCGCCTGAGCAGGATGTAGCGCAGCATGTGGTCCGCCAGTCCCTCCTTATGCTCCACCGCCTCTCGCACTGCCTCGTGCCACGCGAGAAGTGCCTTCCTGAAAAGCCGGTTATTTCGTACATATAAGTCTTTTAACGAAGACGTGTTGATACTTGCACTAAGAATAATGCATGTCTTTAAGCAAAATGATATATTAGTTATTAGTCTGCGTGTTTTGACAGGTTGAAGGATGCAGAAATCTCATTTAATAAGTGATATATTAGTTATTAGTCTGCACGTGTTGACAGGTTGAAGGATGCAGACATCTCATTCACTAAATGATATATTAGTTATTAGTGTGCACGTGTTGACAGGTTGAAGGATGCAGAAATCTCATTTATTAAATGATATATTAGTTATTAGTGTGCGCGTGTTGACAGGTTGAAGGATGCAGAAATCTCATTTACAAAATGATATATTAGTTATTAGTGTGCGTGTGTTGACAGGTTGAAGGATGCAGAAATCTCATTTACAAAATGATATATTAGTTATTAGTCTGCGCGTGTTGACAGGTTGAAGGATGCAGAAATCTCATTTACTAAATGATATATTAGTTATTAGTTATTAGTCTGCACGTGTTGACAGGTTGAAGGATACAGACATCTCATTTACAAAATGATGTATTAGTTATTAGTGTGCGTGTGTTGACAGGTTGAAGGATGCAGACATCTCATTTACTAAATGATATATGAGTTATTAGTGTGCACGTGTTGACAGGTTGAAGGATGCAGACATCTCATTTACTAAATGATATATTAGTTATTAGTCTGCACGTGTTGACAGGTTGAAGGATGCAGAAATCTCATTTACTAAATGATATATTAGTTATTAGTCTGCACGTGTTGACAGGTTGAAGGATGCAGAAATCTCATTTACTAAATGATATATTAGTTATTAGTGTGCACGTGTTGACAGGTTGAAGGATGCAGAAATCTCATTTACTAAATGATATATTAGTTATTAGTCTGCACGTGTTGACAGGTTGAAGGATGCAGAAATCTCATTTACTAAATGATATATTAGTTATTAGTGTGCACGTGTTGACAGGTTGAAGGATGCAGAAATCTCATTTACTAAATGATATATTAGTTATTAGTCTGCACGTGTTGACAGGTTGAAGGATGCAGAAATCTCATTTACTAAATGATATATTAGTTATTAGTGTGCGTGTGTTGACAGGTTGATGGATGCAGAAATCTCATTTACTAAAGGATGTATTAGTTATTAGTTATTATCGGTGGGTAGGATGCACATCTTATATGTATTTTATTCTGGCGTTTTGACAGGTTGAAGGATGCAGAAATCTCATTTACTAAATGATATATTAGTTATTAGTCTGCGCGTGTTGACAGGTTGAAGGATGCAGACATCTCATTTACTAAATGATATATTAGTTATTAGTGTGCACGTGTTGACAGGTTGATGGATGCAGAAATCTCATTTACTAAATGATGTATTAGTTATTAGTTATTAGTCTGCGCGTGTTGACAGGTTGAAGGATGCAGACATCTCATTTACTAAATGATATATTAGTTATTAGTCTGCGCGTTTTGACAGGTTGAAGGATGCAGAAATCTCATTTACTAAATGATGTATTAGTTATTAGTCTGTGCGTGTTGGCAGGTTGAAGGATGCAGAAATCTCATTTACTAAATGATATATTACTAAATGATATACTAGTCACATAGACAAGGACACATCTTCAAGTCAGTGGCTTCATTCGACCGGGGTTCGAAATTGGGGTGTCGAATACAGATATATCAGCATTGAAGTTGCCTAGTCCAATAGGTTTAAGTTTCTGTTATTTTGTTAAGATAAATATATTAGTTTGATCTTCATAATCTAGCTTACTTTAGTTTCGGGTAACTTTTATTTTAAATGGCTAACTTTGGAAATATTTAAAATGAAAGCAAGCAAAGTTAATTTTGGCCTGCATGTTCAAATTCTGCCACCATAGGCTTCAGCAGTAACAGCTTCTATTGTAGCCGTATAGTCCGATAAAAGCATCTAATTTAAAAAAACAAACAATTATTTACATTTGATCCTACATATCTAACTTAGAGACAGATGCACTTATTAAGCATTTATTGCCACATTGTTACCGACATGGAGTTAAAGGGAATGCCGAGTCAATTTAATAGAATATCTTACTGCTGAAGTCCATGGTTTCACAGTTTTGGCGTGCTGGCCAAAATTAAATTGGCATGTTTCAATTGTTTGCACTTCAAATTACCCCAAACAAAGGTAGGTAGATTATAATCATCAACCTAATCTATTTATCTCAGACACCGACAGACATTTAAAACTATCGGACTTTGCAACTTTGAATTGACTCAGTATTCCCTTATGCTTAATAAGTGAACCAGTATCTAAGTTGCATATGTAGAATCAGAACTAGATAAATGTTTCATTTCCGAAATGTTGATGCTTTCATCGGACTATCCAGCTTTAATTCGTGGGTGAAAACAAATTATCACCTAAGGACTTGCGATTCCCGTCTTACCGCTTCAGTGACACCTGGTGGTGCTGGTCGGCGACGACCCGTCTGTTTCGCGCCACCTCCACCAGGCGGCGCCACGGGCGCCAGCCGCGGAACTTGAGGAGCGCCGTCTGGTGGTGCGACAGCGCGGCGCCGTACAGCTGCCGGGCCCGCGCTGCCTCGCGCTGCCTCTCCGCGTCCAGCTGAGGCATGGTGGGGGTTCAAGTATTACGCAGTGCTAGTTTTGTAAACAAGTACCCACCCGCCCCCTTGTAACGCTGACCATAAACCCCCCAACATATAACGTAACGTTCGGCGATACCTGCAACCACTATCCCAGCACCATTCCACTGATCTTTCAGTACAGACTATCAATCATATTCTTTGAGAGCACATACTTCCCATATAGTGACTGTACTATTGCCCACGCGACTAATTCCCTTTTCTCTCTGAAATCACCCTTTACTTTTCTGCTTGTTAGAGTTTTGTGTCCTAGCAACATCTAAAATCATATCAAAATAGTATTCGGACTAACCAATCCTTGACTTTTTTGTAAACATTAATCAGTGAATATTAGAAATTGCGGAGATCTTTTAACCCTGACTACGTGACGCTGTACAATATACCCCCCCCCCCCCCCTTGTAACACCACACGACGCTTGAACCTGCCCCCCGTTCCACCCATCTAAGCATTATGTAATAGTTGAATGGCCCCAAAAGCATGAGTGACAACACGCTCAAGCATACGGTGTGTCTTGTGTGGGTGCGCAGTGGTTTCAACTGGGTCACAGCCGAAATAGCCAAGGCCCATTTGAAAGCATTGCGCTCACCCACGAAGATTACATGTGTCAATGGGGTTATATATGCGTAGACATTCGTGGTGGTCTGGGTGTGTGGGTGGGTGGGTGTGCAAAGTGATTTGAAATGGGTCAAAGCGAAACTAACTGAAACCCATTTGAAATCACTCCGCCCACAGTATTAGGCCTATTACATATGCTTGGTCTTTCTTACAAGAACACAATTTTGATTCTTCATAAAAGTCGGACATTAAATACAGCTTAAAGAGATCATGGAAAAGGTATTGAACACTAAATCTATGTGGTTATAAGAAAATCGAGGAAATTGCCCAACCTGCTTCTCGAGTCGCTTCCTCTCGCGATATGCTTCCGCTCGCTGCCTCTTCTCTTCCTCTTCCTTCAGCCGAAGTTCTTCGGCCTCAGCTGCCAGTCGCGTCAGGCGCTCCTCTTCCGCCTTCTGCCGCTTGGCCTCTCGTTCGGCCTTCAGCTGCGCTCGTTCAGCCGCTCGCTCCTCCATGGCTGGTTTATAGACAGTAGGCAGTCCAAAGTGATTTTTTATTAAAATTCAATAGTTCATTATGACAATTGATATACATGTAAAGTTCTTTTAAATCTGATTCCAATGACATAAAATCCTTCGGAACTGACATAATACCACTAGCTTTTCACCATGAATATGGCCATTGTTACCGACATGGCGTTAAATGATCAGCAATCAATCAATCAATATTGCTGCCTCTCGCTGAGTTTGACTTGTTGCGCGTCCCCAGGTTATTCCCAGATTTTTGTATCTTAAATGGCCATTCATAATTTGGCACCATTATTATTATTATTATTATTATTATTATTATTATTATTATATGCATGCAAACTGTACACAGGGGTGGGCCATTGTATGCGTTTGGAAATACAAATGTGAGGTTCGCTTCTCCCTACTTGAACCTTGGAACTGAAAGTGTCAGTTCACATCCGACAGGTGGGACGCTGGGTGTGACCATGAAGCGCGGGTCGCAGGTTCTGAACTACCTCACCCCAGCGGGGAGGGCTCCCTGACCAGTGTTGGCTCGGTGGTCCTCTACAAACAGGCAGCCAATCTCCGTGCTAAGAACCCCCCGCCGTGCCCAAGGTCTTATGGTAGAGGAGTGGCACAGCATATATCAAGCCTCAATGGTGGGGAATGAGCGTGTGCTCATTCGGGGTCATTGCGGGGCACACGGGGCGGCGAGGCGGTGGTGGGGCGTGGGGCACAGAGCATGCACACTGATGCTCATGCCCTCAGCTGGTCACTCCGCCTCACACATCCGGACTGACCACTACACAATTTTACCCACCCACCCGCACCGCGAAGAAATATAAACAATACCAATAATCATCAATTAATTATATTGCCATAATTAAACAATGGTCACGACCTTTCTCTAATTAACACTTATTATTATTATATAATATTCTACCTTACTCAACCAATGCTACCCGCTGGTTGACATCTCCTCACCTCGCCTTGCTCACCTGTCGCACCTCATTCATGCCATTCTCATCCCCCACTCTGATCACCACATGACACTGATTCTTTGCAGCTCGCGGACGCCCGCAAACGATAAAGCCATTCATGTAATGCCACCGGGGGCTGCCCGGAATAAAGACATGTTATCCCACCCGTGCCTCCTTGTCCTGTGTGCCATGGCCGCAATGTACAAGCATGTCAATTTGTCTTCTCACCAAATCAGAAAACAAAACAGCATTTATTTTGTACACTTTTGGAAGGAAAGATAGAAAATGAAAAAGTTACTCTTTGTATAATAGTGATAAATAATGTTAATAATTTTGAATGGCCCCCACATTTCCCATAATGCAGTATAGCCTTCCCACCTTGCAGGAAGTCGGTGTGCCTGGAGTTTGTGGACCTGGCCGTGTGACCGGTGGACAGCCCAGTTGTGCCACTCACATGGCTGTGGCTGGTTTTCGAACCACCTTTCTCCGGAGGGGCCTGCGCCTGAGCCTTGGAACGCCCCGCTTTGTGACTCAGAGCCTCAGAGTGTGATGGCTTCTTCGCCTTGGATTGCTCAGTGTCCGCTCTTCATTCGGTTCAAAGAATATCATCACGGTATTTCACAGTAAATCGAGACAAACACCATAAGTACATTTGGAGTGAGGCTATTTAATACTTTCTTTGATTAAAAAACAACTAAAACTGTAGTTTTTTTACATTTAAAACTGCATAATTCATTGGTTTTAAAAACTGTTTACTTTTGTGGTTGGCAATTACTCCAGCTCACAGTACCTTGTGATAATTGATTAACGTAAGTATGCAAATTAATTAGTGCATGCACACCAGTTGAAGCCAGGGTCGCGTTAATGATACGCCTTGCAGGCACCTCGGAGACGGCTCCACGACATCTTTTTGGCCTACTTGCATTCAGGGTGCGCTAGGGAGTCAACTCTGAGACGTCACACTTTTCAGATAGGAGGCAAAAAGCGCCTCCAAAATGGCCGTCAGATTCAGTAATTTTAACCAATCAGAGCTGTTCTTTCAATTGCAAATGCCTTCCCCCTATGGGGGGGCTGCCATTTTCGAGGCAATCGATAGCTATATGCCATTCAGACTAGCGCGACATCCGGAGGCAGCTCCTAGGCATACCTTGAGTGTGGCCCAGGTGTCACATGCCATAGCGACGTTAACTAGGTCACGTTGAAACCAACGAGTTTTAGCCTCAGTGAAATGATGAAAGAGAGAAGCAGTATCTAAGTTGGATACTTATTTAGAATCAAACCGAGATGGAAGTTTTAGTTTTGAACTTTAAAGCTGGGTAGTCCGATGAAAGCATCACATTTTCTACACCAAATCAATTTTTATAGATTCGATTCTACATATCCAACTTAGATACTAGTGCACTTATTTGCTGTATAGAAAGGGAACACTGAGTCAATTTAATAATTTTAACTCTTATTGAAGTCTATGGTCTCAGAGTTTTGATGTGCAAAATTATTTTTGTCTCTTTTCACTTCAAGTATCTCGAAAGTTCGCCATATTAAAAGGTGCTTCAAACTAAAGTAAGGTAGATTACAACGATCACCCGACTATTCATCTCAAAGTGAGAGAATCTCAACACCATCGCACTGTGCAGCGTTAACAATGCAAAGTTTCAAAATCTAGACGTAAGGGAGAGGGGAAGTATGGAGGTTAGAAGGGAGTAAGGGAGAGGGGAAGTGGTGAGGTTAAAAGGCAGTAAGGGAGAGGGGAAGTAGGGAGGGTAGGAGGCAGTAAGGGAGAGGGGAAGTAGGGAGGTTAGAAGGCAGTAAGGGAGAGGGGAAGTGTGGAGGGTAGGAGGCAGTAAGGGAGAGGGGAAGTATGGAGGTTAGAAGGCAGTAAGGGAGAGGGGAAGTGGGGAGGTTAGAAGGCAGTAAGGGAGAGGGGAAGTGGGGAGGTTAGGAGGCAGTAAGGGAGAGGGGAAGTGGGGAGGTTAGAAGGCAGTAAGGGAGAGGGGAAGTAGGGAGGTTAGAAGTAGTAAGGAGAGGGAATGGGAGGTTAGAAGGCAGTAAGGGAGAGGGAAGTGGGGAGGTAGAAGGCAGTAGGGAGAGGGGAAGTAGGGAGGTTAGAAGGCAGTAAGGGAGAGGGGAAGTGGGGAGGTTAGAAGGCAGTAAGGGAGAGGGGAAGTGGGGAGGTTAGAAGGCAGTAAGGAGAGGGAAGTGGGGAGTTAGAAGAGGGGCGGGAGAGGGGATGTATGGAGGTTAGGAGGCAGTAAGGGAGAGGGGAAGTAGGGAGGTTAGAAGGCAGTAGGGAGAGGGGAGTAGGGAGGTTAGAAGGGGCAGTAAGGGAGAGGGGAAGTAGGGGGAGGTTAGAAGGCAGTAAGGGAGAGGGAAGTAGGGAGGTTAGAAGGCAGTAAGGGGAGGGGGAAGTGGGGAGTTAGAAGGCAGTAAGGGAGAGGGGAAGGTGGTGAGGTTAGAAGCAGTAAGGGAGAGGGGAAGTAGGGAGGTTAGAAGGCAGTAAGGGAGAGGGGAATAGGGAGGTTAGAAGGCAGTAAGGAGATGGGGAAGTGGGGAGGTTAGAAGGCAGTAAGGGAAGGGAAGTGGGAGGTTAGAAGGCAGTAAGGGAGAGGGGAAGTGGGGAGGTTAGAAGGCAGTAAGGAGAGGGGAAGTGGGGAGGTTAGGAGGCAGTAAGGGAGAGGGGAAGTGGGGAGGTTAGAAGCAGTAAGGGAGGGGGAAGTGGGGAGGTTAGAAGGCAGTAAGGGAGAGGGAAGTGGGGAGGTTAGAAGGCAGAAGGGAGAGGGGAAGTAGGGAGGTTAGGAGGCATAAGGGAGAGGGGAAGTGGGGAGTTAGAAGGCAGTAAGGGAGAGGGGAAGTAGGAGGTAGAGGCAGTAAGGGAGAGGGGAAGTGGGGAGGTTAGAAGGCAGTAAGGGAGAGGGGAAGTAGGGAGGGTGGATAGTAAGGGAGGGGAAGTGGGGAGGGTAGGAGGCAGTAAGGGAGAGGGGAGGTAGGGAGGTTAGAAGGCAGTAAGGGAGAGGAAGTAGGGAGGGTAGGAGGTAGTAAGGGAGAGGGGAAGTGGGGAGGTTAGAAGGCAGTAAGGGAGGGGAATATGGAGGTACGTGAGGGTAGGAAGGATAGAACTGGATAGGGGAAGTGGGAGGTTAGAAGGCAGTAAGGGAGAGAGATGGGAAGTGGGGAGGTTTGAAGGCAGTAAGGAGATGGATGGGGGTTGAAGGCAGTAAGGGAGAGGGGAAGTGGGAGGTTAGAAGGCAGTAAGGGAGAGGGATGTGGGTGGGTAGGAGGTAGTAAGGGAGAGGGAATGGGGAGGTAGAAGCAGTAAGGGAGATGGGAAGTGTGGAGGTTAGGAGGCAGTAAGGGAGAGGGAAGTATGGAGGTTAGAAGGCAGTAAGGAGAGGGAAGTGGGGAGGTTGGGAGGCAGTAAGGAGAGGGGAAGTAGGGAGGTTAGGAGGCAGTAAGGGAGAGGGGAAGTGGGGAGGGTTAGAAGGCAGTAAGGGAGAGGGGAAGTGGGGTGGTTAGAGGGCAGTAAGGGAGAGGAGTGGGGAGGTTAGAAGGCAGTAAGGGAGAGGGGAAGTGGGAGGTTAGGAGGCAGTAAGGGAGAGGGGAAGTGGGAGGTTGAAGGCAGTAAGGTGGGGGAAGTAGTGGAGTTAGGAGGCAGTAAGGGAGGTGAGGGGAAAATGGGAGGAACAGTATGGGGATGGGTGGGGTTAGAAGGCATGGTAGAGGTGTGTGAGGTAGGAGGCAGAAAGGGAAGGGGAAGTAGGGAGGTTAAAGGCAGGAAGGGAGAGGGAAGAGGGAGGTTAGAAGGCAGGAAGGGAGAGGGAAGTATGGGAGGTTAGAAGGCAGTAAGGGAGAGGGGAAGTAGGGAGGTTAGAAGGCAGTAAGGGAGAGGGGAAGTGGGAGGTTAGAAGGCAGTAAGGGAGAGGGGAAGTAGGGAGGTTAGGAGGCAGTAAGGGAGAGGGAAGAGGGAGGGTAGGAGGCAGTAAGGGGAGGGGAAGTATGGGGTTAGAAGGCAGTAAGAGTCAGGGGAAGTAGGGAGGGTAGGAGGAAGTAAGTGAGGGGAAGTGGGGAGGTTTAGAAGGCATAAGGAGAGGGGAAGTAGGGAGGTTAGAAGGCAGGAAGGGAGAGGGGAAGTAGGGAGGTTAGAAGGCATAAGGAGAGGGGAATATGGAGGTTAGAAGGCAGTAAGGGAGAGGGGGAGAGTGGGGAGGTTAGGAGGCAGTAAGGAGAGGGGAAGTGGGAGGTTAGAAGTCAGTAAGGAGAGTGGAAAGGGAGTTAGAAGCAGTAAGGGAGAGGAAGTGGGGAGGTTAGAAGGCAGTAAGGAGAGGGGAAGTGGGGAGGTTAGATGCATAAGGAGAGGGGAAGTAGGGAGGTTAGAAGGCAGTAAGGGAGGGGAAGTAGGGAGGTTAGGAGGCAGTAAGAGAGGGGAAGTATGGAGGTTAGAAGCTGGGAGGAGAGGGGAAGTAGGAGGTAGAAAGCAGTAAGGAGAGGGGAAGTAGTGGAGGTTAGAAGCAGTAAGGGAGAGGGGAAGTGGGGGGGTTGGAAGGCAGTAAGGGAGAGGGGAAGTGGGAGGTTAGAAGGCAGTAAGGGAGAGGGGAAGTAGGGAGGTTAAAGGCAGTAAGGGAAGGGGAAGTAGGGAGGTTAGAAGGCAGTAAGGGAGAGGGAAGTAGGGAGGGTTAGACGGCAGTAAGGGAGAGGGGAAGTGGGGAGGTTAGAAGGCAGTAAGGGAGAGGGGAAGTGGGGAGGTTAGAAGGCAGTAAGGGAGAGGGGAAGTAGGGAGGTTAGGAGGAGTAAGGGAGGGGGGAAGTGGAGTTAGAAGGCAGTAAGGGAGAGGGGAATTGGGAGTTAGAAGGCAGTAAGGAGAGGGGAAGTAGGGAGGTTAGAAGGCAGTAAGGGAGAGGGGAAGTATGGAGGTTAGGGTGGGGGGGGTGGGTTGGGAAGGCAGTAAGGGAGAGGGGAAGTGGGGAGGTTTTAGAAGGCAGTAAGGGAGAGGGTGTGGGGGTTGGGGGGGGGGGTGTGGGGGTTGGGGTGGGGGGGGAAGTGGGGAGGTTAGGAGGCAGTAAGGGAGAGGGGAAGTGGGGAGGTTAGAAGGCAGTAAGGGAGAGGGGAAGTAGGGAGGGTAGGAGGCAGTAAGGGAGAGGGGAAGTGGGGAGGTTAGAAGGCAGTAAGGGAGAGGGGAAGTAGGGAGGTTAGAAGGCAGTAAGGGAGAGGGGAAGTGTGAGGTAGAAGGCAGTAAGAGAGGGGAAGTGGGGAGGGTTAGAAGGGCAGTAAGGGAGAGGGAAGTGGGGGAGGTAGAAGGCAGTAAGGGAAGGGAAGTGGGGAGGTTAGAAGGAAGTAAGGGAGAGGAAGTAGGGAGGTTAGAAGGCAGTAAGGGAGAGGGGAAGGGGGAGTTAGAAGGCATAAGGGAGAGGGAAGTGGGAGGTTAGAAGGCAGTAAGGAGAGGGGAAGTGGGAGGGTAGTGAGGCAGTAAGGGAGAGGGGAAGTAGGGAGGTTAGAAGGATCAGTAAGGGAGAGGGGAAGTGGGAGGTTAGAAGGCAGTAAGGGAGAGGGGAAGTGGGGGAGGTAGAGGCAGTAAGGAGAGGGGGAAGTAGGGAGGTTAGGAGCAGTAAGGGAGAGGGGAAGTGGGAGGTTAGAAGGCAGTATGGGAGAGGGGAAGTAGGGAGGTTAGAAGGCAGTAAGGGAGAGGGGAAGTGGGGGGTAGGAGGCAGTAGGGAGAGGGGAAGTAGGGGGTTAGAAGGCAGTGGGAGAGGGAAGTGGGGAGGTTGGAGGCATAAGGGAGAGGGGAAGTGGGGAGGTAGAAGGCGTGGGAGGGGAAGTGGGGGGTTAGGAGGCAGTAAGGAGAGGGGAGTGGGGAGGTTAGAAGGCAGTAAGGGAGGGGGTGGTAGGGGGGTGGAAGGGGAGGTTTAGAAGGCAGTAAGGAGAGGGGTATGGGAGGTTAGGAGGCATAAGGGAGAGGGGAAGTAGGGAGTAGGAGGCAGTAAGGGAGAGGGGAAGTAGGGAGGTAGAAGGCAGTTAAGGAGAGGGGAAGTGGGGAGGGTAGGAGGCAGTAAGGGAGAGGGGAGTAGGAGGTTAGAAGGCAGTAAGGGAGAGGGAGGGGGGGGTGGGGGGGTGGGGGGAGTGGGGAGGTTAGGAGGCAGTAAGGGAGGGGGAAGTGGGGAGGTTAGAAGGCAGTAAGGGAGAGGGGAAAGTGGGGAGGTTAGAGGCAGTAAGGGAGAGGGAAGTGGGGAGTTAGGAGGCAAAGGGAGAGGGGAAGTGGGGAGGTTAGAAGCAGTAAGGGAGAGGGAAGTGGGGGGTTGGAGGCGTGGGGGGTGGGGTGAGGCTAAGGGAGAGGGAAGTTGGGAGGGTAGTAGGCAGTAAGGGAGAGGGGAAGTGGGGAGCTTAGAAGGCAGTAAGCGAGAGGGGAAGTACGGAGGGTAGGAGATAGTAAGGGAGAGAGGAAGTGGGGAGGGTAGGAGGCAGTAAGGGAGAGGGGAGGTAGGGAGGGTAGGAGGCAGTAAGGGAGAGGAAGTCGGGAGGGTAGGAGGCAGTAAGGGAGAGGGGAAGTAGGGAGGTTAGAAGGGAGTAAGGGAGAGGAGAACTGGGGAGGTTAGAAGGCAGTAAGGGAGAGGGGAAGTAGGGAGGGTAGGAGGCAGTAAGGGAGTGGGGAGGTTAGAAGGCGGTAAGGGAGAGGGGAAGTTGGGAGGGAGTAAGGGAGAGGGGAAGTGGGGAGGGCAGAAGGTTAGGGGAGAGGTTCGGGAGAGCAGCGAGGGGAAAAGATGGGAGGAGCAGTTAGGGGAATGGCGTAAGGGGAGGGGGAATTGGTATGGGGCGGGGAGGGGGAGAGGAAGAGGAGGGAATCGGTCAGAGACGGGAATAAGGGGGATGGGGAGGGGAAAAGGAGGAGTTAGAAGGACGGGGAAGGGGAAAGGGAATAGGGGGAAAAGTTAGAGGGGAAGGGGAAGGGTTAGGGGAAGGTGGTAATGGGATAGGGAAGATGGAGGAAGGAGGGGAGGAAGGGGAGGGGGAAAAGAAATTACTTTTATGTCACAAAAATTAAGGAAATGCACAAATCTGGCAAGTGGTGATGCATTGCAGGAGGCGGAGGCTTGCAGAATGACAAGTGGCGCCCCCTAGCCCAGCAGAAGTGGGCAGAACTGGAAAGGGCGCTGGTGCTGGCTAGTGGCGACTCATGGAACCAAGCTGAGCAGCAGGCACCAATCGTAATAATGTAGGCTTATTCAAGTATGATAGCGAAGTAATAGCATTGTTGTTATAGTTTATACAGGAATTGTCTCCGCTCACCGGGTTGTGTCCTGAGTGTCTGGATTTGGGGTGTCAGCACCGTGCTGTACAAGACTTGCCTGCAACTCCTGCAACACACTGCATGGTGTTAGTTTGCGCAGCAATGACATCAACAGGATGAAAGTTGCCTGTTTAAAGCAGCATGCATTTAAAGCGGAACCTTAACTATATAGGGAAATAAGATAACAATATACAAATATCTACATACATACTTATGTATATCTATATATTTGTGATGTATAACATATTATACAAGTATAAAGATACGGAAGTGAATATTACTTATTATTATGATTATTTTTATACTCTGTAAGATGCAACACTGTACCTGTGGCGCCATCTCGGCCCGTCTCTCCTCTACCAGATGTTGACCAGTGTCAGTCGCACCAGAGGATTTTATTATTGATTAAAAAACAGTAATGTTACATGACCGGGAGACCATGCAGTGGCCCATCACTGACAACAACACTTTTAAAACGACAATGACACTGTGACTGTAAGATTATTAAATGCGCGGGAAGGGGCAAGTGGACGTAGAGCAGACGGCCATCACATGCTGGAATCAACCAACCAATCACAACGCACGGCGGGCCCGTCTAAAGGCACCCACCTGGAGGTGCTTCTCGAGCTTCGTCTGGTCCTCACTAGGTGGCGGCACTGCTGGGCTGCCGCCACCATTGAGCTGCTGCCGGATCAGCTGCTGCTGTGTGATCTGCGTCTGCAGCATCTGCTGCTTCTGTAAGTAGGTCAGCTCTTCGATGAGCCGCTGCTGCTCCTGTGAAAATACCAGCCAAAATACCAGCCAAAATACCAGCTTTACAACAAAATGTGTGTGCCTCATATTATGTCATCACCTCAAGAGCGAGTTGATCAGACATACACTTCAAATATCTTCAAAGTTAGCCATTTAACGTAAAGGTAATTTCAAACTAAAGTCAAGTAGATTATAATGATCAATCTAATGTACATGTATTTATATCAGAAAATGGCAGAATCTCAAAACTATCGGACTATGCAACTTTAAACATGTAGTGAAGTGCACTCAGCTCCCAGACAGGTGTGGAAGAAGTGTGGGTTCCAGTCTCACAATGATTCCTATTTGCAACCCCCACCACACCGACAAATATGCATTGCACTCTCTATTAAATGTAAATCAAACCAATCCTAGCAAATTGGGTATTACGAAGCAGGTTTGATCAAATGAGTTATGCAATTTTGGTGTGCACACCGAAATGTTGGACATCTGTGTTGTTTACCCATTTTCAAGTATGTCAAAATAGCACAAAACTGTAATAACGGTTTAATGAATGCACCAGTAAAGATAGGTAAAGATATAGAATCAAATCTAGGTCAGTACTTTAGCTTAGAAAATGTAGTCCCTTGTCAGATTAAACACCTTTAACCAGTTGTAAATATATCATACTATTATAGTAAACACAAACACACACAAATACACACACACACACCCACCCTCACCCACCCACCCACCTTGGGTGAAATGCCACATCAGTCAACATGGGAGGTTACTGTGGTAACAAGATGCAGTATTCTCCATATATATAGTATAGTTATGCGAATCTTACCTGGGTACAGATGATGGATAACTCTTGTTTTCCCGAGGTACAAGCCTCGGATAGTCGTGGGCTAGGGAGAAGGAAGCAACATCCGGGTTCAGCAATCTTCACCTAATTATTCAGGATAAAAATGCGCTTAATGATTTGAACTCATACTGTTTTCGTTTGGCACAAGCGAATGTAATAGTCGTGGCAGGGTGTGGTGGGCGGGCCCTAGCCCACGACTATCCGAGGCTTGTACCTCGGGAAAACAAGAGTTATCCATCATCTGTACCCAGGTAAGATTCGTATAACTATACTATTTTACCTTGGTACTAAGCCTCTGGCTACTTGTGGTCGAGGGAGACCTTTACGTAGCCTCATTTTTATTCTCAATTATCTGATGAACATAGTAATGTTTCAGTTGTAAATTCCAATTTTGTCAATTCTCACCCATCTTCTTAGTTGGTGAGTAGGCGGGTTGCAACCCCGCTCATCTTCTCTAGTCGTTTGTTGTAATGTTTAGCCAACGACCTTGCTGTCTTGCAGCCGGCATGTGCTAGGATTCTCTTCACTGAGATTCCCAACTGTCTCGCCTTCGAGACCATAGCACCTCTTGTAGAGTGCAAAGCGTAGCGTCCTGTGTCGACACCTGCTGACTTGAGCACGTTTGGGGAGCGTGTCTCTAGAGAAAGCCTTATGTGGCTTTATGAAGCTTACAAAAAGCTGTCTGGAATTACGTATTCCTTTTGTCTTGGATATATAAGCCCTAATGGCTGACACTACACAAAGTTTCCTGTCATGTGGGAAACTATTTAAATGAATCGAGGAGAGGGGATCTCCTGTACTGTTTGATTTTAATAATTTGTCCAAATCAAACGTGGCCTCCTTGTCATCAATGTCTAGGCCAGTAAGTGAAAGGGCAACAATTGTTTGGGCCCTATGACCGGTTACCAATAGTAACAGTACAACTAATTTGTAGCCTAGCTGTTTAATCGATAGATGTCTATTACTAGGCCATTTTTGGAATAACTTAAATACCACTGAGTCATCCCAAAACCTATTATACTATGGTTTTGGAGGGTTTCTTTCATATACTGATCTCATGAAACAATGAAGAACTTCGTGTTTGCCAATTGTTTCTCCGTCAATCCTTGGTAACATGACCGATAGTGCACATCGAGCTGCATTGATGGCTCCATAACCTAATCCATCATTCTCTATCATTCGTAAGAGGCGGACTACCTCGGCAATGGATGGTTCCACTGGCATAACTTTATGTATTAAACAATAAATGCCCCATTTGTTTTGTGGATGCC
This sequence comes from Branchipolynoe longqiensis, assembly GCA_030323885.1. Classification (NCBI taxonomy): domain Eukaryota; kingdom Metazoa; phylum Annelida; class Polychaeta; order Phyllodocida; family Polynoidae; genus Branchipolynoe; species Branchipolynoe longqiensis. The sequence goes on from CM059202.1 coordinate 19,354,179, forward strand.
ATAAAATATATTTATGTAACTTGTTATTCTTTCTTGATTCAAACAAATCAATTTGTTGAACCAATATCGTCATTTAATGACCAGTCCAAATGATCGTGGAAAGGTCTACTGTTCCTGTCTGGCAATGTCTTCTGACTACCTGGTATGTAAGGTACCGTAAGCCAAACTTCTTTATTCTTTGGCCAAGTCCAGATTAGCTTTGCTATTTTATTACCTGGTCTGGACATAGTCCGTCCCATTTTTCGAAAGTATGCCATTGCAGTTGTTTTTGTCTATCAGAATTCTGACATGGAAATTCCGGTATGCATACTAAACTGCATAGACCTAATTAAACTGGTCTAAGCTCCAATTTCGTCGTCTAGTCCTTGGCGCCCCGTTGCGATGTATTCACAGTGGGGACACCATCCTTCTAGAGAAACAACTTGTAACTACAGTATTAGGTATTCCCATACACATAATATTCGGAGATGAATTAACATGTTGAAGTCATCATTCAATATGGTTTAGACGTTCTGTAGAAAAAGACATCTTTGTTTCAAAATTTCCTAGTTCTGTGCTAAGTTCTTGTCTGATTTTATGTGATCTTAGCCATATAAAATGGCGGGGACATATGAGATCATATTGCCTATCAACACCACGACCTGCCTAATGTATGGCCTCATTAATCGTAGCAAGCTTAGCGCAGTATCTTTAACCTCGTCTATTTTCTGTTGCGTGATCACCACAGTCCCTTTACGCACCATCAATGAGAAGATGGTCTTAACACTTTAGTAAAAAAGCGAGGGTCACAAGCTAACCCATTGGGCACCCTAGTGAATTCATACAGTTGTGCATTCCAAATAAATCTTAGAAATTTGTTAAATCTCCTTTGAACTTGGTTTTGTGTAAAATGCATCTCTCAGATGTACACTCCTCAGCCAAGCACCCTTTGTAATTAAATCTGGTGCTGTTTCTTGCGACAACATTTAGTAAAAATGTTTATCCGAAACATTCAGCCAACATCGCTCTCCGCTTGGGCACGAGCGGGTTAAACGTGATGTGGCTTCAGCCAACATCGCTCTCCATTTGTCAACGAGCTGCATCAACGTGATGTGGCTTCAGCCAACATCGCTCTCCGTTCGGCAACGGGCGGCTTAACGTGATGTGGCTTCAGCCAACATCGCTCTCCGTTCAGGAATGGGTGACAAACATGCTGTGGCTCGAGCCACCACCGCTCTACGCTCGGCCACGAGCGGGTCAAAAAGTGATGAGGCTTCCGCCAACATCGCTCTCCGTTAGCCAAATGGTGGCATAACTGTGATGCCATCATCGCTCTCCTTTGGGCAACTTAAACGTGATGTGGCTTCAGCCAACATCGCTCTCCTTCGACCACGGGTGGCAATTACTGGTGTTGGACAACGTATTTACACCTTTCCAACACGGGCGTGTAAGCTAATGTGTCATGTCGTAGGTGAACGGTATGGAAACTGAAACCAAACGAGGGGTAGGGACCAGTATATCGGTAGCCTCCCACACTCTCTGTCCCGTACACTTCTCCCTCCTGCGGCTACTGTGCCAGCAAGTTGGAGAAAATGTTACCAAACTCGGAGGTACGCCCAAAAAATGTGGGGAATCCATAAAAGAAACCCAGGATTAATTTCCAACGCGAATCCATAAAAGAAACCGAGGAAAAATCCAAATGTGATGAGGCTCCAGCCAACATCACTCTCCGTTCGGCAATGGGCGGCTTGTTGAAAAAATCTTACCTGTGATGTGGCAATCACCAACATCTACATAAAGAACAGATATGCAAATAATTCCTTTAAAGGCAATTAAAGTCCTTGGTTTGACTGAGCTGGGATTTGTCCCTTCAAGTAAATATTAGGCTGGCAGGAGCAAAAACCGACAATCCGGTTCCATCCACCCCTTACGGGCCCCGCTCCAAAGCCAACTGTCAGCCACGCAGTAAAGAAACATGCATGTTTGTTTATAAAATAATTCCATAAAATCGAAAAAACACCACTAGATGCACCATTAATTCGATTTATTAACATATAATAAGTATATGTACACAAGAAATACGTATCCTCCAGTATTCTTGGGTTTAAACTCATAAAAAACGCTAAAACCATGGCGATAATAGAGTCGGGTACGAAATAAACAAACTGGCGATGTTCAGTTTAGCGTACCGGATAACGAATCGGTTTAACGCAAATAGTTCCGTAAATATATTCGCCACCGTAATAACATTCGTACAAAAGATCCTAAGGGTGTTTATAAAGCAACCTGTGATGTATTTCCATAAACTTACTGCGAGTTTTGGAGTTATTTGTAGAAAAAGAACGCTGAACAACTCGCGAACGTCCACCGTTTGCAAGTAGATTATGCTAATTGCTGAACCCGGATGTTGCTTCCTTCTCCCTCGACCACGAGTAGCCAGAGGCTTAGTACCGAGGTAAAATCAGCAAAACCACTGACAGAATTTGCAATTTGTTACGGAATTTATAGTTCTTCAGGTATTGTTGGGGCTAGTGGTAGTCGCAGTAGCGGTAGTAATATGTGAGAAGTGAAGTACAAGACAATGGAGGCATTCGACTGGGCCTCTCTATGCGAATATCAAAATATTTCCTTACAAATTCCTATTCGACTAGGACCGGAAGTGGGTTACTTTACGTATGATGCGGATGTGTGTTGTGGCTCCATCCGCTCCATCCGTAAATCTTGCAAATAGAAAGGCCCCAGTCGAATGCCTCCAAAGTAAACGTGCTTCCCAGACAGACATTAAGACCTCACACCGCCTCACTTTGATCTGGGTCTGCTGGTTCTCCAGGATCTTTGCCTGTGCAGCTGTTCGATGTTCAGTGGCGTTCACAACATACTTCTTCTGCCAAGGCTTCGGCCCTACACGCGACACACTTGACCGTGACCTTGAGCTGGCAGTGTGACCGCAATCGGAACGCTCAGTGTACCCTTGGGCGAAGTTCGCAATCTCTTCTTTCGACAGGTTCTGCACATGTTTCCTGGTGACCTGGAAAAATGAAGAAGAATAGACATGGTCTGCTCTGTGAAAATGGTCTTATGGAGGATTCTTAATGCAATCTGCCCTCTGATGGTAGTGGCAATAACTAATGTTGTGGGTAGCACTTCACTGTGCAGCATGTACTGTGGAAAAGGTCTGATAGAGGATTTACACCACCAACCCACCCTCTGATAGCAGTGGCAAGAACTAATGTTGTGGGTAGCAGTTTACCGTCCAGCATGCTCTGTAGAAAAGGTCATCATAGAGGATTTCCACCACCAACCCGCCCTCTTATGGCAGTGGTGGGAACTAATGCAGGACAGAGGCTCAAGGTGCATGGTCCAGGGAAACGCTATACTCATTTTGAATTCGTCAATAATTATTCTCAGAATAGGAAATTAAGGTGGTATCATATTTTCGTATCTGTTTTTTGTTGGTAGAATTTCCTTATTGGAATAAGTCAGACTGGTTATTTTTTCATCGCAAGGCAAACTTGGTAAATTTTTGTCATTTGCAAGGAACGGATATAAAACTATATTAACCAGCTATACACGTGAACCTGACTGACTGGCCTATGGTTGTAGAACAACAGTAACTAGCTAATACACACGAACCCCACTAACTGGTCATACACATGAACCGCGCTGATTGGCCTGTGTATGTAGAACTGCACTAACTAGTTATACACCTGAACCCCACTGACTGGCCAATGGATGTAGAACTACACTATCTAGCTATGCAAGAGAGAAAGTGAGAGAGCGTGAGAAAGTGAGAGTGGGAGAGGAAGAGAGAGGGAGAGAGAGGGAGGAAAAGAAGGCAAGAGAAATCCACAGCAAAGGGAAGACAAAAGGGAAGAGATAGAGAGGTAGCAAGAGTGAGAAAGAAAGCAAAAGCAAGAGAACAAGAAAGCAAGAGAGAAAGCAAGAAGAGAGAGAGATGGGGCAAGAGATGTGACCAACAAAAGAGACAAATGACAAGGAGCAAAATAGACAACAATCAGGGAAAAGACAGTAGACAGCAGACACACAAGACAGGAATAGGGATGACAAAGCACCACCTACCTGCCAGGCCTGAACAGGTCTGTTTTCGGATGTTGCAGACTTATCAGAGACTGCGGTCCGAGATGTCGAAGCACTCCGTGCGGAGGAAGAACCACGCTGGGAGCGAGCTGGCTGTGCGAACATATCCGCCTGAAGATACAAATAGTTTGGGTTTATCACCTTTGCTACATCTGACATCATATCAGGACATGTACTGACTTGTTGGGAAAGTGTACACTGACGGAGCCCCACTGTGATACCACACTTTGACGTTATCCTGACACTGAGCCGACCAACCATTGCCTGCCTTGTTATGCTATCACCGAGTGCCAGACGCCGGGCAAAGTTGCGGTATGAATATTGCAAGTTCTTTGTTTGACTCAGCCGGGGATTGTACCCATGGCAGTGTAACCATTAATTAGTCCACCCCGACTGGTTAATGAAAATATGTGAACAGAACAAGAGTGTAATGCTGTTGGGTGCTGCCACCCAGTGTTAGCTGATTGAACCATCTCTAGGTATATCTGCACCTGTTTTTTTTGTAACTGTAAGGGGGACGAGTGTAGTGAGGTGCACTCACCTCCCCAGGTGAAATGCCACATAGACAAGTAGGTGTGGTGTAGTGTAGTGTGGTGTGTAGGGTAGATGTACAGTGCGTATAGCTTGTGGTTGGCGGGGTGACGTCAGAGGATCGAAGGGAAATAAACACTCACATACTAGACGTCAAGGTGTTCGCGTGTTATCTATATACTACATGGTGTCAGATAGGGAGTCCTGAACCATCCATGCCCCAGAGTTGATCATGGCATTATCCGGTTTGAAACCACCGTTGCCATTAAGCCTAGAGGGAAATTTGGCAATGAATTGGAAGGCTTGGAGTCATTCCTACGACATATACAGTGTCGCTTCAGGAGCAGCAAACAAGACTGAAAAAATTCAATGCTGCGTATTTCTGCACGTCGCCGGACAAGACGCGCAAAAACTGCATCTGACGTTCAAGATCCCAGACGCCCAGAAAGACAAGATTGAGCCGCTGATTAAAATGTTTGAGGATTATTGCGTCGGTAAAACCAACATTACGGTGGTACGTTATGGATTTAACTCCTTCAACCAGACGACGGAGTCTATGGATACGTACATACGCGAACTGAAACACCGAGTGTCGTACTGTAACTACTTGACGATGGAAGACGCGTTGCTATGCGACCGTTTAGTGTGCGGTGTGAAGGAAACAACGTTACGTGACAAATTACTACAAACACCCAATCTGACACTGGACAATTGCCTGGAACTGTGTCGATTGAGTGAGAACACGCATTCACAACTGCACTCGGAGGATGTAAACGGAACTAAAGAGCAGGTTGACGCCGTAAGCAAGCAACGACTGGACTATGCATCACGTTCAAGGCAAAATTCATCGACGTCGCGTGTGCGGAGGTGGCAGGACCATGGCACGCGCGCCTCTGGGCCTCGTGCGAACTGCCCAAAATGCGGTTATCAACATGGGAGTAGCGCATGCCCGGCAGCGGTCAAGCAGTGTCTACAGTGTAACAGATACGGGCACTTTCAGAAGGTGTGCCGATCCAGACGCACAGGTCGTGCTCAAGTAAACGAGCTGGGCGTGGCAGATGGCTTACGGAATGTTGTTGACGGAGACGACGAGGACGACCTATTTGTAGGTGAAATTACGGCCGAGGCAGTATCCAGCAGCAGTTTGTGGTACGTGGAATATACGTTGCAAAACATTCCTATTAAATTTAAACTGGACACTGGGTCCCAAGCAAATATTATACCACGTAATATCTACGATGCTCTGGAAAACACCGTGTTACAACCGTCCCGTTGTTGTCTCATCACATACTCAGGTGATCGGATACGTCCTGAAGGAGAGGCTACAATCATCATCGGAGGGGTACCGTTGAAGTTTCAAGTTACAGCAACAGGCACTCCAATCCTGGGTAAAGAAGCATGTGTGCAACTGCACCTCATACGACGAGTAGGAGAGATCACCGTTCGAACACGAACAGTGACAACCACCGGCCGAGCTGCAGAGACTTTAGTGAAAAGATATTCAGACATTTTCACTGGTTTAGGGACTATCAAAAGTAATGCTAAGATACATATTGATCGTAATATAGATCCAGTAATTGACCCGCCTAGACGGATCCCCCATGCGATTGTGGACAAAGTAAAAGTAGAGCTGGACAGAATGCTAGCTTTAGGTGTCATAGTACAACAATTTGAACCGACCCCATGGGTAAGTTCTATAACTATCGTAAAAAAAACTAAATAAAATTAGAGTGTGCCTAGACCCTACCAAGCTTAATAAAGCCATATTAAGTACCCCATATCCCACCAGGACAATAGAAGAAGTTATTGCAAAAACAAGCACAGCAAAGTTTTTTTCGGTCATCGATGCGAATAGCGGGTATTGGCAAATAGAACTAGATCCTGATAGCTCGAGATTATGTACTTTTAATACCCCATGGGGACGTTTCCGGTATACCAGATTGCCATTTGGGATTAAAACTGCTGGGGACATTTTTATTAGTGAAATGAACAAAATTTTATACGGATTACCTGGAGTTAACGTAATTGCCAACGATATATTGGTGTATGGTAACACCGAGGAGGAACATAATAATAATTTAGAGAATGTTTTTAAACGAGCTAGGGAGGCTGACTTACGCCTTAACCCGAAAAAGTCGGTCATTTGCAAAACTGAGGTTAATTATGTGGGACACACATTAACCCAATACGGGTTAAAACCCACTGCAGACCCGTGTCCGGGCCATAATTGACATGCCTACCCCCACTGACAAAGCAGCTGTTCAACGTTTTCTAGGTATGGTGGGCTATGTAGGGAAATTCATCCCAAATCTTTCAAACATCTCTAAACCGTTAAGACAGGTTCTATGCAAAAACACTGTCTGGTTCTGGCAACATGAACAAGAGCATGCATTTCAAACGCTAAAGAAACTGTTAATATCTGCCCCTGTGCTAAAGTATTATGATGTACATGACCAAATAACTTTGCAGGTGGACGCTTCCAAGTCAGGTTTGGGTGCAGCCATTTTGCAGCAGAGTAGGCCTATTGCTATGGCATCCAAAGCATTGGATGCATGCCAGTCCAACTACGCAGTTATCGAAAAGGAACTTTTGGCAATTTGTTTTGGATGTGTCCGTTTCCACGATTACATTTATGGAAAAGAAGTGATAATCGAAACTGATCATAAACCACTTGTGTCGATAATGTCGAAGCCGTTGCATCTATTATCAGCCAGGATGCAACGGATGCGCATGAGGCTACAAAATTATAACATAATAATGAAATATGTTGTTGGAACAGACATGTTCTTCGCAGACACTCTTTCTCGCGCACATACCACCAAAACAACACCACACAGGCTTTTTGACGACAACATTTCCATGGCCACAATAGATATGGCACATGACATGATAGCCCGAATCACCGAGGCTACAAAAGCAGACACCACACTCGCTGAGGTTGCTAGGTTAGTGCAAGAGGGTTGGCCTACCCAGAATAACTTAATGAGGTCATGTGCTAAGCCATTCTTTACCTGTAAGGATGAAATAGTCAGTGCAAATGGTATGTTATTTAAAGGACAACAAATAATTATCTCCTCTAGTTTACAAAAAGAAATGTTAGGTGTACTGCATGAAACCCACTTGGGTATAATTAAGTGTAAGCAGCTGGCACGAGACAACGTGTTTTGGCCTGGAATGAATCGTCAAATTGAAGACTTGATAGCCCGATGTAGCACATGTCAAAATTATAGAAATTCCCTGAGTGCTGAGCCAATGATTCCTCACGACATACCTGATATGCCATTCTGCAAAGTGGGAGTAGATTTATTTCAGTACCAGAATAAGACATATCTCATACTAGTGGACTATTATTCCAAATTTCCTGAAGTCATAGAGCTACAACATACAACGTCCACTGCGATAATTAAATCCCTAAAAGAGATTTTTTGACGTTATGGCATACCAACCTCACTAATGTCTGATAATGGGCCACAATTTGCGAGCAGCGAATTCAGAGCTTTTGTGGGCAAATATAAATTCAATCACATTGTTTCAAACCCGTACTATCCTAAAAGTAATGGTCAGGTAGAACGTTATGTTCAAACAATAAAGAAAATGATGAAAAAAGCAGGAGATAACGGTCAGGATTTCAACCTGTACCTGTTAAACTACCGAAATACTCCCCTTAGACAAATGAATGCCTCCCCAGCTCAACTACTCATGAGTCGTCGTCTTCGATCTAAAATTCCCACCACAGACAACCAGTTACGACCACAGGTTCAAGAATCCAAAGCAGAAAATATTGCCAGTACACAAGAAAATCAAAAGCATTATTATGACAAAAGAGCTGGTAAATCAAAAAAAGGACTGAACATTGCAGATAACATTAAATACAGAACACATGAGGGTACATGGCGAGCTGGAACTGAAACGCAAACAAACAAACTAAAACCCAGAGACTATGTGATTGTAAACAATGCAGGAACAAAATTACACCGAAACCGAATTCACATGTTTAAAATACCAAACCCTAAAAAGAGTTTTCGCCAACCGATGCATACAATCGCACCGACAAATGACACTAAGGCTGAACACAAAACTACATTAGACACACACAGCAAGCCCGGCGAAACAACAAATTTATACACAACTCTAAGTGGGCGTGTCTCACGTCCGCCGACTAGGCTTGGGATATCAGGACACAGCTACAAATAAATAAAATGAAATCGTAAATGATAAGTGATGGTTTCCCCCATGTTGGTGTCCCCCACATTACATGGCAATACTGCTCGTAGAACACATAACTAATTTAAGCATTCATAGAGGAGTCTGTTTTCGAGCTCCTAGTTCGGTGTGTTAACAGTTCATCGTTGAATAAACAATGTCACGTTTGTAAATCCCCGAGTCAACGCCGAGGATATCCTTATAAAAAAATAAATAAAATTAAAAAAAACATTTGAGGGGGAAGATGTAGGGTAGATGTACAGTGCGTATAGCTTGTGGCTGGCGGGGTGACGTCAGAGGATCGAAGGGAAATAAACACTCACATACTAGACGTCAAGGTGTTCGCGTGTTATCTATATACTAGTGTAGTGAGATGCACTCACCTCCCCAGGTGAAATGCCACATACCCAGGTAGGTGTAGTGTAGTGAGGTGCACTCACCTCCCCAGGTGAAATGCCACATACACAAGTAGGTGTAGTGTAGTGTAGTGTGGTGTAGTTTAGTGAGATGCACTCACCTCCCCAGGTGAAATGCCACATAGACAAGTAGGTATAGTGTAGTGTGGTGTAGTGAGATGCACTCACTTCCCCAGGTGAAATGCCACATACCCAGGTAGGTGTAGTGTAGTGAGGTGCACTCACCTCCCCAGGTTAAATGCCACATACACAATTAGGTGTAGTGTAGTGAGATGCACTCACCTCCCCAGGTGAAATGCCACATACCCAGGTAGGTGTAGTGTAGTGAGGTGCACTCACCTCCCCAGGTGAAATGCCACATACACAAGTAGGTGTAGTGTAGTGAGGTGCATTCACCCCCCCCCCCAGGTGAAAATCCACATACACAAGTAGGTGTAGTGTAGTGAGGTGCACTCACCTCCGCAGTGAAATGCCACATACACAGGTAGGTGTAGTGTAGTGAGGTGCACTCACCTCCCCAGGTGAGATGCATCAGGAAGACTAGATAGTCTAGTTATTAGGACACTAGCCCCGGAATGGCAGAAGTGTGGACTCTAGTCCGCTCTAGGCGCAATGTTCCCCGTCATTTGCAGAAAACAGCTCTATTATAAAGCTGTTATTCACTCACCAAGAACAGGTGGTCACTTCTGGTCGGGACTTTAGAGTATTAGTGGCTTTAAAGGCTATCTTTCACGTATCTCATTGGGTGGTTGAAAGTTGCATTAAACAACAACTTTTATGATTGTGTTTTTAAAAAGAAATGTGACTATCTAACAGTAGGATATCTACAACAGGAAGTATCATTTGGCCCCTATGTATTAGCAGATCAAAATGTGAAAATAAAACTATCATTATGGTATGGTTTCCACTGCTTGGCCGCCATTATTGGATAGTTGATTTAAGACTATCACAAGCATTTTCATTAAATAGTCCAAAATGTATTTTGAAATAAGCAAAAGGTGATACAACCTGGCACACTGGCGTAGTTTATAGAAATTGATATACATTTCGAGACAATTATTGTGAGTAATTGTTACAAATATCTTTTCTCCATTCTACTGCAAAATAAGTTTTATGGGATGGTACATTAGTTTTCAATCACAAATGATTGGTCTTCCCCATTCCACTGTTCCTTACGCTATCCTAGAAATGCCGACTGCCAAGCTAGGTAATGGCAAGTATCACCGTTTAGGTGATTGGTTTGACTCGGCCAGGTCTAAAATTTCCCGATATTTAGACATTGGTGGATGGTGTGAACTAGTCTATATTGATTACCATTGTTATATAAAAAGGTAAACGGTATATAAAGCCAGAGGCATTATTATGTGGTGCTGGTGATCCTTTACTGAGTTGATATAGACATTGTCTAGTTATAGATAGTGTGAGAGGGGCACTACCTTTAGTGTGACAGAGCCTTGGGAGCTCTCCTCACATACCCCCTCCCCCCCCCCCAAGTGTTATTTATGGATCACTGCACACCCAGACACAACAGGGCACTCTAGCCATCAACAATCAAGGCTTGGATACATGCAGGTTGGATGTTCATTGGTTGGTTGCAGAATGCATAGTGCTGATTGGAGGAGCCGATCAGGTGTGACAGCCATCTTGGATTCATGAGACTATATAATAATAAACCTGAGGGTGTAAGCTCTCTTCTGTGCACTTTCTACTCTACCTTTCTCTTGCCTGTAGTGATTTCATATTTAGCCTACCTACACAACCACAGCCATCGACTTTACACAGGGTTGGGATGTGGGTGCTCAACTCATTCAGCCAGTCTCTGTTAGCGACATAAAATCAGCCAATCAGAAAGACACGTAAGGTCCATGCGTACCACTTTTCGACGGGCAGAGTCTCGACTTCCGGTTGCTGCATGGACGTCATCCAATGAGATTGACTTGTGCAAGTTGGTGCCTTCATCACGTGACCAGAGTGAGCCTGCAGCAGCAGCCTAAAAAGAAGCGACAACATTTGCACAGTGTACGGGACAATCACCATGTTATTGTGGTTACATTTGTTGATTAAGCCAAGCAAATTTCAATCACGGATAATTGGTCTTTCTCGTTCCACTGCTCGGTGCCCTATCCAAGTAATGCCAAGAGCAGTGGAATGAGGAAGACTGAAAGTGTAAACATGATGTTTTCCTTCATTTACAAAATCAACCCCATGACATGAATAATTAAAATGAGTAGTTTAGCGGACACAGATATATAACCGTGGATGTTGCCCAGGTTTGCCTTCATTCCCCCACATTATGCTACACTTCACCTTACATATCCAACTTACACACGGGCACACTCATCAAACACTGGTTGTAGTTTCGTGCTCTGGTGTTACATTGCTAAATTCGAAATGAGTGAACAAAGTCTATAGCCAACATTTCGATGTGCATGCCAGAATTAAATTAACATGTTTTCACTTCAAATATCTCCAACGTTAGTTTAAAATAAAAGTTACTTTAAACTAAAGTAAGGTAGACCATAAAGATTAACCTAATATATTGATTTAAATATATGGCAGAAACTCAAAACTATCGGATTATGCACCTTTAAATACTGGCAGCCCCTTCCTCCTCCCCGGGCTCTGAAAAGCTCCACTGACTGATGATCCTTCTAGAAATTCCTATGTGTTACCTGCAGGAAGGCAGCCATCTTGCTTTTGGTGACTTTTTGTTCATTGAGGACTTCGCGTTGTTTTCGCTCCAGGCCAATGAACAGAATCCACGCAGCAAGACACCGCCGCAGTGTGGCAGTCCGGTAGTGCCTCTCGGCACGCACCTGCTTACTGCAACAAACAAAGCCAATGTTCACTTAACCGACTGGCTTTTCTTAAGACAGGATGTCACAGTTGTGCGATAAGGTTTTGTGCGGAGAAAAACAAACAACATAACCTTAAAGTAGCAGTAGCATGACAGGTACTATATTATTCACAATTATCATCATCAAGATGTCTACTCATAATTTGTATATCTGGAAACAAAGTATTCTCTGGGAGTTACTTAGGGCATAACCATGGCCGAGGGTTTCCATGATCAAGCTGTGACTACTAGACTCATGTGACCCTCCTCAGCTGTTACAGTGATGTAGGCCAGGGAATGCTTACACAGTTCGATCCGCTTTCTCTATAAAAATAGAACTGAAAGATGTTTGGGCTCATAGATCGCTAATTACAGAGGGCTATAAAGAAGCAGTTCACTGCAATAGACTTCATCACAGAAAGTATCTCTTTCTGTGAGGAAGCCTACTTTGACAAATAGTGAAGTTGATGCCATTTGACATTGACGTATAACCTATGTAATTCCACCTATCCGTTCCCTACATGACGTCACACAATGGGCTATTTGAGCTCCACCACACTAGGTAGGGACTCATCTGTCCAGAACCATTATACTTGAGTATCCCATGGGTATTCTTATTGGTTCTAAATGGAATATATATAATATTTCTAGAAATAATTTTTTTATGGGACTGTATTTATGCTGCACATAACAGTTAAGTCTAATGACTTGTTTTCGCCGCTAGACAGTAACAGTCTCGTGGTTTCCCTTGTTTTGTCACGCTCAGTTGTTGTGTGACCATCTACTGCATGCATTCTTTTTCCGTTTGTGAGTATTTTCCTAAATCTCCCTACCCTCTGTGAACTTGTTAGTTGCACAATTGGCTAGTTGTATGGTTGCCGATAGTTACTTTCCCTGACTGCCTTCACCATGTTATGTTAGTAGTCATTAGTTTTTGGTTTTAATGTTTAAAGTTTACCGCCAGGCATTTATACCCTCCAAATGCTTTAACCATCAGTGAATTCTTTTTAAAGTTTAATTTCTAAAATATAACAAACATTTAAGCAAGGAATACATGGAAAAATCAGGAGACAGGAAAATTAAATACACTGCTAACTCTGGATGAAAGGATAACAGTTGTGTGAAATGTGAATGAGACAAAGCGCAGGCTTCCCATGTGAAAGGACAGGAGTTCCATTTCTGGACGAGTCAAACCAATGACTTACAAAACTGATACTTATCGCTACCTAGCTCCTAGCATAACTAGGATAGTGCAAGGACTGGTTAGCTCAACATCAGGATGATATGACTGACTTGGAAATCGGATCAGTGTTGGCAGCCTGGTCTCCCAGTGGGGCAGCACTATAAAGTTGCCATGAGTGCGCACTGTGACAAGTTGGTACCTGTCCTGATATGACCTTAGATGTTGCCAGGATGTAAAACCTCAACAAACAAACAAGTGATGAATGGAATGAACCATACACTGCAAGGGTTTGGCATGCACTGTAAGAGGCCTGAGAAAATTGTTACCATTGCAAATAAATTTGTATGGTTCATTTTTTCAAAAATATATGCCCCACAAACATTTTTGACTTAAATCGCTTTGATCAAAGTGGTTCATAATAAACATAAAAAGCAAGATAATAAATCTAAAATTGCGGTTAAACTTGTTCCACTTGATTCTTCTGAACTAGCTGTTCTCTTAAGTACTAACAATAACCGACAGAAACCTCGATTTGCTTATGATAAACATTAAAAGCCACTCATTACCGCTGTCGGTCCTTGACTGCTTCGAAATGTCGGTGGGTTTCTTGATCAGAGTGCTGAGTGACACAGAATGTCCTCCATCTTCGCCATGTGCTCAGCAGTAGTTTCCAGTCGGACATGGCACGTGCCTTCCCAAACTGAATACGTCGGTCAGCGACAACGCTGTACCAAGCGTTGAAGTAGCTATGTAACAGCTGCAAGTAAACACACACTCAAGTCGTAAAACTGCTGTGCGCTATTTAGTTAATATCTGCGTGGAGAATGTTTGTTTAATTAACACTAGTCTCTATGGGCTTGGCTCACATAGCACTGGCTATGGTCATTATTAACTATCTTACGTTAGTTTAGATGCTACAATAATTTTGGCATACACATCGAAATGCTGGACACCATAGGCTTCAACAGTAATAGGTTCTATTAAATTGATTTAGTATTCCCATCTAATAGAAGTTCTATGCAGCAACAAATGCTCTGCACTGGGTGTTCTCTGTGGCAGAGTGGTTAGAGTGTCTGACTTTTTCTAGGTCGGACTCCTAATCTGAAGGTCAGTGGTTCGATTCCCCGTGCCCCCAGCTCTGCCAATTTGGATTTCCACTGCTGTGTATAACTTACAGCGTCATCAAAGGCCAGTTACTCTCATACCATGTCTATGTGGTGTGGGAGGTTAAAAATCCCTTGGGCCGGTAAATGTGTAGGCTCGGGCTTTCTATCAACAAACTGTCTAATGGTGAAAACAAGTCTATTCAGACTTATCCATGATAGGCAGTATAAATCTTCAAACAAAGAAAATCTTCAAACATGCTCATGATATTAGACTGCTCATGATAGTCTACCATACCTTAGTTTGAAGGAACGTGTATTATTAGTGGCTGACTTTGTAGCTATTTGAGTTGAAAACATTTTGGCGTTATCACAGAAATTCCCACACCATAGACTTTAGCCATAAGAGGTTCTATTAACATGGCTTACTATCATCCCCTTCGAGGCAGCACCACATGCTTAATAAGTGCACCAGTATCTAAGTTGGGTATATAGGATCAAATCTAGATAAGTGTTTGTTTAAAAAAAAATCTAATTTGATGCTTTTCTCGGATAATGCAGCTTCAAAAACTGTTACCGGATGAAGTAGCCGATACAGTAGACCACAGGCTCCCCATGTGGAAGGTCGGGAGTTCAAAACCCAGTCGAGTCAAACCACTGACTTACAAAGTTGATACTTGTCGCTACCTAGCCTGGCACAGAGCATTACTAGGATAAGACATGGACTGGTTAGCTCAGTATCAGGATAATGTGACTGAATGGGAAATTGAATCATGGTGCCAGCAGTTTGCTCACCATGAGAGTGCACATGGTACCTGTCCTGATGACCTTAGATGTTGCCAGGATGTAAAACTCCAAACAAACAACAAACAACACACATCAAAATGGTTGGCGCTAGGCCCGCGCCATTCTGCATAGCACATAGACTCACCCTCAACCTGATTGTGGCATTCTTTGCTTCGGCATGTTGTATTTTCTCAGCAATCCTTCGCTGTCGTTCGATATCTTCCTTCGCGAGGTACTTCCGTGCCTCGTTCTCCACACCTTGCTGATGTTCCAACTCGGCAGCTGCCTCAAGAGCTTGCTTCTCATTTTCACACCGCTCTCTGAAAACAGGAAGTGGACTTTGACAAAACACTTGACTCCAATAAAACCATGCTTTGTGTCCCCCTCACACTCTTGTTTGGGTTTTACGTCTTAGCAACATCTACGGTCATATCGAGATGGGTAACAACTTGTGTAAGTGAGCACTCATGTGACTTTCTAGTGCTACCCCTCTGGGAGATCAGGCCGCCGGCACCATGAGCCGATATCCCAATCAGTCACATTATCCTGATACTGAGCAAGCCAGTCCGCTCCCTATCCTAGTATAGTCAAGTTGCCATAATGTTGACCCTAGTTTAGTTTAGTTCAGTTCAGTTCGAGCATGTGGTGCTCAGGCCAGGTCGTTGACTCCACCTTGGTCATCTAGTGTGGATGCAGTGGTCATTGCAGGCAGCTTTGTCATTTCCAGCATTGAGTTGGTGTCTGTTATTGTCAGGTTGGTATATCCTGGGATTTTTGGTAGATCTGGGATGGTTCGGAGATATTTGTCCAGTTTGTGTTTGAAGCTGTCTGTGCTGCAGCCTGTCTTGTTTCGATTGTCATGTGGCGTGCTATTGAAGAGGTTTGGTCCACACACCATGAAGCTTCCTTCTCTGATTGACCTTGCAATCAGAGAAGGAATGAGTGGCATGACTACATTTTTGTTATGGAAATGTTTTACATATGGTTAGGACAGCAAGATTACCATGGTTGCTACTTGTGCAACCGTTAGCGTTTCTCAGAATTCAAGATGGCGGTCTTGGCCATCTTGAATTTCGGCCAATTTTCAAATTTTGATCTCGATGACATAGAGGGTCATGTAATACCTCTTTTTAAGGGTTTTCCAGGATGGGGAGTCCATTTCTGGAGTTATATTTTGGATAAAGACTCAAAGTGAAGGTCAAATCAGAGGTCAAATGTCAAATTTGACCTAAAATCAGGAAAGAATTACCTCTATTGACTATATGTGGTTTGTTGCCTACCTATTCCAGAATGTCAGGGTTTATTTACTAGGTAGGTACATGTATGTTTGATATGTCTACATGCAGGGTGGTCGAATCGGTAAGGGCACTGGGTGGCTTCCCGTGTGGAAAATCGTGGGTTTAAACCCCGACTGAGTCAAATCAATGACTTACAAAATTGATACTTGTCGCTACCTCGGCTGGTACTCGGCATTACTAGGAGAGGACAAGGACTGGTGGGGTATCAGGTCATGATCCACATGTCCCAGTCAGGGTTCATTAAAAAAGGTTGGCCACTAAATTCAAGAACATTCAAGAACATTTTCAAGGAGACAACGCAACATTTTAATACCAAAATCGTGTAGACTGAGTGAACTCGGCGGGCGGTCAGGAGGAAAAGCATACAGTGAAATTCAAGAACATTCAAGACTTTCGGTGACACGTGCGAATCTTGGTCCCAGTTTCCCAGCGGGACAGCACTGGGACCAGTCATGATTGATTGATTGATTGGTGGTTGCTTTACGCCGTGTCGGCAGCATAGGCCATATTCATGGCGAGAAATGTTGTTTTTTGTTCAAACCATCGCTTTTACATGTAAAAGCAGACAATCAAATATGTGCCAATAGACACTCATTAAATTAAAAAGCTCACAATCATATATTTGTGGCTAAGGGAAACAAATTCCCATAGAAAAAGAAAAGTTTTATTAATAATTGATAGAATTTATTTAGTAAATTATATGAGGTGGTACAGTCCAGCTGCACTCAAAAAGGCTAAAATGTTTTCTTGTTTTACTTTAGTATGTGTTTGAGTGTCAGCGGAGACTGACACCCAATACATTCAGGGGGAGGCTCCCCCTTGAGCAGAAACGCATGTGTAAGCCATGAGTGGCCAATACGGCAGCGGCTAAGGACCACTTGGTCCTGCCGACCTCCCACATGAGTCTGTGGTGGTTTTCCCACAGATGGTTCAATTTCTTTAAGTTTATTAATATTTTCATCCCACTCATGTTGCCATTTGGATTATATGTGGGTGGCTATTAGTGGTTTCAGATCAAAGTGAGGGATCAGACACAGTTCAAGATCACAGTTCCTGGCCTTCTTTGCAGCCCGATCAGCTCGTTCGTTTCCTTGTATGCTGGCATGGCCAGGTACCCAGCACAGGTGAATGTCATACCCATCGGTTGCAGTTGGCTCATTTTATAAATGACCGTTGCTAGAATTGGGTCATCCTCCAACATGCCCAAATCCATGCCTAAGGCCTCCAAATGAGGTTTCATTCGGAGCCTCAGTGGCCGGATGTAATTCGGCCTGGCTTCATACCTGGAATCGTCATGTTGTTCGAATAGACAATTGTGTGCAGGATTCAATGTATTAGTTTTTTTCCTTGACTACATATTGCATGGCCAGTTTGATTCTCGCGTTGTTAAGTGATGGTTTGTTGGCTTCGACGTAGAGGCTCTCAACCTGTGAGGTGCGGAAGGCCCCAAGGGCCAGGCGCAGTCCCTGGTGGTGGACCGTGTCTAGCAGCCCAATTTATGATTTCCTTGCGGAACCGTATACTATGCTGCCCTAATCCACCAAGGTTCGGTACACGGAGAGCAGAACATCTCTGTCCGCTCCCCACTCTGAGCTGGACAGCACCATCAGAATATTCAGCGCCTTCAGGCATCTTGTTTTCAGGTACTTTATATGTGGCACGAAAGACAGTTTTGCGTCGAAAATGAGGCCCAAAAATTTGGTTTCCTCAACGACTTTAATGGGATCCCCATCAAGGGTCAGCTCCGGTGCCGCATGCATTCTACGCAGCAGGCAGAAGTGCATGCAGACTGTTTTGGTCTTGGAAAATTTGAATCCGTTCAGAACTGATCATTGATGGATCCCATTTATGCTTGGTTGTAGCTGTCTCTCTATGGCATTCATGTTAGCACCGATGTAATATAAAACAAAGTCGTCCACGAAAAGACTACTGGAGACCCCTCGCTTTACAGCAGCAGCAATACCATTGACCTTGACCCCGAAAAGGGTCACGGCCAGTATGCTGCCTTGAGGTACTCCTAGTTCCTGTGAGTGTAGGCTGGAATAGGTAGTCTTGACGCGGACGTGGAAATGCCTGAAGGCTAGAAAGCTCCTGATGAAAATTGGCAGGTGGCTATGAAGGTCAATTCCATGGAGATCTTCCATGATGCCATGCTGCCACATTGTGTCATAGGCTTTTTCGAGGTCGAAAAAGACAGCCACAATGTGCTCCTTCTTAAGGAAAGCATCTCTTATGAAGGTCTCCATGCGCACCAAATGGTCGAGGGTGCTGCGGCCCCATCTGAAGCCACATTGGTCGTAATGCTCGCATTGCGTTTGATGCGAGGGAAGGAAGAGACCCTCCCCCCGCCTCCTGCCGCCGCCCGGCTTTCTCACCTTCCCTGTCATCCCTCCCTCAGCGTTCTCCCACCTCCCCCTCTCGCCATGCCCCGCCGCTTTCTCACCTTCCCCACCTGTCGCCTCCCCGCTCCTTCCCTTATAAGGCCGCCCGCCGGCCTCCCTCAGTCACTCGCCCTCCCGCCGTCCTCCCTGCTCGAGTTCTTTTCTCCACCCACCCACCCAACTCTCCCTACATGCCAGTGGAGGGCTCTTCGGCGCCCCTCGCCACGAACTCTGAAAGCTCCCCCGGAGCTCCTTAGTCTTAAGTTTATTTTTACCGCATTTCCCTGTACATACTCTGTCTTGTTTCCTGAGGTGTTTTCAATAAAGCGCCTCTTTTTCCCACCCCCGCCTTGCCTTCTTCCTTTTCGCGCATCGGAGGTTGGACATGTGGTGTCCTGACTCCAGTAGCCAGACGAGGCGGTTGTTTACCATACGCTCCATGGTTTTACAGATGCAGCTTGTGGGGGCTATGGGATGATTGTTGTTGGCTTCACTCTGGTCTTTACCAGGTTTGGGAATCGGTATTACTGTTGCCTCCCGCCAAAAGGCTGGGATGACACCCGACTCCCAGATGTTGTTGCAGAGTTGAAGCAATAGTCTCAGCGCAGGTTCGGGGAGATGTTTAAAAAATTGATAATGAATTCCATCAGGTCCAACTGCTGTGTCATGCGAGCTTTCCAAAGAACAATTCAACTCACCCATACTGAATGGGGAGTTGTAGTGCTCCTCACCACCAGAGTAAAAGTCCAAGAGCTTTTGCTCTTGGCGTTCCTTGACGGCCAGAAAACCCGGGAGGCAGTTTGGCAAAGACGAGTTTCCAGCAAAGGCACGAGCCAATTCTTTACTTATTTCGTCGAGTGATGTGAGAATGGTGCCGTTGTGTTTCAAGTGCTGGAATACAGAAGAATCACCTCCCCTTCGTTTCATTCTCCTGATCATTGTCCACACTCTGCCCAACGGCATGCCCATGGTGATGCTAGAAACAAATCGTCTCCAACACTGCCTCCGCGCTTCTTTGATTGTTCTGTGAGCTCGAGCGCGCAGAATTCTAAAGAGCGCCAGATTTTCAGCAGTCGGTCTCCTGTGGATTTACGCTGAGCTTTCTTTCGTTTGGGGGACCAGTCAGGAGCACGCACTGTCACAAGTCAGTACCCATCCTCATGTAACCTTAGATGTTGCTAGGATGTGAAGCCCCCAACAAATAACCATCTTTCATCTGAAAGTGAGTCATGTGACAGTGACGTAGGTATACGGGTCCCTCTGACTGGGTAATCATAAGTACATCATTTCACATTTTCCTATAATTATCCCATTTTTATCCTAAATTATCAGAAATGTTTTCTTTAAACATAATTTCTATCTGAATTGCATGCATTCGGCAAGAAAAAGAGATTGATACTGGGCTCTCTTTTAAAAAAAAGAAGAAATGTAGAATAGAGCCAACCTTTTCTTCTGTTCTTCGGTGCGCTTGTGCTCCTCTGCCATCTCTTTGCGTATTCGCGCCATTTCATGTTGAATCTCAGCCTCCTCTCGCTTCCGCTGTGCATCCTTTACCGCCTCCTCCTTCCAGTCGAATAGATTTCCACAGTTGTAATTACGCAAACTAATTATGTTGATTGAGCACTCAGTATTTATTTGCTATTAATTCTAGAATGGCAAAATTATGGGCTCGAATCCCACTCAAAGGATAATGTTCCTGTTTCTTTACAGCGCCTCTAGTGACACTGGTGCTGTGACCAGGATGCTGTACATGCTGAATACCGTACAGTATTGAACCCGCCCTGTGTATGTAATGGAAGTGCGCTACCTGGATGTTTGTAACCATAATTATGAGTCTTTCGATTCTCAAGGGATGAATGTTGTGAGGTGCACTTACCTCCCCAGCTGAAATGCCATATACACAGGTAGACACGGGGAGCCTACAGACTAATAATAATGATGCCAGTCCAGGAATGGCAGATGTGTGGATTCAAATCCATCAGCCCTCACTTCCATCAGCCTCACTTTAAGCAGCCTCTTTGCGCTTGCAGATTCTGACCTTTTTTACCGCCCTCTTTGCACTGAGCTGCACCTCTTTTCGCGCCTGCGTCTCCAGTAACTTCCGCTTCCGGTCCCCCTCACGCTTTTCGCAGTTTTCCTTAACCTAGCAGAACAAAACCAAACAAGGATTAAACCTACTCAGGGGCTGGTGGTAGTGGGCTGCAGGCACAAGAAATCTCACAAACCATTTCTCACGCCATTTCAGCTCATGCATCCATTAGGGGAGGGGGGGGGGTCTATTCTTTGGTTACAGTTTTGATTAAACACGGGAACTTTGCTTGGTATTCTGCATTACTAGGGTAAGAGGAGAGTGGGATATTGGGTCATGGTGCCAGCAGCACGGTCTCCTAATAGGGCAACACTATACAGTTTATAGACTACACACACTGACGGCTACTTTATTAAAGTAGCTATGGGAGCGTGCTGTCACAATTTGGTACAACACAAAAACGACAAAACAAGCACAATGATCTTTTCATAAGGTGAGAGTTTCTCTTAGCCGATTCCGACCACATTTGCGTGTGTCAATAACAGGGCTGGCTTCAGCCAGCACCTCACCGTTACCTGCAGGTAACTCTAGATTGTAAAAATTTAACAATAACAAAATAATAAGATAACACTCAAAAAACAATATCACATGCGCACTGTCACGAGTCGGCGTGGTAGCCGTCCTGGTGTCTCCTTAGTGGTTGCTAGGACGTCAAACCCCAACTCACCTGCTTCTGCCTGAGCGCCATGCGGGTGGCGGGGTTTGTGCGCCTGTGTTCCTGCTGGAGCCCCAGGTCTCGTGTCACCTGCTCACTGACCACGTCCTTGTCCATCATAGTCCGCAGAATCCCCTCTACGGTCTGTTCAGTGTCGTCTGCCAGCAGCCGATTGTACACCTCTGCGCAGAAACCGCGAAATGATGTAATAAACATATTTTATAGGGTTTCAGTTCAAAATATTTTCACTGAGAAATTTTCTTTGATGAATTTAATATTGAATTCTTTGGGTTTTTTGGGGCGGGGCGGAGGGGTATATTTATTCCTTTGAACAAAATGTTTGTGTATTGAGGCATTGGTAATAAACTGTTACACGTTACACATGTTTCGGTGTGACACAAAAAGCCGCCTTGTGTCAGATTTAGAACAAGACCCTTATTTTTTCCTAGTACGGTTTTGAACTGCACTCACTAGGAGTAACTAAGTGCAATTTTATGAGCGTCCGTCCACTTGAGAGTAGAACAGAGGACTTATAAAATTGTGACACTGAAACATGTGTTACATGGAAAGGAAAAGTTGTTCCTTCATGATGAAACAAGCACCACAGATGATGAAAAAGTATTTATGCTTATTAGTTTTTGATGCTGTGGACATATTTCAAAGTAATCTTGGAACACTTCCCTAACTTCTGATGTTCTTGGAATTGTAACACATGTTTCATGTAACATGTAACACATGTTTCATGTGACACTCAATAATGACTTAGGTTAGACACTGCTATTAGCATGCAAAAAATGTATTTGTTCAGGGCATTATTTGTACACATTACATGTATGCAAATATTTCTTTTGAGTGTTATAAGTTTTCTTATGTAGAAAAAGATATTGTGATGACTTAGAGGATGAAGACGACAACAGGTGAACGCGTGTTTCTTCTTTATCGATGTGTGACAGGCTAGAGTAATAGCATCATAGCGCAACATCCTGTATATGACTTGACACCACATCATCAGTAGGTGTGTAGATGCTCACGGTATATTTGAAAATAATGGTGAGAAGAGATTTGATCTATTGTTGGATTTTGTATCGCGAAATAAATTTTTGCCATTACGTATGTTTCACCCATGACACAAAGTTTTTATTTCACTTTTAATGCATTTTAGGAAATAATATTATAACTTTTGTGTTCAGAACTAGGCATCTATGATGCTATGCTATTTAAAGCAGCAGGGTTTTTCCTGGCTTGCATGGTTGGATATTGTGAAAATTAAAGGTGAACGCGTGTTTCATGATGTGACACCTCATGAAACACGCGTTATGCTCACTTTCAAGCATCATTGTTTTACACACAGACACATAAAAAGCAAGCAATTAGTTTTCTGACATTTTTGCATGTTATAACTTTGCAAATAATCTAGCTATGTTTGAATATTTTGGTTTACAATGAAGTAGTTTCCAACACAAGCAGTACAGTTTCACCATTCCCATTTTTAGCTGTCATCTATTTTTGCAATAAAAAATAAACCAACAATTTTGTTCTCACTGGATTGCTTCTTTGGGGTATAATGAAAGGAATTTTCATTTGGTATTGTCATGGGGGTGATGAAAATGGGAAATATTGCGCCTAGAGCGGGACTCGAACACACATCTCTTTGCATTCCGGGCCAGTGTGCCAACCATTACACCACCTAGGCTCCCTGATATCAACACACTCCTCACGCCTACCTGTCTATGTGGTTACTTGCCTGAGAGGTCAGTGCAGACCACTACACTCGTCCCCCTGGAATTGTAAGTCTTGTAATGCTTACAATTACATACATACAGGCAATGCACTTACACATACACAGGGTAGGTTCAACAACTATACAGCGCAAAGCTTGTACAGGATCCTGATCACGGCAACCAGTGTCGTGGGGGTGATGAAAATGGGAAATATTGCGCCTAGAGCGAGACTCGAACCCACATCTCTTTGCATTCCGGGCCAGTGTGCCAACCATTACACCTCCTAGGCTCCCTGATATCAACACACTCCCCACGCCTACCTGTCTATGTGGTTACTTGCCTGAGAGGTCAGTGCAGACCACTACAGTATGAAAAGGAGAATTAATCTAGACGAAAACAGTTACAATGTGAGAGACCAACCAATTAGGACCAGCACTGAAGAAGAACCCAAGTACATGAAATTGTCTATTATTTTCATATTGTACATTTACAAAGCTGTTTTGGAACTCGTTAGGAAACTATATTCTAGTGACCTCAAATGGTGCTAGGGCCATTCCGCCGAGTAGAAAGCACCACTGTATCAAAGTTACATATTCCGATGGATTTGAGTTTCTCAACTTTCTGCCATATATTTCTTTTCTTTAGATAAACATGTTAGGCAGATCGTTATAATCTACATTACTTCAATTTGAAATGAGTTTTATTCTATATGGTTAACTTTGGAGATATTTGAAGTGAAAACATGTTAAATCAATTTTGATGTGCACTGAAATACTTGACCCAGGGTTTATTTACCTGTTTTTGAGTGTAGCAACATAGAGCAGGAGCAACAAACTGCAATCAATGCTTAACGAATGCACCAGAATCTGAGTTGGATATGTAGGATCAAATCTAGGTAAGTGTTCCGGCTGATAAAGTTTGAGGCTTTTATCAGACGTTTACGTCAGCAATCATGGATGATGCAAACCATACTAGAAAAGATGGCAGAAAGGAAGAAAGTGAAAACCACTGATCCGCTTAAATACAAACACCTGAAGAATGAAATAGAAGATGAATGCAAAAAAGGTAAAGATAAATGGTGGAATAAGAAGTGTGACGTAGTGGAACAACTTGAGTCTCAACATCGTTCAAGAGAGATGCACAAGAAAGTGAAAGAGATAACAGGTCAAGGATACAGACAGAGAAGCAGTAAATGTATCAAGAACAAAGACGGCAAAATGCTCTTTGAAGAAGATGAAATAAAGTCCAGATGGGAAGAATATGTAAACGAACTATACAATGATGACAGAGGGAACCCACCCACAATTGAGAAAGAAGATGGGAATATTATATTAGTATCAGAGGTTGAGAAGGCTATCAATGATCTAAAGTCAGGTAAGGCTCCTGGAAGTGACCAGATAACATCAGAAATGATAAAAGGACTAGATGAAGTGGGGATTCAAATCATTCATAAGCTAGTAAATGACATCTATGAGACTGGATTTATACCATTGAATATGAATGAATCCATATTTGTATGACTCCCAAAGAAGCTAAAACCAACATTGTGTACTGAGTACAGAACACTAAGCCTGATGAGTCATATGTTGAAGATGATCCTGAAAATAATTTTACTGAGAAACAGACAGAAAATTGAAGAACAAATCAGTAACGTACAAAGTGGGTTTATATCTGGAAGAGGTACACGTGAAGGGATTTTCAATATGAGAATGATTTGTGAACGTTATTGTGAAATGAACCAGGATGTTTATGCCTGCTTTATTGACTATGAGAAGGCCTTTGACCGAGTCAATCATGAAATGTTAATCAAATGTTTACAAGATATTGGTGTCAATGGCAGACATTAAACTAATTGTGAACTTATACTGGACACAATGTGCATTTATAAAAATGGAGCAGGGCCTATCGGATGAAGTTATGATTAAACGAGGAGTTTGACAGGGGTGTGTATTGTCACCATGTCTTTTTAACCTGTACACAGAGATGATTTTCAGACACATTGAAGATTGCAAGGGAGTGACAATAGGTGGCATGAACGTCAACAATCTTAGATATGCCGATGACAGTGTAATACTAGCAGACAGTGAGAAAAACCTACAAGATATAGTGAATAGAATCAATAAAGCTGGAATACTATTCAACATGAAGATGAATGCCAGGAAGACCAAAACAATGGTTATAAGTAAAAAGACAGATAAACCAAATGTCAATATAACCATAGATGGCACAAACATAGAACAAGTATCCGAATTCATATATCTCGGACAAAAGATTACAAATGATGGGAGATGTGAGGAAGAAATTAAAAGAAGGATAACAATAGCCCGAACAACATTCTCCAAAATGTATAGAGTGTTAACATCAAGTAAGATATTAATACAAACAAGGAAGCGTATTCTTCAGTGTTATGTGTGGTCTACTCTAATGTATGGGGCAGAGACATGGACAATCTCTAAGAAAATGTACAAACGTTTAGCAGCATTTGAGATGTGGATGATGAAAATATCATGGACAAAGAAGATCACCAACAAAGAAGTTCTCAGAAAAATTAAAAATAAGAAACGCTTGTTTGCCACTCTACAGACAAAGAAACTTATTTATTTTGGCCACATCATTCGTCAGAGTTCAATGTACCGTACATTGTTGGAAGGGAAGGTGAATGGCAGGAGAGGGAGAGGGAGACCAAGAACATCATGGTTTACAAATATTTCACAGCGGACAGGGTTGAATTATTCACAGTCTATCAGAACAGCACACCATCGGGACAAGTGGAGAACCATTGCCTCCAACCCTCGACTAGAGGACGGAACTATTGATTGATTGATTGATGCAGCTTTAAAGTCGTCGGTTATACCTCACCCAGATACAAATGAATCCAGCATCAAAAGCTCTCCAAACATACCTTTGCTTAGTTTGTTCAGTTCATGCCACTGAACATGTGCGAGGAGAGTTGAGGTCTGTGATCTATGAATGACATCATAGGTGGGATTCCCTCATCACATGACCTAGAGGGGTTCCCTACACACAGGGGATGCCATGGCAACCACCAAGATGGCAGCCACAGAAAGCTCTCAATTCAACTTTTAAAGTCTATTAATCTACATGATTTAATCAATTATTCACACAAAAAGTAGCTGGTTATGATAAATAAACATTTGAATGTTATATTTATCATTTTAGATTGCATCATTTTCGCTATATGGTTGTCTAAAAGTGTCAGCACTGCTGGACTAAATAAAACACAACAGAAGCAACCAATGTCAGCACTCTCCCCCCACATATGTAGTCCATAAACTGAAAACTGGCAAACATATGCTTGGAGAGCATTTGTCAGAGTATGGGTAGTGTCTCAGCGACCTATATCTGGTCCCTTTAAAGTAACGGGTGTGGAAAAGTGACATGTTGAGCCAGCTACCTTTGCTTCTTTCTGAGGCTGGAACTGCGTCAAACAGACAATGGCTGCCAAGTCCGTAGTCGTCAGTGTTGGTGTCCACCATGTTGTCCCACTCCCGCTGTTAGCAGAGAGTACGGCTTTATTCAACAACAGAAACACAAGTCAACCTAACAGGGCCCGAAGGAGTGGCACTGCTTCCTATACCTGCATCATTCAAAAGATCAGGTTTTTGTTAGTTTGTTGGGGTTTTACATCCTAGCAACAGCTATGATCATATCATGATAGGTAATGTGGTCCAGTTAAGTCGATAAGTCATTCCATGTTTACAATTACATACATATAGGTAATACACTTACATATAAGTAAACAAGATGGATTCAACAACCATAAAATGTGTAGCTTGTATGGGATCAAGGTCACAAAAATGCATGTCGTAAGGGGTTATACAAATGGGAAATATTTTGCGTAGAGCAGGATTTGAAGCCAAACTTCTTGCTATTCTGAGGATAGTGTGCCACTCATTACACTACCTAGGCTCCCTGGTGCCTTATCCATGCCAACCTGTGGTTCCTTGCCTAAGAGGTCAGTGCAGACAACTACACTACCTACAGACTTATGACAGTGTGCCGTCATGCCGACTTTATCATGGATGAAAGTGGTCTCCCACAAAAAGAACTCGGGAATCAGGTCAAGAACTTGACGCCACCTAGCGGGTTCTGGCAGAACGAACGGCGAATTTCCGCGAAAACATGGATACCCCCGCCCCTGACCCCCCACCAGCAACCACATAGGATTAACACTGTCAGGCAATTGCAGACAAATGCCAGATGTCGGGCTTCAACTGTCTTTATTGTGACTGTATTATCATCCGTACTGAAATATTTCTTACTTGGGTTTAATGTTCTAGCAAGATCCAAGGTCATAAAAGAATGGGACTAACTAATAGCTGTCATGTATATTGGCATTTTGTGAACGTTAATCGGTGAATATAAAACATCTCGGAAATCCGCGAAATCGCAGAGATCATTCATCCCTGCTTTACTGGGAGACTGGACACGGACTGTTTGGTTCAGTATCCGAATAAAGATCTTAGATGTTGAGACTTAAAACCCCAGTAAACCAAAGTAAACAAAATCCATGAGGAAACAGTCATACCCCAGTCACATGAGGAGGCCTGAGTTTGCTTATGATCGATTCGCGACGTAAATACGTCCTTACACCCTCCTTACGTGCTGGCGCAACGAGGTCACCGACGTCCTGGCAGACATTTCGGAAATTTTGGTCATAAGGAGGATGCAGCTGTTGCACTTGCAACCTCCTTGCGACCAGTGCGGTCGGCGCCATGTCGCGAGCGGACAACAAAAACCAAAGCGACACCCAGCTTTACATCAACAAAGCGGTCAGCCACCTGTCGCCAACTAGTCGGCACCTGGCCAACTAGTCGGCGACTGCACTCGTGAACTGGTCGGCGACTGCACTCGCCGACTGGTTGGTGCCAGGTCGCCGACCCCGTTTTTGAATCAATGTATCAAGTGAGAACCTTGGAGATTGGCGACCTTTTGGTCGTAAGGAGGTCCGAGGCAGACGCTGGCTCTCGTGTAACTGGGGTATGAAATAGTGTTTGTATTACCAGCTACTGTTCACTTAGTCAAATCGTTCTCGTTCTAGTATGCATTTTCCCGTTTCTGTCAAATGTTTGCTTTAAGCCAACATTGTTCCGTTTCCATCAAATCTTGTTAGGTTGAACCGAATGTCATCTATTTAATTAACCGAATATTACATTGCTTCTCTAAAGATTTAGCGAATGAGTTCAAGAGTGAAGTTTTCTATTATATAAAAACTTATATTAATATTTCTACAATATGCCAGCTTCAATAAAATGTCTGTATCAAACCGAATGTGATTGCATTTTTACCAAATGCTCAAATATATTTTTAAATGCGTAAGTTACCACCGAACATAATTCAGTTCCACCAATGCTCGTCTGCTGTTACCAGATTTCGTTTTCTACGAAAGAAAGAAAATTAATTAAAACCAACAGAGGGGGACCAGCAGGAGGAGAGCAGGTGATGTGTGAAGGGAGAGGAGGTGGGAGGGGAGAGGTAGAAAAGGGAGGAGGAGAAGGAGACGAAGAAGATTAAGAAGTGGCAGGAGGATAAGACTAATGAGAAAAGAGAAGAGAGAGGTGGAGATGGGGAAGGAGCAGAAGACGCAGAAGGGTAGGGATAATGAGAAGAAAAGGGAGAAAGAAAAATAAAGAGGAAGAGAAAAAGAGAAAGTGAAAGGAGAAGAGGAGGAGAAGGAGAAGGAGGAGAAGGAGAAGGGGAGAAGGAGAAGGAGAAGAAGGGGGAGAAGGAGAAGGAGAAGGAGGAGAAGAAGGAGAAGGGGGAGAAGGAGAAGGAGGAGAAACCGTTAAAGTTGCTCTCCAGCTTTCACCTTGATGTCCCGGGCGCTCTTCCGGTGTCGGCCACTGCCTTCGGCAAACAACTCGGCCTCCAGGTCCACGTCTCCATCGTCCAGGTCCAGCTTCTGCGTCACCCACTCCTGGAGCAGGTCGTGGGCTGCAGGCAAGTGGAACACGTGGCCGGTTTTAATGGTTTTTTGGTAAGTATTTAATCTTCCGAATAAGTTTGTCAGTGCAAAGGCACTGGTCTTCCAGCCATAGATAATGGCAGTTATTTACACTTTTTACACATAATAAGGTGCACTGGAATAACAATTGAATAATTAAGTGACACATATATATAGGAGAGTTATGTGGGAATGACAACTGAGCAATTAAGTGAAGCACACAAGCGTACAGTCAGACCTCACTAAATATGTCACAACTATATCAGTTGTAAACTACAGCTCATCCTATATAGACCTATGTCACGTGACATCAGCATAGATAATTAGGTGTGTGCGCATGCAGCTTGGCTACAGGACAACACAGGGTCACACTGCAAACTCAATGGCTGTGAGCAATCTTCATACAGAAAAAGTGAAATATCTCTAAAACCACAACACCTAGAAACAAACCGCTTGACACACATACAGAAAACATATTCAACGGAAATATTATATTAAATTTATACGGTATGAGTTCTGCATTTCTATTAATTTTGAATAAAATTGATGTGTTGCACTGTGCAATCTACATACAGAAAAGGTGAAATATCTTTAAAACTACCCCACCTAGAAACAAACCGTTTGCCACACATACAGAAAACATTTTCAACAAAAAGATCATAAGATTTATAAGGTTAGGGTTCTGCATTTCTATTAATTTTGAATAAAATTGAAGTGTTGCACTGCGCATATCGGGAAACTCAATGCATTGTCAATGACAGTGAGCAATCTTCATACAGAAAAAGTGAACTATATCTAAAACTACACCACCTAGAAACAAACTGCATGGAACACATATAGAAAACATATTCAATGAACAGATTATATTAAATTTATACGGTTAGGGTTCTGCATTTCTATTAATTTGGAATAAAATGGACATTTTGAACTGCGCATATCAGCAAACTCAATGCATTGTCAATGGCCGTGAGCAATCTTCATACAGAAAAAGTGAAATATCTCTAAAACCACACCACCTAGAAACAAAGCACTTGGAACACATACAGAAAACATGTTTAACAAAGATTGTATTACATTTATAAGGTTAGGGTTCTGCATTTCTATTAATTTTGAATAAAACTGACATTGTGCGTATCGGGAAACTCAATGGCAGTGTGCCTTCGTTCTGCAGCCAAGTTGTGCGCGCATACACAATGTTTATAAACATTGAAAGGGGTCTATTGTTATAAAATGTAGAGACCTTCTAAACCAGTGGTACTGGTAGCTAGTCTTTCGTAGATGCTGATAGTGACGGTATAAGCAGTAAAGGAACCAATCAATGGCAACAGTGTCACTATTACCCACCAGGAAAGAGCAGCTATGGCAACAGGTACAGGAGCAGTTTGTCAGACAGCAGATGATAAGGACACATCTACTTATTAAGGTGTGAGACAGGCGTGGCCTATTGAGATTCGTGACCGGGTTCAGGGACCGGGGGGGGGGGGGGATTTGTTTGAGGGCTTTACCTGCTAGCAACATCTAAGACTACATCAGGACGGGTGGTTACCGATTAGTTTGTTTGGTGTTGTTTTACGCCCTAGCAACATCCAAGGTCATATCAGAACGGGTACCGATTAGTGACAGCAAGCATTGGTGGTGACCTTATAGTGCTATTGCACTGGGGTACCATGCCACCGGCATCGTGACACGATATCCCACTCAGATTATCACATTATCCTGACACCGGTCCTTGCCCTATCCTAGTAATTCCATACGCTGGACGAGGTAGTGACAAGGTCTTTGGTTTGAATACGGTTGGTGGTGCCTGAGTGGGATGTAAATAGACATGGTGGTGCTGGCAGGTCTGGGTGTGATGGCACTCAGGGCCTAGCCCATCTGCTGGGGTAGGGGTCACCACACTCAAAAGGCCAAGGTTGGTGGTGGCCATGGGGCCATGCTGGTGGTGAGCAGATCACTGGTATCCATGGAGACCAGGAATGCTAGATCCCTATTGGTAGGGCCAAGAATGCTCAATTCCCATTGGGGGAAGGAGGTGGGGTGATACTCTACAATGAACCCATGTAGCTATATAAGCAATAAACCAGACAGCTGGACTTTCTTCTCTTCCACTTTACTCTCTTCCTTTCTCTTTGTCTGTATTGTTTTCCCCATAGCCTACGTACACAGCCACAGATCCGAGCATTAGACTCTAAACTATTGTTGTGGAGGGTGTTTTTGCAAATGAGAAACATTATACCTACATCGGACTAGAATCCACAATTCTGGCATTGCTGGGCTAGTATCCTAACCATTAAACTATCTAGACTCCCGAATATAATCCACATATCTGGTATTTCACCTGGTGAGGTGAGTGCACCTTACTACACTGTATTTGCATGATTACTAGGATAGGACAAGGACTGGTTATCTTGGTGTCCGGATAATGTCAACGGTTGGACTATTAGAATTACCCCCAACAGGCAACGCATTGTGCCACAGAGACAACGACATGAGCATGCCCATGTAGAGACCAGTGAGATCAGAAAGACAAGACTGATGTAGGTGAAATGTGTTACATCGGCTTCTAATCTTAGAGCCCGATGTAACGCATCCTCACCGGGATCACGGCAAATGAGGTCAATACCAAGCAACATGACTGACCTTCTGAGTATGCAGCATCGTGAAGGTGAGCATCTTCGACCTTGGACCGAGCCTCCTGGTGACCTGTTCGTCTGGGTCCAGCCGTCGGGTTCCCAAATACTGCAGCGGCCGCGTTGTCAGAAGCCTCCTCCACTTTCTAAGGGCGAAAACGCCATAAGAATTGCACCATTAATTGTTTAAGTAGAACTGAATCAAACTCCCAGATGAGACACTCACAGGTAATTGTTGACCTTTAAGCGAGTCAAACTACCACGCAAAATACTTGCAGTTAATCGTTGAACAAAAACTGAAGCAAACAATCACATGAAATATTTGCAGTTACTTATTGAACTATTAGTGACTCAAACTGTCATTTAACCGTAATTTAATCAAACTATTACACAAAATACTAGTGGTTAATTGTTAAACTACAATTTAATTAAACTACCACAGGGAACACTTAGAGATAATTGTTGAATCACAAATGAATCACAAAGTAGACATGTAATTAGACCGTCTGACTCTTTAAAACAATGTTTAAGAAATGTACGATGACTGAGGGATTTAATTAGAAGATAGTGTTGAACAAATTTACGGATAACCACTGATATGCAAATTAGCCAATAGAACAGTCCATACAAGTGTGTGCGCGGAGTAGGAGGGAGGGGATGAATTACAAATAAAACCCTTCTCATCGTGCCTATTCATTTTAACATTGGAACTACTTCACAATACCTTTATCCAGTTTTGAATGTCGTTTTCTGTGGTCACCTTCTGAAAAGGTAAACTAAGATTTAATCTTACACCTTGCTATATCATATATTTATGCACAGTCAACTGATTACACATACTATGAATCAAAGTATTTCAGGTTACACTGCATGAAATGCTTTACTAATAATATTTAACAGAGAGCCCACACTGGC
Source organism: Branchipolynoe longqiensis (assembly GCA_030323885.1). Classification (NCBI taxonomy): domain Eukaryota; kingdom Metazoa; phylum Annelida; class Polychaeta; order Phyllodocida; family Polynoidae; genus Branchipolynoe; species Branchipolynoe longqiensis. The sequence goes on from CM059202.1 coordinate 19,386,968, forward strand.
AGGAGCCAATATAAGGCACTGCACAATAAAACCACATGACATATTTAAAACTTGGTTAAAACAAAAATTGAAAGATAGAGGAATTTCATTCATCAAAAAAGAATGCGACCAGTGAGTATTGAGGATAAATATAACTTTTTCAAGAGATGCTGATTTTCTTACATCCTTAGCAACCTAGTTCAGACCTGCCTGCCCATACAATTTGTGCGTATTTTGTACATTTTTAAGCCAAAGTATGTCAATATGCTAAATTAAAATATTGTATGCCAAACATTTTTTTTCATGTATACAATTTCTTTGGTCTTGTTTGAAAAGTAGGCCTACACATTTTTTTCCACTGAAGTACCCAAATAGAAATTTTGGTGTAGGCAAGACCTGTCTACCCACATGATTTTTTGTATACTTCATAAAAGGTCTTAAGCCAGAGTAGGTATACGCCGATATGGAAAAATACGATGCGCGACAAGGAAGGAAGAGGAGGCGGGGTTGGAAGAAAGTCACTTTATTGAGTGCCTCAAACAGGGTACATACAGGGTAGCAACAAACAGAGCAGGTTAAATGTACAGGAATACAGGGTAATGACAAGGCAAAGGAAGATATACAGGGGGCATAAGGAGCAAACATCTTAATTACTGTCAGAGAGCTCAGAGGGAGCATGAGGGGCATATAAGCTTAAGGACTGTCAGGAGCTCGGAGGGAGCTTGTAGTGTTCATCCTGAGGGGTGCGCCGAGGAGCCCTCCACTAAGACGGAGGAGAGGGCTCAAGGGGCAGCCGAGGGGGCGAGGCGGGGCATGTAGGCGTGAACCGCCTTCGAGGTCCAGGTCCCCTGCGCCATGTCGGGCAGGGGGACGCCTGCGCGGTGGCAGGCCTGGGCGGCGCAGCGGCAGAGGCTGTGGAGCGTAAACATCTGGGAGGCGGGGATGCCTCGGGCATGTAGGGCGCCCCTCAGGAGCGCGGGTCGAGGGGGTCTCTGGAGGGCATCATGAAGGCAGGGGCGTCGGGGGGCACCGGACACTGGGTGAGGGCGCGGTGCCAGGCCGAGACAGGGCAGAGGCTGGAGCCCTCAGAGGCAGGTATTTTTTGGGTTTTTTTTGGTCCATTAGTTCTTTAAGCAGGGGAAATTTCAGTCATAGACGACTGGTTTTCCTCATTCCACTGCTGGTCGATAGAAAGCCCTAGCCTACACTTTTACCGACCCAAGGGATTTTTAACCTCCCACACCACATAGACATGGTGTGAGAGCAACCGGCCTTTAATGACGCTGTAAGTTATACACAGTGGTGGAAATCCAAATTGGCAGACTTTGGGGAATGGGGAATCGAACCGCAGACCCTCAGATTAGGAGTCTGACCTAGAAAAAAGTCAGACACTCTAATCACTCCCCCACAGAGAACGGGTATGAAGAGGGCGCCCGCCCGAGAGGGGCCGGAGATGGTTTTCGAGCTTCTTATGTGGATCCGGAGCCCCCTGGGGGCGGGGCGGATGTCGTCTCGGGTGATAGTGTAGGGGCCGCCCCAACCCTCGGGACTCGGAGGTTCGACTGTCATAGCATGCCAAAGTACCCGAGGAGGAGGGCGGCCCGAGGGACGAGGGAGGCGGGCCCCACCCAGGCGAGGTGGGCAACAGCGAGGGCGAGCTGGTCTGGGGTGAGAGGCGGCGCCTGGCGTGGGTGGAGGCGCGCTCCCCCCGCGGCAAACGTCCTTGGTGAGGCAGGAGTCAAAGCCCAAGGTGAGGCCCTCCACCACATTGACCCAGGAGTGCGCCCCCGAGAGCGCGTTCTTGATGGCGGTCGGGGCGAGGGCGCGGGCGAAGAGGGAGCTGGTGTAGGCTGCGACGTCAAAGCTGGCCGGGGCGAGGGGGTCCAAGCCTCGGGCCACGAGGAAGCTGACATACTCCTCGGCCTGCCGGCGGCAGTTCCTCCAGGTTGCCGGCGCGAGGGAGGCGAGGCGTAGGCGGCCGACATCAGCGACCTCGGCGGATGTCAAACCTAGAGGCCGGGATGAAATGGGAACTCGTCGTGAATAGGGTGGACATATTCAAGCCCGAGGCGGTCCACCTCGGCCCGCGCCACCTCGGCCCAGCGAGGTGGGCGCGGCTGAGGGCGTCTGCGAGGACGAGGTCCGCCCCGGCTTGTGGACGACTGATATGGTGAAGGAGCCCGTGGCGGCGAGGAGCCAGAGCTCCTGGCCGCAGGTCCCAAGGGTATTGTCGCGGGCGCGGCCGGACTCCAGGGAGGCGGCGGGGGCCATGTTATCTGTATTGATAACCACGGTCGCCCCCGCGACGTCGTCCGGGGGAAGGCATCGGAGGGCGACAACGAGATTCACCACCTCCAGCTCGTGGATGGCCGGGAACCGCACCCGGAAGGCCGAGGAGTACCATCGGGCGTAGCACTTTGTGCTGGAGTAGGCGCCCCCACCCGTCAGGCAGGAGTCGCACTCAATCACATGGCGACGGGTCTCCGGGGCCCGGAGGAGGTGGAGGCCGTTCAAGGCGCGGCCGTAGGTGGCGAACCACCTCAGGTCCCTGAGGGCTTCGCCGGTGAGGGTGAGTGAGGCGGCTCCGACGCAGCTGCATAGCGCCCCGAGGAGCCGGGTCATGAATTTCCGGGCGGGGAGCACGCAGCTGCTGACGTGGTTGAGGCGCCCGAGGAGGCTCTGTAGGTCACGTCTTCCGAGGGTGGGGCGGGCGATGCGGGCCTCGCAGTCGACGACGAGGTCCTCGACTTAATCGGGGGCGATTCGGATGGTCATCGCCTCGCCCGCAGGTAGGAGCTCTCACAACCGATGAAGTCGTCGACGTAGACGAGGGCGTGGAAGCCCTCGCACTGGAGGATCCAGGCCACTGCCGCGGTGACCCGCACGCATGTCACGCCCGAGGAGCGGCAGCCGAAGGGGAGGGCGAGGTCGATGTAGGTCAGGCCGTCGAGGCAGATGCCATATAGGGGGCAGGAGAGGGGGTCGGCCCGGAGCTGGTGGTAGGCCCGGGAGATGTCGGCCGTCCAGACTTAGGCCCCCGGGCCCTCGTTGATGAGTCAGTGGCCTACGTCGGCGACACAGACGAGTTTGTATGAGTGGGGTTTCCCCAAAGTACTCCCGGCGGGGATGACAGCATTGCCGCTGGCGCCTGGAGGGAAGGAGAGGTCAACGATGACCCGCCTCTTGCCCGGGTTGGACTTGGGGCGGGTCATCATGGGGGAGACCTGGGTCCATGGGGTGAAGGGAGGGATGGTGAAGGGTCCCGCGAGGGCGCCGATGGCGAGCTCCGTGCTGATGAACTCCCGTATGTGGGGGAGGTTCTCGGGGGCCTCGCGGTGGTTGGAGAAGGTAGGGCGAGGGGGGTAGAGGCGGAGTAGTAGGAGGGGAAGCCGAACTCCAGGAGGTCGAGGACAGCGGGGTCCGGGTAGTCGTGGAGACGGGCGCACCACGCGGGTATGTGGAGGCCAGAGGGGAGGGGGATGCGGGCGGCCAAAAAATTGGGGAGGCCTGCTTCCCGGAGAGCTGCGTAGGTGGTGGTGAAAGTAGGGTAGCGGGCCCACGCCTCGCCGGAGGTGTGTGGCCAGGTGGAGAGGATGGTGGGGCGGTACTGGGCGGGGGAGGGGCCACAGGAGGGGGCGGCGGGAAGGGTATTTTGAATCTGGTGGTCCACGACGTCGGCAATGGGTTCGCCGAGGGTGTCGGTGGGGGTAGGCGGGGGTGGGGGAAGAGGTGCGGTGAGGGTCGGAGAGGGGGGCAGCGAAGTCGTGGGGGCTGGGGGTTGGGGGGGATGAGGAAGGCGGTGTCGCCGGGAGAGAGGTGGTGGTCGGCGGTTGTGATGTCCGCGGGTGCAGGACCAGACATCTGACAGCCGGCGTGATGGTTGGGGCGGGAGGGCTCACAGGCTCGCTTGGTCAAGCAGACGGCCTCGCTGTGCATGGTGAGGACCTTCCTCGCGTTTGCGCAGTAGGCGCATGCATGCCGCTGCCTAGCCCCCGCCTCACCGTGAGCCTCCCTGGCGGTGGCCCGGTTGCATGAGGTCGGCTCACGGTTCCAGGCGGCTTAGGGGGCCCCGTGAGCTTCTCTGCTGTACGGGACGTGGGTGTCGGCCTGGGGTCAGGGCTGGGGTCGGGCTCGGGCGGGGTCTGTGGCTCGGAAGGCTGGGGTTGAGGGGCCGGGAGCGGCGGTCATGGTGGGCATGGTGAGGACCTCCATCCTCACCATGTTTATGGCAATTGGGTCATGCCAACCGTGTGGGAGCCTACCGTCCTTTATCCATGTAAATATGGTCTCCGAGTAGCGGCGGACGGTAGGCCATGGATATACGAGGTTGTCGTGGAGCACTGTGAGGGCGTGGTGGTTGAGACCCGGGAGGGAGTGGGCCGGGAAGGCTGGGTGGCTCTCGAGGGTGCGGAGGACCAGGCTGTACTCGTCCTTCGAGGCCTCCCCTCTCTTGACGGGCTTCCTCTTGGGGCCTCTCTCGATGAGGTCGGAGGAGAAGATATAGTTAGGGGTGATACCTTTTCACCTCCCCGCGTGTTGCGTCTCGGCGGAGGCGAGGATCTCCCGCACGGCGTCGGCTGCGGAGGCGCGGGCGACGGCGTCCTGGTAGTAGACTGGAGGCGCGGGGGCAGGCCCCGGGGGCGGCGGCTGGGAGGCGTAACGCGTGAAGCGCTCATATTGAGGGTGAACAGAGCCCCCCTGACTACATATGCCGGCGCCGCCGGCGCGCGTGGGATGCTGTAGGCCGGATAAGCCATCGCGGGGGCGGAGCTCGTCTCTTCGGGCGCGGGCGTGCTGCGGCAGTCCAGAGCCTCAAAGCGGGAGGTCAGGCGCTCCAGCGCCTGGACGGTGGCGTGCATCGTCGCCTCAACGCCGGCGGCCCAGTGGGCCGAGGGGCGAGTGCGGCGGGCAGGGGGCGGAGGATGGGGGCGAGCCGGCCTCCGGCGTCCTTTGCGCAGCCTTCCGGGCTGCCTGGCGTCCCTTTCCTTTCCCGCTGCCTGGCATGCTGATCGAGTGGTCGGTACGTCCATGTCGGTAGAGAGAGCTGCGTCAGCCGTGGAGGGTTCGGTCCGGTAAGCGCCAGGTGTAGGCCAAAGAAAAAGGCAGGAGCTTGAGCGGGGAGGACGGCAGGAACGCGAATGGCTGGAGGAGGCCGGGCGGGCGGTTTATAAGGGAAGGAGGCGGGGAGGTGAGAAAGCCGGGAGGGGGAGAGAGAGCGCGGAGGGGAGAAAGCCGAGGGGAGGATGACAGGGGAAGTGAGAAAGCCAGTGCGGCATGGCAGGGGGGGGGGGGGGATTGGGGACCCCTCCCTCGCCTCGGATCAAACGCAATGCAAGCATTACGACCAATTGTGTATACCAAACAACTTTTGGAAAGTACACAATTTCTTTGGAAAGTACACATTTGTTTCCCCACTGAATTACCTAAATAGGAACCTTGAGGTAGCCAGGTCTGCTATTCCATGATAAAAGTGGGATCTACCACACAGAAGACACGATCACAATATGATATTACTTATTAGTCAAAACAGAGTGATATTATTTTTTTAAATAATTGAATGACTGAATGACCTGGAAGTTCATAATGACCGTTTGAGGTGCATATTCTGGTGTTTTATCATTAATGATACTGTGATAGTATTCTAGTAGATAGAAAATTATAACTATTGATAACTTCTTTATTATCTCACTGTGACTGAGATAACGGATTCACCCTGTACTGCAGTACATGGGTGAATATCAATCCTATATAAAAGCTGTCGAAAAAGTGGGGAAATGAAATGAGAACTTAAGTTCACAATCTAAGAAGCAACACTTATTCTTTATATATGGCTTCATATTCCCCACTACTTCTGAGTTGAAAAATATAATAAAACATGTAGGTTAATAGACTTTAAAAGTGAAATCGCCAGCGTTCTATCGCCGCCATCTTGTCTTTTTGCATTCTCTCCAATTTCACCAACTCTGTGATAATACAAGTGTCCATTTGATATTGGAGCTAGGCATTCCACTTCCTGTTCCATACTAAAGCTATTTTCGACCGTATTTAGACTACGTTGTCATTCACCCCTACTACAAGTACGGGGTGAATCTTTTATCTAACTGTGACTGTGCCTGACTGCACATCAGCCACATCATAGTAGATAAAGGATTCACCCCGTACTTGCAGTACATGGGTGAATACCAACCCTATATAAAAGCTGTCGAAAAAGCGGGGAAATGAAATGAGAGCCTAAATTCACAATCTAAGAAGCAACATTTATTCTTTATATATATCTTCATATTTCCCCGCTACCTTTGAGTTGAAAAATATAATAAAACATATAGTTTAATAGAATTTAAAGGTGAAATCGATGGCGTTCTATCGCCACCATATTGTCTTTTTGCATTCTCTCCCATTTCACCAACTCTGTGACGATATAAGTACCCATTTGATACTGGAGCCAGGCATTCTACTTCCTGTTCCATACTAAAGCTATTTTCTCCAGTATTTAGACTATGTTGTCGTTCACCTATGTACTACAAGTACAGGGTGAATCTGTTATCTAACCTACCACATGAGTGACATGTGGCTAGTAAAGTCTAAAGTCTTGATTTGAATTCATGTGAGAGAAGTGAAGACGGGTACCTTGGGCCCACTATTATTCTTAATCTACATCAATGACCTCCCACTAGTACTTGAAAAAGTAAAGGGAAGCATATTTGCTGATGATGTGGCACTGGTAGCTACAGATGCTGATATAAAAGTGGCTGAATCCAAAATGAATCATGATTTAGAAAGAGTAAACCGGTGGAAAAAGGAAAATAAACTATCCATAAATATTATAAAAACTAAATATGTAATATTTGCAACTAAAACTAAACGTTCCAGCTCACCAATCGTCAGTATAAAAATAGGAGAGTGTATACTTAAGGAGGCTCTAAGTTATAAATATTTAGGTACTTCACTTGACCCTACACTGTCAGGAACCAGTCAATTAAATAGGATTAACAGAATATTGGCAGCTAAAATGAACACCTTCCGGAAAATAAGGCATTATATGAGCGAAGAGACTGCTCTTCTATTGACCAAAACCACAATACTGCCCATCATTGATTATAATGACATAATGTATAATATACTAACTAAAAAGCAGCAAACAAAGCTCCAAACTATACAAAATAGAAGGTTGCGCACAGTATTTAAAGGAAAAACACTACATACCATTGAGATGCACAATAAAGCTAAACTAGATGCCCTAAATATTCGCAGAGACAAGCACCTATTAGGCCTAATATACCACCACGCGAAAGACCCATATTAAATAGACACACCTACACAAGCCACATGTGCAGCACAAGCCACCCTCCTGAAAGTGCCGCATGTTAAAACTAGTAAAATTAAAAAGTCACCGGTTGTTCTGGGGGGAGAACTCTGGAACCAACTACCAGCACATGTCAGGAACAGTGATTGTTACAAAACTTTCAAGATAAACCTCCATGCACATTTAAATCAACTAGCCTAGGCCAAAGCAGATCAATGATACACTGGGTTGGTGTTGCCATTCCTTTCCCTGCCCCCCCCCCCCCAAACAAACACTGTAAACTCAACCAGTAGCAGCCAACTAGACCAAAAAACCCATCTACAACGGAATGAGCCTGGAAATGATTCTAGTTGGATCCTACTGAGGTACATGATTAATCAATATTAACCTACTTACTAACTCAATAGGCCCCATCTGAGATTACCATGAACACAAGTTCAATCACAAAGGCCCACCCTACATCACCCCTCACCCTTTCAACAAGTATGTTACTACTAGAAAGATAATCAGTTATGCCCCACCCCCTACTAACACCTACCATACTAGTCTAACATAGTTCCCTCCCCGCATATGTTTCTTTTTCCCTTAACTTGTTCTTTACCTATCACTCATGTACTGATGTTTTGATTATTTTCCTGTAATTGTCTATCTGCATATTGTTGTAGATTTGTTTACTGTGTAGAGGCAACTGTGATTAGGGCTGGAAGACCAGTGGCAGTGCATTAGCACTGACAACATGTTATTCAGAGGAATAAAAACACTTGAACAAAAAAATGCAATTTCTAAATAACCTCTTTAGGATGAGGAATTAAAGCCTTTGCTAACAACAACAAAAACAAGCAGACTTTTTTTTTAAACACCAAAAATCACTGGTAAATGTTGGGTGGCAATGCTAAGGCCTAATTAGCCTATGGTAGGTACGTGCACGTCCGCGCTCTACGCGATGGCCGTTTTCTGCCAAATATCTGTTCCCGGAAAAATCGTTCTGGTAACAGATGGTCCACCAAAATGCTTGCAGAGGGGTTCCCCAAAATGCTATCCTCATGAATTTCAGCCTATGATGTAGATAAAATGTCCATCTACAACCTCATGTTTACAATTTGCAAATCCGTTACCTTTTTCTGTGTCTGTGCACATTCAGAAGATTTGACTTGATTTCAACACTCAAACTCCACCTTCTATATATCTTGGGTAGCTTTAAAAGGTAGATGGACATTTAAATCTGTTATTAATTGACCATTGAGTGAAGTTTCATGATGCTGTAAGGTCGAAAAGGTACTTTGCTCAATCAATCAATAGTTCCGTCCTCTAGTCGAGGGTTGGATGCAATGGTTCTCCACTTGTCCCGATGGTGTGCTGTTCTGATAGACTGTGAATAATTCAAGCCTGTCCACTGTGAAATATTTGTAAACCATGATGTTCTTGGTCTCCCTCTCCCTCTGCTGCCATTCACCTTCCCTTCCAACAATGTACGGTATATTGAACTCTGACGAATGATGTGGCCAAAATAAATAAGTTTCTTTGTCTGTATAGTGGCAAACAAGCTTTTCTTATTTTTAATTTTTCTGAGAACTTCTTTGTTGGTGATCTTCTTTGTCCATGATATTTTCATCATCCTTCGATAAGTCCACATCTCAAATGCTGCTAAACGTTTGTACATTTTCTTAGAGATTGTCCATGTCTCAGCCCCATACATTAGAGTAGACCACACATAACACTGAAGAATACGCTTCCTTGTTTGTATTAATATCTTACTTGATGTTAACACTCCATACATTTTGGAGAATGTTGTTTGGGCTATTGTTATCCTTCTTTTAATTTCTTCCTCACATCTCCCATCATTTGTAATCTTTTGTCCGAGATATATGAATACAGATACTTGTTCTCTGTTTGTGCCATCTATGGTTATATTGACATTTGGTTTATCTGTCTTTTTACTTATAACCATTGTTTCGGTCTTCCTGGCATTCATCTTCATATTGAATAGTATTCCGGCTTTATTGATTCTATTCACTATATCTTGTAGGTTTTTCTCACTGTCTGCTAGTATTACACTGTCATTGGAATATCTAAGATTGTTGACGTTCATGCCACCTATTGTCACTCCCTTGCAATCTTCAATGTGTCTGAAAATCCTTTGCTAGGTCCCCAAATTTTCAGTGTTATAAGATCAATCATATCAATGACAACCGAAAATCCACAAATATGTCACTAATGTGTTCATTTACTTTTATTCTAATGGGTGGAATTGGCAGAGGAGTTAGGCATCTACTTACACTGAAAATTTCATTTAAATATCTAGATTATTTAGGAAGTTAGAACAAAAAATTACAAAATTATTAAATATATAGGTTTTGGGTCACAGACTTGTAATGCTAAAACATTAAAACAAAGGAAGAAAACTTAATGTTTCATGGATATATGATAGTTATACTAGACGTACTTGTAAGTTGACGTATTAATGAGATTCTTATGAATCTACCAATACAAAGGTAAGGATGAAAGTACTTACAATGGACCCATGGATATACTCATTAAACAATGAGAAATTTCTATAACCTCCTTCTAAATCACTATTGTATTCATTTAGTTTTATTTTAATGGTGTATATCCTCCAAGTCACTTTTATTTTAATGGGTGAAATCAACAGCGCAGCTAGGGATCTACTTACACCAAAAATTTCAGTGAGATATATTGATTATTAAGCAAGTTAGAACAAAAATTTACTAAATATCTAGATTTTGGGTCACACACTTGTAATGCTAAAGCATTAAAATAATGGCAGGAAATTACCCCTCATTACCGAAATTGAAATAGCTCTAGCACGCTTAATAATCAACCGATTGAGATGATTGTTGGATTTTCTTGTATGTTTTCAAAGCTCTTTCCAACAATGCCATTCATTTTCAGATAGGTGTGGTTTGAAAATTGTGTCCACATTCCTACCTATGGCTATGCAGTTTGACTCTCATTTCTCGCATTCTGCCCTGCCAGGGCCAGTTGTTGACTTTTTTACATTACACTTTACATTTAACCAAAAACATACCTGAGTGCGTGAATACACTCTTGACTTCGAGAACTTGTCCCATCTGTACAGATTTGTCTTACGGCCAGCCATAGTTCTACTGTGATCTAATACATATCATCCCCAAATGATTAAAGGCAATTATTAACGTCTGATCCAAAACACGCCAACATCTGCACCGTGGCCGCCATTTATAAACAATCTCAACCCGAGGCTGCTTCGCGTTGGACCAGCGAGAACACTCGAGACTTCATAGGGAAGAAAGGTAGGTCCTACCCTTGAAAACATTTCTAAAGTTTGTTTAAATTATCAATTACGACTCCGCACTGCCCACAAACATTGGCAATCATAGTTTTACAAGTTTCGCCAGCTTTATTCCGGTGTCCTCCAAGTGTTCATCGTTTAAAAAAAGAGTTTGTATTTCGGTGTGATTCTAAGCGAGTGTCTCCCACCACCCCGCCGATTCGGGAGGAGATGGTTTGGTCCGGACCGAATCCGCTGCATTATTTACATTTTAGAAGTAGGTCAGGCCTGACACCACCTACTCCATCTAATCTCACTTACTCCGGGTGTCAGCAACGGCCATCTGTCAAAATGAAGTCAAGTAGACTCCTTAATGAATATGCAAAAAAATTAGCGTGTGTCTATGGTCGTTGTGGTGTTTTTAAATACCAAAAGTGGCAAAACAAGTGGTAGTCGTGGGTGACTGTGAGTCTGTGCATACATTATGGTTTCTTCTCCCCATCCCTGAACCCATCCACACGCCACTGACTGAGCCTGCGCAATTTGCTGCCACATGATGAGAGCAAATCATGTTTTTCATTTTATATTAAGCTAATATTATATGTGCAGTAGCGTGTGTAAACTACCACTTTTGTTATAGATAATCTTCCTCAGTGCTGGTCCTAAAAAGGGGGAATCGGAGGTAAAAACTGAAATATGTTACAGCCTATTCCAATTAGGTTTGTTGTGCTCTACATACATCCAATTTTAAGACACAATTTAAAAAAAAAAAAAAAGAAGCAGTTTGGACCCCGACTGCAAGTCAGGGTGGCTTCGAACATGACCAAGTAGAGAAGGTTACGCGTGTTTCGGCTTGACACAAAAACCCTCATGTCGTGTTTGTAAGTTTGGGCCACCATACTCAGAGAGGGAGTTCCAGAACAAAGGGAAAAATAAACAAGTAGTGCCAGAGTTAGCTCTCCAGTTCTCAATCTAATGTAAGCTTAAATGCTGATACATAACAATGGCGACAAGAATGTCGGATCCCTCAACAACTAGTGAATCAGATATAGGGGAGGAATCATACATATGGTCATGGAATCGCGACAAATACTAGCATCAAGACTGAAAATGGCACTGCGATCGGCGAGTCGAGACAAAGAGATTGCTGCTAGAACCACGTGGCTACGATGCACGAGCGTGGAGCCATATCCAACAATGCACGTAGATCTGTTAAGTTAAATCTGGGGTAAACAATTGATATTGGCAATGTGTTGACTTAAACCGTGATATCTTAACAACTACTGGGAGTATTAATGATCTGAAAACTGCATGTTGTAGGTCTGGTTAAGATCTGTGCAAAATATCCAATATGGCGTCACCCTGCTGAGGTGGTACTGAGCTATGGTGGACCAAAAGTTTTAAATAAGGCAACTTAACTAGAGACTGTATGCTATTGTGCTAATAAGGGTTCAACTATTGAACTGTTGTTGAGTTGAACTGTGTTCTCTGTCAGCTTATTATACTACAAATCTTGGAGGGATATAAATTTGGAATTGAAAGATTTAACTGTATGACTGAACCTTCAACACTTGGTTCATGTTGGACCCGATGGTTGACTGCATTTCAACTGTATGCTGATGGAAAAGGGTTGATTGTCAATAATGATACAAAACAGAGACGTAGAGCATTACTACTGCATTCAGCCGGACCAGACGTGCAAGACATATTTGCGACCTTGCCGGGTACCGGAGGTGTGACAGACTATGCAGAGGTGGTTGCAGCATTGAACACCCATTTCATCCCATTGGTCAATACAACATATGCGCGTCACATGTTTAGGCAAATGGTGCAGACTAGTCAAATGTACATCAGACTATGTCAAACGAAAACTGCTTGAAGTCGGTACTGATCAGTGCGAGAGAGTAGACTCAGATGCAAGATCTAACCATGAGGGAAAGACCAAGTCAGGCAGTGGATACAGTAAACCGAGTTCAGGGAACACCAGCTAGATAGAAGTGGAAACAACATCAGGTTGAAAAAGAGCATCGCAAACAAAAAGGAGAATGCTATAGATGTGGAAAAGCTGGACACTATGGTAGAGATCCGGAGTGCCCAGCTAGGGGCAAAACATGTCGGAAGTGTGGAGGACAAGACCATTTCTCACAGGTTTGCGCAACCAAAAATAAAGGCAACCAACATTCAACAAAAAGCCCAGGGTATCACAATTGTGTGAATGCGGAAGAGGACACAGACAACCAATACTATGCATTCACTGTCAGCAGGGAAAACAAAGTCATCCACAATCAAGGTGAACCTGGGTGGTGTGGACTTGGATATTCTGGTAGACTCAGGTGCAACCAGCAATATCGTTGATCAACGAACATGGGAAAAACTGAAAATCAAGAATATTAACTGTATCTCTAGGAAGGGAGGTGATATGCAGACATATGCCTCAGAGGATCCACTTGAAATAATGGGAAGCTTTAAATGCACAGCAAAGGTTGGGGAACATGCAGTGGAAGCTGAGTTTGTTGTGATTCATGGAAAAGGCATTCCCTTGCTAAGTAAGGATACAGCTATCAAACTAGGAGTGCTAAAAATTGGAGTTGATATTGCTATGGTGTCCAGTAGATCACATGCGATTGAACATTAATATCCAGAACCTTTCATGGGGGTTGGCAAACTAAAAGGACGGCAGGTGGAACTACACATTGATAACAATTTCAGACCAGTGGCACAGCCACTGCGTCGTGTTCCATTCAACCTATGTGGCAAGGTTGAAGAGAAGATCAAAGAACTGCTAAGTGTGGGTGTGATAAAACCAGTGGATGGCCCTACAACATGGCTGAACCCACTCGTAATTGTTCCAAAGGCCAATGGTGATATTCGTTTATGTCTGGACATGCGCAGAGCAAACAAAGCCATTATGAGGGAACGCCATCAAATCCCAACTGTTGATGAAATACTTCAGAGCATGAATGGTTCGAAGGTCCTCAGCAAACTCGATCTGAAATGGGGATATCATCAGCTGGAACTGACACCAGAGTCACGTGATATAACTACATTTGCATCACACATGGGTCTATTCAGATTCACCCGGCTGCTATTCGGAGTTAATGCTGCTAGTGAGCAATATCCACATGAGATTGCAACAGCATTAGCTGGAATCGAAGGAGCTTCAAACATATCAGATGACATCATTAATCATGCTCCAGATCAGAAGATGCATGATGAGCGACTGTATCAAGTTCTGAAGCGACTAAGTGAATGTGGACTAACTGTAAACCCAGCGAAATGTCAGTACAACATGAAGAAACTGGTCTTCATGGGCATCTTACTGTCTGAGAAGGGGATTGGTCCAACAGAGGAAAGAGTGAGAGCAATACAAGAGGCAAGGGAGCCAGAAAACACTTCCGAGGTGAGAAGCTTCCTAGGTCTTGCAAACTTCTGTGCTAGATTTATCCCTCATTTTGCTACAATCGCAGAACCGTTAAGAAGGGTGACCAGGAAAGATGTACCATTCTGCTGTCTGAGCAACAGGCATCATTTAGAAAACTAAAGCAGAGTATGGCCGAAGCTGGGACGCTGGCATATTTGACAAGGATGCTGCTACAACTGTCATTGCAGATGCAGGACCACTAGGTCTTGGAGCTGTGTTGCTGCAAAGGCAGCGAGGTGAGATGGTACCGATCTGCTATGCAAGTCGGAGCCTGACGGACTGTGAAATGAGGTATTCTCAAACAGAGAAAGAAGCATTAGGACTGGTGTGGGCTTGTGAGAGGTTTCACTCCTATGTATATGGGATAGAATTCATTCTCGCTACTGACCACACGCCATTAGAGGTCATATATGGGCCACGCTCTAAATCATGTGCAAGGATTGAACGGTGGGTGCTGAGTGTAGTGTATGTACGACGCGAGCACCCGAAACCGAAACCCTGATCGGGCCGGCAGCGCCGTCTGCGCGGAACCCAAATAAAGCATTATGAAACTAGACGTCGTTGTGTAGAGTCGGTTCATGATCATTACATGGTGTCAGAAGCGGGAAACTGATCATTACACTGAGAATGCAACCATACCGATTCAGAGAAAAGTACATACCAGGGAAGCAAAATATTGCAGACTCACTATCACGGTTGTTGAGTAAAGTTCCCATAACATCTGATCATCACCATGGTGCAGAAGAGTATGTACGATTCGTAGCTATACGGGCAACACCAGAAGCTTTGACTACACATGAAATTGAAGAAGCTTCAGCAGCCGATGAGGAGTTGGAGGAAGTCAGACGTGCTGTTGACACTGGACAATTTGATAAATGCAAGTCATACGTACCTGTGGCTGGAGAACTCTGTAAATGTAAATATGGACAGTTAGTTATGCCGGGTACATGCATTGTTATGCCCGTGAAACTGAGAACACATACCTTGGCACTAGCACATGAAGGACATCTTGGTATTGTGGGCACAAAGCAAAACCTGAGGTGCAAGGTTTGGTGGCCAGGTATCGATCGGGGAGCAGAACATTATTGCCGAGGCTGTCACGGATGTCAGGTGGTTGCTCGTGTTAACCCACCAGAACCTATTTCACCAACACCACTGCCACATGGTCCTTGGAATAACGTCGCTGTAGACTTACTAGGACCGCTTCCATCAGGACATTCACTCCTAGTGACAGTTGATTATTACAGTCGATACTATGAAGTTGCCATTCTTCAATCGATTTCGACGGAGAAGGTTCTTGAGAACCTTGATGAGGCATTTACACATCATGGAATGCCAAAATGTATTAAGTCAGACAATGGACCACAGTTCATATCTGATGAGTTTAATGTGTACTGCAGGGAAAATGGAATTTCTCATTACCGAGTCATACCAAAATGGGCAGAAGCTAATGGTGAAGTAGCGAGACAGAATTGATCAATACTTAAGCGCTTGAAGATAGCGCAAGCGGAAGGGCAAGACTGGAAGGTCGAGTTAAGGAAATACCTGCTACAGTACAGGGCACTGCGACACCCAACCACCGGTCACAGCCCAGCGGAATTGCTTTTTAATAGAAAAATTTGTACAAAGATACCAAGCATCATGACTGATGGTGGTAACATTGATTTTGAAGTGCATGATCGGGATGCAGAGAAGAAACAAAGCAAAGATCTACGCAGGCAACAGACGGTGTGCTCATCCTATGAACATTGAGGTGGGGGACCAGGTGCTATTGAAGCAGGAGAGGAGCAATAAATTGTCAACAACATTTAAGCATGCACCCCATACTGTTGTCAGCAAATCGGGGGGAAGTGTGACGGTTGAAGCACCAGGAGGGGCCAGGTAAACATGTAACTCTAGCCATGTGAAGCATTTCATCCCACCACATGACATATCCACGAGAGAAGATCCGGAGACATGTGAGAAGACACAACAAATGATGGATCTGTGGGACACTAAAAAGGGCATAGCGGACAGTCTGGGGGACTCTGCGCAGGAGATCGGTTCAGAGTTACCTACTGAAACAACTATCACTCCACCAACAGTGTAGTGTATTAACAAACACCCGAACGGCTTGAGTCTCGTGTAACAACTGATTTATTCGTCGCTCACCTCTCAGTCACGTGACGTCTTCCCGGGGTGCCGCCCGGCCTTGTCTATATATAGAACATCTCCCTTTTAATAGACTTTTTTTTTTTCATTTTTTTTTATAAATGTTAGTCTTTCAATTTGTTTTGCCATGCCTGGCCAGTAGACATAATCACGTGCCAATTGTTTACATTTAATGATCCCAAGGTGGGATTCATGAATCTTATCTAGCATGTCTTTTCTCATTGACTTTGGAATAATTATCTGATCACCTTTCATCATTAACCCATTGTACACTGTTATGTCCTGTCTGTGTGTATAGTATGGTTTTACTTCTGGGTTTATGGTTTTAGTGTCATTTGGCCACCCTTCTTTTGTTAGAGATTTCAACTGTTGCATTGTCTCGTCATTTTTTGTTTCGCTCGCTATTTTCTCTACATCTTCGTTGACCAACCCGACAGCTGCAACCTTGATGTCGTTGTCAAACAAATCCTTAGGGTCTATTTGTGACGAATGGGCTCGTGACAGGGCATCTGAAAAGAACATGTTCACACCTTTTTTATGAATTACCTTTAGATTGTAATTCTGGAGCCGCATTCGCATGCGCTGCATGCGGGCAGACAGAGTATTTATTGGTTTCAGCATTATGTTGACTAGTGGTTTATGATCTGTTTCGACTGTAATTTCCTTGCCAAAAATGTACTCGTGGAACTTCTTACAGCCGAAACAGATCGCCAGCAACTCTTTTTCGATTACCGCGTATTTTGCCTGTGTTGTGTCTAGTGCTTTGGAAGCCATAGCTATGGGCCTTTGTTCTTGGAATAGTGTCGCTCCCAGACCTGATTGTGACGCATCTACCTCTAGGACAATTGGTTTGGATACATCATAATATGTAAGCACAGGGGCTTTCATTAACAATGCTTTTAGCTCTACAAATGCCTTTTCTTGTGCCAACTCCCAATGCCATGCCACCCCCTTAGCGAGAATTATCCTTAGTGGTTTTGCAACTTCCGATAATTTTGGTATGAATTTGCTTACATAATTCATCATTCCTAAAAATCTCTGCACTGCAGCTTTATCAGTGGGTGTTGGCATCTCCAGAATGGCACTAACTCTCTCGGGGTTTGGTTTCAATCCATCTTTGGTGAGCACGTGCCCCACATACTTAACAGATGATTTGCATATGTTCGATTTCTTAGGATTCAGCTTTAGATCCACCTGGCATGCTCTTTCTAACACTGCCTGCAATCGTTTATTGTGTTGTTCTACAGTTGCACCAAATACCAAAATATCATCTGCTATGATTTCGACACCTTCGAAGTCTCTAAAAATGTTATTCATTTCCTGAATAAAGATGTCTCCCGCTGTTTTTATTCCGAAGGGCAGGCGGGTGTATCGGTATCGCCCCCAGGGGGTATTGAACGTACACAGGAGTGAACTTGGTTCATCCAGCTGTATTTGCCAATACCCACTGTTGGCGTCCAACACTGAGAAAAACTGAGCCCCCGCTGTTTTGGCTACTACTTGCTCAACTGTTTTGTTTGGGTATGGACTGCGGAGGATCGCCTTATTTAATTTGGTAGGATCGAGACAGATCCTAATCTTCCCTGGTTTACGGACCACAGTGATGGAACTAACCCACGGTGTGGGATCAACTTGAGGTACAATAACACCAATACTAACCATGCGATCTAACTCAAGTTTAACATCATTGGCAACAGCATGAGGAATTCGGCGAGGTGGATCTATTACAGGAGTAATTTCTGGATCAATATGTATCTTAGCGTTCACCTTTATTTTCCCCAACCCTACAAATACATCATTGAATTTCTTTACCAGTTCATCTGCACTGCTCCCCTGCTGACTGACGGAGTCCACACGGTTGATTAGTTTGAGTCCTACACAGGCTTTCTTTCCAAGGATCGCACATCCCGTGTTCATCACTTGGAATTTAATCAGCTTTCCTCGTACGTGCAGCTTCACCTCTCCCTCCGGCGTTAGTCGATGCCCGCTGAACATAATCAACTTGCAACGTGCTGGTTGTAGGCTTCCAGTTCCCATTGCCTGGAACGTCTTGATTGGTATGATATTGGCCTCGGAGCCAGTATCAAGCTTGAACTTGATGTTTGTCTCCCCGACACGGATTGTCTTATACCATAACTCCTCCGACTCGCTCTCCTCGTCTTCGTCAATTGCTCCGACGAACAGATCCGGATCTTTGTCTTCGTCTTCAGATGTGGCCAGCTCCCACTGTTCTCTGTCGTTTCGTCGGTCCACTTCAATGGCATTAACAGGGGTATTCCCTGTTCTTCTTCGTCTACACACTTTCACAAAATGGCCTAACTTGCCACACCCGTCACACTGTTTGTCTTTAGCTGGGCAATTAGCCTGTCCATGTGTGTAACCACATCGTGAACAACTCACGCGTACGGCGTTATATCCACTTGACTGTGCACGGCGCCATGGTACTGCCGGGGCTGTTGGTGGGCGTGTCCGGCGCCTAGTGTATTTGTTGACGGCGTCTACGGCTTCTTCTCTCTGCATGTCGAGTTGATCTGCATTATATTCACTAACTCGACAAATTTCCAAGCATTTGTCCAGCGTAAGCTTTGGAGTTTGCAGCAATTTATCACGCAACTGTTTGTCCTTTACACCACTCACGAGTCGGTCTCTTAAAATGGAATTTTCCACATCTCCGTACTCACAAAACGCTATTTTATGCCGCAACTCCCTAATATATGTGTCCATGGACTGAGACTTTTGGTTAAACGTATTGAACTGGTACCTCACTACCGTCTCATTTGACTTGCTTTCGCAGTACTCCCGAAAAGCTTGAATTAACGGGTGTGTTTTTTCGCGGTCTGAGTCGGCAATTGGAAGCGTCGGGAACACCTTCTGAGCTTCCGCACCGGCAACATGTAACAGCATGAAACATTGTGTCTTCTCCGGCTTGCTGCTAATTCCTGCTGCCCCCACAAATATGTCGTATGCCGTTATCCAACTACGCCAGTTTACAGCCAGGTTCCCTTCCAAGTTTAGCTCCTTTGGTGGTTTAAGACCTGCAACTGTAGCCGCCGCCATGTTCGTTCGTTCCGCTATCTGACACCATGTAGTGTATTAACAAACACCCGAACGGCTTGAGTCTCGTGTAACAACTGATTTATTCGTCGCTCACCTCTCAGTCACGTGACGTCTTCCCGGGGCGCAGCCCGGCCTTGTCTATATATAGAACAAACAGTACAGACTGAAAACATGTTGGTACCAATTTCAAGACCTCAGCGAATAAGAAAGAAGCCAGCACGATTCAATGATTTTGTAACGAAGTGAAAGCTATTGTAACAAAGTAAAGCTTATAAAGAAAACTACTTACATAGAAACCATTTAAAGTAACATGAACATCTAGTTGATCAAGGACTGGCTGAACTAAGTATTTAGTAATATAGTAACATTGTTGATACGTTTTCTTTAATCTAAGAAAAGGAGGGATGTCGTGTTTGTAAGTTTGGGCCACCATACTCAGAGAGGGAGTTCCAGAACAAAGGAAACAATAAACAAGTAGTGCCACAGTTAGCTCTCCAGTTCTCAATCTAATGTAAGCTTAAATGCTGATACACAACACGTCATTATGTAATATTTATAACAAGACCCTTATTATTTCCTAGTTAGGGTTTGAACAGCAGTCACTAGGAGTAACTAAGTGCAATTTTATTAGTGTTCATCCACTTGAGAGTAGAACAGAGAACATATAAAATTGTGACACTGAAACATGCGTAGCATGGAAAGGAAAAGTTGTTCCTTCATGATGAAACAAGCACCACAGATGATGAAAAAGTATTTATGCTTATTAGTTTTTGATGCTGTGGACATATTTCAAAGTATTCTTGGAACACTTCCCTAACTTCTAATGTTCTTGGAATTGTAACACATGTTTCATGTAACATCCTGATATGACCTTAGATGTTGCTAGGACGTAAAACAACAACAAACAAACAAACAAACAATGCATGTTTCACGTGACACTCAATAATGACTTAGTTTTCTGACATTTTTGCATGTTACAGCTTTGCAAATAAACTAGCTATGTTTGAATATTTTGGTCTACCATGAAGTAGTTTCCAACACAAGCAGTACAGTTTTACCATTCCCATTTTTATCTGTCATATTTGCATGACAAATGAATCTATTTTTGCAATAAAAAATAAACCAACATTTCTTTCCCCACTGGATTGCTGTCATTGCTTCTTTGGGATATAATGAAAGGAATTTTCTTCATTTGGTATGAAAAGGAGAATTAATTTAGAAGAAAGCAGTTACAATGTGAGAGACCAACAAATTAGGACCAGCACTGAAGAAGAACCCATATGGGTCGTTCTCAGAAACTGTGTACCACTTGAGGTAGTCTACTAGAAATGCATATTTCAAAGAAACCCTTTATTGGAGTGTCAATATTTAGATTTCATCAGTTAGCCAAATAATGTGGGAGATAGTTTAGATCAAAAGTAAATGTTAATATTGTGTATTATGTATCTTATTGGGATGGATGTAGCTAAATACATAGAAAATTACATCACTAATTTGTGACATTGTCAACAGCATTGAAAATAAAGTGTCACAAACTTAATGAAAACCTCTGAACAACAGCTCATTTCACTTCAAATGGTCATATACAATGTCTTCATTAAGTTGAAGACATTTATTTCTAAAAAAAAATTTTAAATGATGAAATAGTTAACATTTTCTGGAGTCATTAACATCGTAACATTTCGTTTCCACTTGCAAATACTATGAAACTCTGTATCAAACACTGAGTACAGATACAGTACAGGAATTATTTTCACCATTTGACACTATGCATGGACCCAGTTATGGTATAGTAAAAGATAAATCCTGAAATTGCCCCTAAACATTGAAATTTGAGCCGAACATTTGTGTAAAATTGTTTGTTTCCACTTTGTTACTCTGCTAATCCGTTACTCTGCTAATATTTTCTTGCTTTTCTCTTTAATATTCACAAATAAGACAAAACCATAGCAATGAGGTTTCAAATTATTATTACTACTGTTTATAAAGCAAGTGGCATGTGAAATGTCCTAAAAATGTCAAGTTTTGTGTGGAAAATATTTGATTTTGGAGTCAGATTGGTTTCCATGCTATACTGCTATTTATTGGGTGTGAGCATCATTTGACCTACTTAAAAATGCCAGAATATGTTTATTTTCAATTATTCAGATGCAAAAGGACATACACATTGAGGAAACTTGCTTATAGGACTTTGGCAGCATTTTGATTTTCTGGTACTGATGTCACACTATTGGTACACAACTTCTGAGAACGACCCATATATAAAGAGAGATCGAGAGAGCTAGGGGAACAGAAAGGGTTGGATGGGTAGACAAAGAGAAAATGAAAGCGGAATGGACACATCTATACAAAGAGGGAGAGAGAACCGCGAAGAGAAAGTATTATGGCGGTGAGAGGAGAAAAGAGGAAAACATACAGTGAGAAATATTATTAAGAGAGGAAACAGGATAAACTTGTCGAGAGAAAACCTTAATTAATGTATTACAGTATAACCCCGTTAAACCAAACTTGAAGGGACCCTATGAATTTGTTTGGATTAACCGATCATTGATTTAACCGAGCTTTGACTTGGCTTTGGCAAAAAGCGGGGTGCATTATGAATGTACAGTGTATGTGGACACTATGATTATTGTTTTTTATGTATATACAGTTTAACCCCATTAAATCAAATGATCGGTTAATCTAAACTTTTTTCGGCGACCTATCAAAATACTCTACCATTTATCATATAAAAAAGTCTCAGATGACCTTAAAACCACATGAAAGTTTGGTTTAACTGTACCGGAAGTGGCCTGGGGCCGACAATTTTGTTTGGATTAACCGATACTTTGGATTAACCGACTTTGCTTTAACCAACTTTTTTATATGGTAAATGGTAGTATTTTGCCGGGCCGGCGAAAAAAGTTTGGATTAACCGATCGTTTGGTTTAACCGAGCTTGGTTTAACGGGGTTGTACTGTGTTATCGCATATTGCACACAACATAGTGTATTGTCTCAATAATCTTCCGTGATATCACATAGGAAAAACAGAATTATGCTAAGTTAAATTAAGCTATGAGCATTATATATATATATATGCATACTAACATTATATCACATTAAATATATAGGGCGGTGTAATGAAATTGTTATCACATATATATAATGTTAGGATGTATATATAATGACATTGTTAGAATAAACCATATTGCCATATATGACGCAACGGAAGGAGGACGGCCAATCATACACAATTGAAGTTTTCCGTCTTTAATAAATGAAGACGACCAATTAAAAAACAGTCCCCCGCCCCATATATCACAAAAGCGAGAGATCAGCCTAAAGTTGCATTGTCCGTTGGTTTTGAGTTTCAGCCATTTTTAAAAGATAAATATATTAGATTGCATTATAATTTACCTTATTTCAGTTTAATGTAACTGTTATTATAAGACACCATATGCTTCAGCATTAACGCCTTCTTGATCTTGTATACCCTTCTATGCAACAATAGATTTAATAAGTGCACCAGTATCTAAGTTAGATATGGAAACTTTCTTTGGTTTAGAAAATGTGATACTTTCATCGGACTATGCAGCTTTAATACTATGTTGTATGTTTTGCCTTTTTACATTTCCTGTAAGCGTTGTGACCCTTACACTGAGTGAACATTGCAGCTTTAATACTGTTTTGTATGTCTTGCCTTTTTTACGCTTATCCTGCTTAAGCGTTGTGACCCTGACGCTGGTTGGACTTTAGTTTCAGCCGTGAGCTTACCCTGTCGACCCGGTGTTGGACAGAGACCTGCCTCACGGGACGCTGATGGAGGGTGGCGGGGAGGAGCCCGGGGGTCCGGGCTGGGCCGGACCCGGGGAGGGCCACTTCCAGCCCCACAGCACAACGGATGTCTATACGACGCAGTCGCAGCAGCAGGCCTTCCCCTCAACCTCACAGCAGGTGGGTCACGGTCACTCACACTCAACTCCACCTCACAGCATTTGGGTCAAGGTCATTCTAGCACTCACACTCACCTCCACCTCACAGCATGTGGGTCATGGTCATTCTAGCACTTACACTCACCTCCACCTCACAGCAGGTGGGTCATGGTCATCCTAGCACTCGCACTCACACTCACCTCCACCTCACAGCAGATGGGTCATGGTCATCCTAGCACTCACACTCACCTCCACCTCACAGCAGGTGGGTCACGGTCATCCTAGCACTCACACTCACCTCCACCTCACAGCATGTGGGTCATGGTCATTCTAGCACTTACACTCACCTCCACCTCACAGCAGGTGGGTCATGGTCATCCTAGCACTCGCACTCACACTCACCTCCACCTCACAGCAGATGGGTCATGGTCATCCTAGCACTCACACTCACCTCCACCTCACAGCAGGTGGGTCACGGTCATCCTAGCACTCACACTCACCTCCACCTCACAGCATGTGGGTCATGGTCATTCTAGCACTTACACTCACCTCCACCTCACAGCAGGTGGGTCATGGTCATCCTAGCACTCGCACTCACACTCACCTCCACCTCACAGCAGATGGGTCATGGTCATCCTAGCACTCACACTCACCTCCACCTCACAGCAGATGGGTCAATGGTCATCCTAGCACTCACACTCACCTCCACCTCACAGCAGATTGGGTCATGGTCATCCTAGCACTCACACTCACCTCCACCTCACAGCAGATGGGTCACGGTCATCCTAGCACTCACACTCACCCCACCTCACAGCAGATGGGTCATGTCATCCTAGCACTCACACTCACCTCCACCTCACAGCAGATGGGTCATGGTCATCCTAGCACTCACACTCACCTCCACCTCACAGCAGATGGGTCATGGTCATCCTAGCACTCACACTCACCTCCACCTCACAGCAGATGGGTCATGGTCATCCTAGCACTCACACTCACCTCCACCTCACAGCAGATGGGTCATGGTCATCCTAGCACTCACACTTACCTCCATCTCACAGCAGATGGGTCACGGTCACTAACACTCATGCTCACCTTCACCTCACAGCAGATGGGTCACGGTCAGTAACACTCACACTTACCTCCATCTCACAGTAGGTGCGTCAATGTCACTCTAACAGTAACACTCATGCTCACCTTCACCTCACAGCAGATGGGTCACGGTCACTAACAGTGTTAGTGTTAGTAACACTCACACTTACCTCCATCTAACAGCAGTTGGGTTAATGTCAATCTAACACCTACACTCCATCTCGCAGAAGTTAGGTCAAGGCAAAGGATATACTTATACAGTAAAACCTCTATAAATCGACCGACTTTAAGTGGTCCATTTAGGAGGTGGTCGGTTTAGGGAGTTAGAATATGGCTACAATAGTATTGTTGGAACCCAAATAAAGCGATCGATATAGGGAAGTGGTCGATCTGTAGAGGTGGTCGGTTAGAGAGGTTTTACTGTAGTAGTCACTCATGTCAACCTCACAGCAAGTGAACCAGGGTCGAGTCTTGCACTCACATTCTATTTAATTTTTAATATTTTTTGAAAGAAGTTATTACACTAGCTACGGCCTATCGATCCGTTTTCAATGCAGTACGAGGTGGTCAGTCATTATCTCCTCGCGGTAGTCATACCGTTTGACTGGTACTAAGTCACTCTGAGGAGTATCAGACTAGTTAATATCTGGTTATATAGTTAGAACAAGACGCAAAAACACTACATCGATTCAACTCATGGGTCTGATTAAGCATTGATTGCAGTTTGGTGTTCCTTACGTAGATTTGAGCCTAAATATTTAACTTACATATCGGTGCATTCATGAAACATTTATTGCAGCTTGGTGTGTCTGTGCTACGCTGTTATGCTCGAAAATGGGTAAACAAAACCCATGTCCAGTGTTTCGGTGTGCACAGACAAATTAATTTAGCATATTTCCATCCAACAAATATTTAAGGTTATTCCTTTCAAATAAAAACTACTTCAAATTAAGGTCAATTAGATTATAGCAATCAACCTAATATAGCTATCTAAAATGAAAATGTGGCCAACACTGAAACCCATCAGATTCTGCGGCTTTAACTCCCATAGCCGGATGGCCTGGCAGTAGGTGTGTGTCATTTGGCTGAGTTGCAGATGCTGGGTGCCTATTTGTTCTCACCTCGTCACGTGCTTCTACCTAGGGGGTCGTGACGTCATTCGCGGATAGTCAACTTCAGGCAGTCCTGGCACACAGCAGCTTTCCACAGGTGAGTGCTCAATGGACTTTGTACAGAGCATGCGCAGTGAGCTGCTACCCGATACATTAGTTCTTGCTGTTGTCGGCAGAGGGTGGGTTGGTGGCGGACATTTTCTGTTAGACCTTTTCCCTCAGAGCACACTGCGCAGGGAGCTGCTACCCACAACATTAGTTCTTAACCACTGCCGTTAGAGGGTGGGTTAATTGTGAGATTTTATTTTACTAAGACCTTTTCCACAGAGCATGCTACACAGAGAGTTGATCATTTTCATTTAGTAGAACGTCTTCAGTAGCAGCACCCATCTTAAGACGCTGTGCAATAAACCATACTATCAAATATTTAGAATTTGAATACAATACAACTGTAAAACTAGAGGTCATCGATACAAGCTGAAGAAGGAAAGAGCAATAAAACCTGTCAGACAGCTATTCTTCAGTAACAGGATAGTAAATGCCTGGAACGCATTGCCTGAACATGTCATAGAAGCGCCTTCCGTCAACGCCTTCAAAGGCAGACTGGATAAGCATTGGAGGGGGCTGCAATATTGCACACATCCGGTACTCGATGCATTTAATCCTAGTAAATCAAATTTTGACATGCATCGACCTGATACAGGCTATAAGCCTAACAAAATCAGAAGCGGATGAGTATGAGTAATAGTTGCAGGATGCAGAAATTTAACTACAAATCCTAGCTTAAAGTTAGAGGCGAGTCTTGAGGATATACTAAATTTCATCACGAGGTGCTGTTTTTCTTACATCCCCTGGCAATCTTGTCACTACGATCAGAGGGTTGGCGGTGCAAATTCTTCGTGATACCTTTTCCACAAAACAGGCCGCACCACGATTTGCTACCCACAACTGACTTTTGGACTTGAAATTTTGTAAGTTATTAATTGTAAGTAATTTTAATATTTTCCTTTTTTGTCTGTAGGTTCTGTTTTTGTAGTAAGTCAATTGGAGATTAAAGAAGAAAATTCAATTTGTCATATATTTCTTTGGATTGATTAGGGAATTGAATTTTAAAAACATATTAATATCTGTTAAAATGACAGCTTTCTATTAAAGTGGAAGCCCGTTATTAAAATCCTGTGTAACTGAGAGTCTGCTGTTTAAGAGGCAGTCTGCTGTTTAACTGACAGTCTGCTGTTTAAGAGGCAGTCTGCTGTTTAACCGACAGCCTGCTGTGTAAAAGTCTGCTGGAGTAGCAGCCTGTCTTGTCCTCACCCAGGTGTACCAGCCTACCGCTGGTCCCTCATCGGAGTACGAACGCGGCCTGTCGCCCGGCATGGAGTACCCGGCGTCTACTTCTGGTGAAGGCAGCCTGCAGCAGTTTCGGCTACAGCCGGCAGAGGGCGGGGCGCAGATAATCCGTGTACAGACCATCAACGACGGCAGCGGCAACCAGCAGCCACTGGTCACGGTGAGTGGCCGGCAGGGACATCTGGGGCTCTGTCACCACAAGCTTCATCTGGATTTATCTCTAAAAAGCCAGTGTAGGATGTTCAAAATGCAGTGGTGAACTGAACGGTGGCATTGTGATTGGGTTAAGCGCTATCAAGTTGCATACACAGTAATTGGTATTATTACGAATGAGAAATATTGTCGGTTGTTGCTTCACTGCTAGGCAACCAGCCAATCCCGTCTCCAGAATCTGAAGCCTATGTTGACTAATGGTGAATTTGAAGCTATTGACTGCTTTATAACATATGTTATTCCACCTATCCCTTCCCTATATGACGTCATAGGATGGACTATTTGAGCTCCAACCCAGTAGGTGATGACTGATCTGTCCGGGACGGTTACACTGACTATCCCATGGCTATTCTTAGTAGTTGTATTTGCAATGCTGTTGATAGTTCTAGAATATTTTGTTACTCTATAGCGAATATTCATGTCTGAACTCCATCTTTAAAATTAGATGACAAGATCTTTATTTTATGCTAATTCCATGCAGGTGTTGCTAAGCAACAACGCTCTGGCGAATAACCCTCAAGTCGCGCACCACTTGGAACAGATGATGCCAGTTTCCATGGCAGCCATGTCATCAATGCAGCAGCAAGCATCTCAGAGCATGTCGCTTACGACACTGGCGGCAGCGGCTTCGCTGCCTTCATCCGGTCTGGGGATGGAGCCGCCAGTGTCTGGCCTTGGTGGTACTCTCGGAGTTGTGCGCGAAGTGTCCCATCTCGAAGCGGCTGACTCTGTGGAGCATGTGGTTTCGCACTCACAGGAAGACTCGCTTTTGCAGGTGGTAAGTAAAGATTTCTTTTGTCGCTGAGACAAAATTGGAGTGATACCTCAGTGGATCCACGCCACTTTGATGTCCTTTTAAAAGAAATATTTGTGAATTTGAATAATTGGTCAGTTTAAAAACAAAAAACTTTATGTTTTGGCTTGATACCAGGTTTTTGTAATTTTCATTGGATCAACTCATTAATGACACCACCTGCATTAATCCAGGCCCCCGTAGGCCCCCCACCTACATTTATAATGCAGGTGGGGGTCCATCTTACAAAAGCATCATATCCACCATCAATAAAAGTTAGAAATTAAATTTTGAAACGATCAGACATTAAAGCTGCATAGGTGTGTGCTGTCCTGTATGTGGGAAAGTGCATATAAAAGACCCCTTGCTGCTTTGCTTATTGGAAAGAGTGGCCTATGTGGCGGCAGCGGGTTTCCTCCAAAGAAATATGTCAGAATTACCATATGTTTGATGTCCAATAGCCGATGATAAAAATCAATGTGCTCTAGCGGCGTCATTAAATACAATAAACTTTCCTTTTTAAAGTTGCATAGTTCTCAAGTATGCAATTGTCTAAACACTGATGGAGATTTGATCCTACCTATCGCAGATAGAGGTGCCCTAAAAACATTTGTTGCAGTTTCATGCTCCTGTAGTGTGCTAATAAATGGGTACCTTATGGGCCTGTCACATTACGACACTTCTCGCCAGCGCATCAAACTTTTCGGCGTCAGCGCAACGTATGGTAGCGTGCGGCCGACGTTGTGAGATAAAAAACAAAAAAGTTTGGCGCGCCGTCCTGATATGACCTTAGATGTTGCTAGGATGTAAAACAACAAAGCAACAGTTTGGCGCAACGTGTGGGAATGACCCTCATGTGCGTGCGGCATATGCCTAGCATTCGCATAACATTATTCCAGCGCGTTTAATGTGTCTCGATGCGCCCCTAACGTCGCCATAATGTTAGCACCCGCGCGTTGTCGCACGTCGAAAGTTTTGTGCAAGCACAAAACTTCGTCGATACCCTGACGCGCGTCGCCGTCCATCAACGATTACCAACTTGCACCTAATGCCCGCGTAACACTTCCTGACGTATCCCGATGTTCCGCCAAAAAATCACATACGTCGACGCGCGTTGGCGAGAAGCATCGTAATGTGACAGCACCATAAAGCACATGTCCAGCATTCCGGTTTGCACATCAAAATGAATTTGGTATCTTTCACTTGAAATACCTCCAAAGTTAACTCACTAAAATACGAGTTACTTCAAGCTAAAGAACAGTAGATTTTAATGATCAATTTACTATTTTTATCTTAAAATTATGACAGAAATTCAAAACCATTCAATTATGCAACTTCAGCCATAGACATTAATAATAAGTCGCTAACATAACATAAAATCACTATTTTGCGCTGTAGTCGTGTCACTCTTGATGAGCGTGGGAAAATATCTTTTGGAACTTATGCAGTGAATTGAAAGGTGGCAGTGTGAATGGATTATGCGGTAGAAAGTTGTGTTCTCGGTAATTATTATCATTATGGGTGAGACATGTTGTCGGTTGTTGCCTCTTCACTGCCAGGTAACCAGCCTGCCTCAGCTTCACCAGCCGGAGTCGACAACGTCAGAGGCGACCCCTGTCGGACATTCTGAGAGTGAGCACCACGGGGGGCAGCACTCAATGAGCCTCACTCTGAACCCGAAGGTAGGATGGCAAACAGTACTGAGATGCACTCCATGTAGATGTAACGTAGTACTCGTTTTTAAAGTAGTGAATGCCGTGGTTTTTAAAGTACAGAATTGGCAAGAATGCTGGCTGACTTTGCTTTCGGAAGATTATGGGTAGTTACCCGACCATATCAAATCAAGGACTTATAAAATTGATATTTGTCATTACCTATCCTACCTAGGATATGGTAAGGGTAAGGAGTGGTTTGCTCAGTATCAGGATAATGTGACTGAGTAAGATATTGGGGTCATGGTGCTGACAGCATGGTCTCCCGGTGGGGCAGCACTATAAAGTTGGCGTGAGAGTACACTGTCACAAGTCGGTACCTGTCCTAATGTGACCTTAGATGTTAGTATTTACATTTAGACAAAATAATTTATTTATTTTTTGCACCCCGAGGTTCAGCTGCGTGCGCATGTGCCACGTGGCAGGTGTTGTGTTAGCTTCTCGCTCTTTCCTCCTGCAGATTGAGGTGTACTCTAGTGAGCCGGACACGACCCAGGAGGAGCTGGGCCAGCCGTACGGACAGCAGCTGCAACATCACCGTAAGAACGGCGTCTCACAGATTTTCTCTAATTGTCTTCTTTTTGTTTGCTATTTGCTCCTGAGAAAACATTTGGTTTTCTACAAATTATTTTGTCGGTGTGTTTTCAAAAACACCATATCTTATCTAAATCTTGTCTGTTTCAACCAAATCTCGTCTGCTTCTACCAAATCTCGCCTGCTTTGACCAAATCTCGTCTAATAATACCAATTCTCGTCTGCTTCTACCATTTCGACTAATGGTGCAGTTACTCTACGGCGTAATTTCCAACATGAGCCCGACATGGGCGACTTTCGAAAAAACTCGACGTGATATGCAAATACGGGGCCAAGTTGGACGACACCGCGGCGTGGTCGACGAGGGTATATCGTCGTCCGAACGAGAGATGACGATTTGTGGTACTAGTAGTACTATTGGTGGTATTAGTAGTACTATTAGTGGTACTAGTAGTACTATTAGTGGTACTACTAGTAGTACTATTAGTGGTACTAGTATTATTATTAGTGGTACTAGTAGTATTATTAGTGGTACTAGTAGTACTATTAGTGGTACTAGTAGTACTATTAATGGTACTAGTAGTATTATTAGTGGTACTAGTTGTACTATTAGTGGTACTAGTAGCAACCAACCAACAATCAACCAGCAATCAACCAACCAACCAACAATCAAGTGGTACTAGTAGTACTAGCAGTATTATTAGTGGTACTAGTAGTACTAGTGGTACTAGTAGTACTATTAGTGGTACTAGTAGTATTATTAGTGGTACTAGTCGTACTATTAGTGGTACTAGTAGCAACCAATCAACCAGCAACCAACCAACAACCCACCAACCACCAACAACCAGTAGTAACACTAGTAATACTAATCCACAACGTTGGCCATTACGTCGTAGTGTGACTGCACCACGGCTCCACCATAACGTGATCTTGAGCCTAATGTGACCGTAACGTGACGCGCACGTCTTATCAACTCGTCGCGTCACCTCGAAGTATTTTGAACATGCTCAAAACCTCGATGAGAGGCGACGAGAGTTGACGTGATGCAACGAGAGCTTAACGTGACCCGACGTGATGACGAAAAGCCACCACGTCGGAGTCACGTTAGGCCATCACGTCGTAGTATGACTGCACCATTAGCCCCATCTAATTGACCTTGAAAGACCACCTTTCCACTTGCAGGTCATCACGGCTATAATGAACCTCACAGCTCGAGCCACCAGGGCCACGACCTTGATCTTGGACACTCGTCTTCGTTGGACTCCGGCATGGGTCACGTGGTTGACGGGAACGCAGTCGCCAGCACCAGTGGTGTAACCATGGCAACCGTGAATGTGTCGCAGCCGGCGATGGATCCCAGCATCGACACGAGCGGCATTATCGCCCACACACCAGGTGGCAGCACTGTCCTTAAAGATGCTCAGTACCACAGCTAGCTTATTAACATTTCAAAGTTGTTGGGTTTTAAATGTTTGTTGGGATTTTGCATCCTGGCAACGTCTAAGGTCATGTCAGGACATGTACTGACTTGTGACAGTTTGCACTCATGGTGATTTTATAGTGCTGCCCCACTTATCAGTAGCAGGTTCTGTTAAATTGACTTAGTGTTCCTTCTATGCGGCAATACATGTTTACTCAGTGCGCCAGTATCTAAGTTGGATATGTAGGATCAAATCTAGATAAATGTTTTTGGTTTTGAAAATGTTATTGCATTTTATCAGCTTTAATATATATTATGTTTAATATTGTGGTTTTAAACAAATCTGTTCATGTGACTGCCGCTTGAATGTATTTTTTTTTCTATTTTTAGACTAAACTGCTTTAAAGGGGTATTCTATACGTCATCGGGAAAACAAACAAACTCGGAATAGTTCAGATTTGTGCCACATGGGTGGTGCATGCTTAGTACTGAACTTTTCCACTTGGTGGTGTACAGTAGAGTGACCTAGATTGTTGTGACAATGGATGTGTCAGTGGAGAGAAGGGAGGGTAAAACTGAGGTATTTTCAATTTTCTTTAGAGTAGTTCAAACAGGAAATATATTTGCTTTAATGTAAAATATATGCTAGTCCAATTACATTGCATAATTCAATGAGAAACACATAGATGAAAAACGTTTTTTTGTTGTTGAATGTAAAAACATTTTGGAGTGTATGGGGTTTGAACCCACACTACCAAACAACCTCAGATTACAAGTACAACACTCTAATCAGTAGGCCACAGAGACCACACATGATTAGTAGTCTCAGTTCAGTCTATTTGTGTATAGGACGTCACATATACAAGGTATGTGTGTATGTATGTTTTGTTTGTTGTTTTACATCCTAGCAACATCTACGGTCATATCAGGACGGGTACCGACTTGTGACAGTGCGCTCAGTGTCAGGATAATGTGACTGAGTGGGATATCAGGTCATGGTTCTGGCGGCCTGGTATTCCAGTGGGGCAGCACTATAGAGTCGCCATGAGTGTGCACTGTCACAAGTCGGTACCCATCCTGATATGACCTTAGATGTTGCCAGGACGTAAAACAACAAACAAAATAAACATACATACATACATACATACACACATACTAACATATATTTTACATTACGCAAATATATTTCCTGATTGAACTACTCTAAAGAAGATTGAAAATACCCCAGTTTTACTCTCCCTTCTCTCCACTCACCCAGCCATTTTTAAAACAACAGCTGCCAGCTAGTCCCAGCCTCAGGACTGACCCACTTCTGGTGGTGAAGTAGGTCCCCTACTCTCCCCACACATATTTGGTTCTTTAAACATAAAAAACTAAACAAGGTTGGGCTTGGAGAGCATTTGTCGGAGTACGGTTCCCGTGGCCATGACGTATAGCTGGAGACTTTAAATCAATTGATTAAACAATAATTTTTTATAATAAGCGGAGAGGAGAAATAAATGCATGGGAATCTACGAGACCTCATCCTGTCACTCACACTCGCCATTTCCACAATTCCCCGAATACAAAGAAATGAAAAATACATTGAAATGTTATTTATTTGGCATTTCCGTTAATTCAGTTGTTTAATTAAAAGATAAGTCAGTTACTTATGTTTAATTTTGACATTCAGGTGGCGCCGACAGTGACCTTGAATTGTTGGTGTCGGGTCAGCACGTCTTACAGATTGAACCCACGACCTTGCACCAGCACCAGCACCACCAGCTGCAGCCCAGCTGCAGTCATGACGAGATGCAGCATGACGTCAGTCACCAGGAGGTGACGCAGCATGACGTCATACCGCAGGACGTCATCCACAACGTCACGCAGCAGGTTGAGGTGAAATTACAAGTATTGATTTGAAAAGAAGATCAATATTAAAATTAAAATATTCATTCATTCTTATTTAATATTTTGACAAATAATCACATGAAATTTCCTATTGATGTATTATTTATTAATTTACAAAGTCTGGTAATTCTAATGTTATTATCAATTTTGAACTTTGATGCTTAAATTATAATAGTGACATTAAAAAATATAATAGTATTTTCTCATGTAATCAAAATAATTTTTTACCATTGTGATGTCATTGGGTGATGCACATGGTAGCGTCCTAACCATTAGTCTAATTAGGCGCGTGGGATTTGGGGGATCTTCCTGCTTGTACACTCAAATGAATCTGTACAAACTAGCGAAGTAACCAAATTGTCGTGACAGTTTAACAAATAACATAAAGATAAACCACAAGTTAGAAAAGTACATGGCATGCTTACACATATGAGATATAATTGTTTGTGAAGATAATCATGTACAAGGGTTATGTAGTGTATAACAACATAGCGGGAGATAAAACCACTTAGAAGCATATCGCACACTGTGCATAATGCAACAGTCAGTAAGGGTCAAGAGACCGGCATGCCAATCAGACAGGTGTCAAGGTGGTGTGTAATGTTTGAAGCATATCGCACACTGTGCATAATGCAACAGTCAGTAAGGGTCAAGAGACCTGCATGCCAATCAGACAGGTGTCAAGGTGGTGTGTAATGTTTGAAGCATATCGCACACTGTGCATAATGCAACAATCAGTATGGGTTAAGAGACCGGTGCCAGTCAGACGGGGGTCAAGGTGGGGTGTAATGTTTGAAGCATATCGTACACTGTGCATAATGCAACAATCAGTATGGGTCAAGAGAACGGCATGCCAGTCAGACGGGGGACAAGGTGGTGTGTAATGTTTGAAGCATATCGTACACTGTGCATAATGCAACAGTCAGTATGGGTCAAGAGAACGGCATGCCAGTCAGATGAGGGTCGAGGTGATGTGTAATGTTTGAAGCATATCGTACACTCTGCATAATGCAACAATCAGTATGGGTTAAGAGACCGGTGCCAGTCAGATGGGGGTCGAGGTGGTGTGTAATGTTTGAAGGATATCGCACACTGTGCATAATGCAACAGTCAATATGGGTTAAGAGACCGGTGCCAGTCAGACGGGGGTCGAGGTGGGGTGTAATGTTTGAAGCATATCGTACACTGTGCATAATGCAACAATCAGTATGGGTTAAGAGACCGGTGCCAGTCAGACGGGGGTCAAGGTGGGGTGTAATGTTTGAAGGATATCGCACACTGTGCATAATGCAACAGTCAATATGGGTTAAGAGACCGGTGCCAGTCAGATGCGGGTCGAGGTGGTGTGTAATGTTTGAAGCATATCATACACTGTGCATAATGCAACAATCAGTATGGGTTAAGAGACAGGTGCCAGTCAGGCGCGGGTCGAGGTAGGGTGTAAGGATTGAGGTCCGATGGAATGTTGCTTGTGATATGCCTTTAGCAATTTATTCTTTTCCCTTTAAATTACTTATTCTAGATCTTTTGAGTCAAAGAGGGCTGTTTCTGGATTCTCAGGATCTACAGTTGGAATTATTAACGTCGTAAAGTGGTGTCTGAGGGTTTCGCAAAATATATCGATGAGCATTTTTTTAAAGCGTTAAACAGAATTGTTTATAAGGGAAGCCCATGTTGACTGTGGTATGTGTTGTAGCAGGTGCGTAAGTCACTGCGGCTGGCAACGCTCGACTCGGCCTCGATTCCGGCTCGATTCCAGCCAGAGACGGTGTACAATACGACTGAGCTGTGGTGTGAGGACTGCAAGACGGTGTACCCGACGGAGTGCCTCAAACACCGCCTGCAGCCGCTCTATGACAAGGTGCGCTCTGCTGCTGCTCGCGTTCACTTGCTGCGAGCAATTTGTGTCCACACTTTAAAGTCCGATGGTTTTGAATTTCTGTCATTTTCTGAGATAAATATATTAGGTTGATCGTTATAATCTACCTTACTTTACTTTGAAGTAACTTTTATTTTAAATGGTTAACCTCCGAGATATTTGAAGTGTAAACATGCCAAATTAATTTTGGCATGCATGCCAACACTTTTGACGCCATAGACTTCTGCAGTAACAGATTCGATTAAATTAGTGTTCCCTTCTGTGTGGCAACAAGTGCTTAATATGTGCACCAGTATCTCAGTTAGATATGTAGACTCAAATCTAGATAATTGTTTTGGTTTTGGTTTTGGTTTTGAAAATTTGATGTTTTCATCAGACCATGCAGCTTTAGGTTTTTGTGATGTGTTGTCACAGGACGGTTATGGCAAAATGAAATTTGTATTCAGTGCGTTATTGTTGGTGGATATTTGTAATGGGTTATCTGGATAATCCATTAGTAACATATATGAGTTTTAATAATAATAAAATTATATATCAGATATTATGTCCAGCTATATAAATTTGAAAGAACCAGTGAAAAACTATGGATTTCGAAACAAAGTCTGGTTTCTACCAAATGTCTGCTTCTAAACAAAAATAATTCAGTCATTTCCTACTTACTGTCAACTGTTCTTAAAAAGTATTTTTCTTTAAAATGCCATCTGCTTCTAATTGATGTCTGTTTCTACCAAATGTCTGTGACTGTTATAACATCAAGGAAAGTGTTTCGAACTCCCAAACTCTTTTACTGTCGATTTTATTTATACTTTGGCATACATTTTACCTGTTTGAAATGTAATTTTTTAGTCAGATATGTTTAACCACTGTATGACCGCCAATAGCCGATGTTTACTTTTTGTGCTGGGGGTCATTAAACAAACAAACTTAACTAACTCCCAAACAAACAAACCAACAAACCGCCTGTTTGCACCAATGCGTCCCGTCGCCAGGTGGTGCTGTCCCGGGCGTGGGCCAGCCTGCCCGCGTCTCTGCAGATCTTCCGGCTGGGTGAGACCCCGGAACTCGGGCTGTTCGCCAAGAAGACGGTGCCGAACAGGACGCAGTTCGGGCCGCTCATCGCTGAGCTCGTGCCCACCCAGGAGCAGGTCACCGCCAACCGCTTCCTGCTGCAGGTAGGCCTTCAAGGTCACCCACAGGTCACCCATCGTACGCCGTGTGCTGCATTACACACACCCATGTAGCATCTAATTATTGCGGGTGTCACTTTTTCCAACAAATAATTAAAATTTCTCTGACATGTAATTTAAAATTGATATTTATCTCCCCGCTCCCCACCCCTTTTTTTTTTTTATAGAGGAAAGAAAATTCTATTTACCAAGTAATTCTCAAAAGATTTTGGTTTTTAAGTTAAATTTTTTGTTTCCCTTTAATGTAGACATATTTTAGCGGATGCTAGATAATTCGAAATAGCTGATTTTAATAATGCCATGTCCAGACTACAACCATATCTGATTGTTCGAATTAAAATCATACACACCTATGATTTATAAGCATAGAGGAATGCATTATTTCCCATAATGTGGCTAATTATATGTACTGAATATTCATAAGCACATGGTACGAATATGTAGATAACAATTCTAGTCATTTTGAAGATAGATATTGGGAGGTGTGACAGATGAGGAGGGTGTGAGAGCGGGGAGGGACTGGCCATCCTTTAAAGACCTGCTGTAGCGGTGTTCTTGTTCCTTTCCTGTAGTTGGACCGCCCAACTGGTGAGACCTACTTCGTTGAGGCTGCTGATGAGAACAAGTGCAACTGGATGATGTTTGTTCGCCCAGCGTTGAATTGGGGCGAACAGAATCTTGTCGCTTATCAATACAACTCAGACATCTATTATATTACGATAAAGAACATCGAACCGAAACAGGAACTAAAGGTAATGTGACAAAAAGAATTGTTCATGATGTGTTAAATTAATGTAATTTTTCGTTAAGTGATAATGATAGGTTGGTTTTAAGATTCACTGAGAAATGGATTTATAACTACATCGACATCCGAGTGAGATGTACAATTATACAGCTCCTTCACCTAAACCCAGGGGAGATTATGTAAAATTATACAGCTCCTTCACCTAAACCCAGGTGAGATTATGTACAATTATAGTTGCTTCACCTGAACCCAGGCGAGATGATCAGTGCTCTCCCCAGTATTCAGGAAAGGGAAGGCGGGAATCAGTAGAGCTGGTGAAAACTTATAGGCAGTATGTGTAAGTTGTGAAACTTATGCTGCCAACGCCTGGTGGGCTTACTAAAATAAGTCAACTTACGCGGCAACAGATGGTGGGTAGCGAGACCCCTGATCTATACAATTACACAGCGCCTTCATTTAAACCCGACTGAGCCGATGTATAACTATGCTACTTTCTTGTTGGCGTTCACAGGTGTGGTATGCCGCACACTACGCGCAGCGACTGGGCGCTGTCCTCTTAGAGCCGCAGGACACCAGCTCGCTCTCCGACCGGTGGCCATGTTACGAATGTAATGAGCGCTTCAGGACATCTGCTCTGCTGCAGAAGCATCTCTCAGTGCATGACGACAATCCGAACGCTGGTGCCTTCGATGATTACGATGATGACGACAACGACCCAACTGTGACCTCTTACGAGCGAGGGAAGCGAGCTGCCACTATTGCGGGACCGGCCGGCAAGAAGATCATCAAAAAGGTGTGCTTTGGCCATCAAGTGAAATTAATGGAGTTCTTTCTTCACTGGTTCAATTAAAGCTGCATAATCTGATGAAACCATGACAATTTCTAAGCCAAAACACTCGCCTAAGTTTGATTTTAAATATCTAACTTAGGTACTGGTGCACTCATAACATTTATTGCAGATTGCTACTCCTGTACTAAACTCAAAAATGGTTAAACAAAATCTATGTGAAGCATTTTGGGGTGCGTTCTAACATTAATATAGCATGTTTTCACTTCAAATATCTCGAATGCCAACCCTTTAAAATAAGTCACTTCAATCTAAAGTGAAGTAGATTATAAGGATCGACCTAATATATTTATCTATACAAAATATTCTAGAAACTCAAAACCATGGCATTATGCAACTTTACTGGACTGTTAAAAATAATTGTGCTTTATTCTATGGAGTTAGGTTATAATATATAGATAATATGGTGGTTATATCTGCAGTATATACACTTTGCCCCTGGTAAACAGAACAACAAACGACTTGTTGAGAAAACATATATTCTCTGGTGGGTATATAGTAAATATTAAATTTGTGGATGTAACTAAGCCCGCGAGCAGGACACAGTAGGGACACGGGGATGGTGAATATATAGTACGTGAGTAGAGCAACTGAGATGTGGTGGTGTCCTTGTTTATGAGGCATTCTCTGAATGTTCTGTGGAAACATCTCATAGTCCTCAATGTGAAAAGATAATAGCAGACTTACAAAATTGATACTTGTCGCTACCTAGCCTGGCGCTCTGCATTAATAAGATAGGGAAAGGACTGGTTAGCTCAGTGTCGGGATAATGTGACACTGGGAAATCGGGTCATGGTGCCAGCAGCTTAGTCTCCCAGTGGGCAGCACTGAAAAGTCACTCAGTGTGCATTGTCACAAGTCGGTACCTATCCTGATATGACCTTAGATGTTGTCAGGATGTAAAGCCCAACAACAACCTATTTGATTTGATTGGCTCTGGTATAGGAAATCGGCATACCAGACGAGAACCAAGCGAATGTGTCTCAGAACTGGAAGAAGAAGAAAACCAGCATCTACCTGAACAAGTAAGCCGGCTTATTTATGTTTCCAGTTTGGTTTTGTCATTCACTTTGTGTATTTCACTGAAATGGCCTTACTACATTGAAGTCACCAGTTCAGGTCTGGTTTTCATCCCATCACCCAAGTCTGGTAATGTTGAATGTCGTCTGTGCCTCGATCAGCGACTGCCTGGCAAATGCAAAGTTCCGTTGAAATTTCCCCCCCACGAATATGAGGGATGTAGGCTTGGCACTAAACCAGTCAGTCATCTATCAATTGTTGTCTTCTCTACAAAGCCTATATCTGTGTCTGGCTTCAGACTGCTTTGGCTGAACCACCTGAGTTTTACCTGAGATTCAATTCTTTCCTCTTTTTCTTTCACCTTCTGGAAGGGATGGACTAGCGGGAAGGGCGCCCACTACCCGTGCAGCAGGTCGTGGGTATAATCCTGGTCACGGACCAGTGTCGTCGGGGTGATGAAAATGGGAAATATTGTGCCTTAGATCAGGATTCGAACGCACACTTCTTGCCCTTTTGGGGCTAGCGTGCCAACCATTACACTATCTAGTCTCCCTGATGTCATCACCCTATCCCTAATAACCTGTCTATGTGGTTCCTTGGCTGCGAGGTCAGTGCTGATTACCACATTACTTTTGACTTCAGATACAAGAAGTACCACCAGGAGACGATAAAGAAGTCGATAAAGTCCCTGTACAAGAAAAAGGGCAAGGACTGCGGCGGGCAAGGCTGGGTGTGCACTCACTGCGACCTGACCTTCGACAACTCATCCCTCCTCAATCTGCACACACTCACACACGCCGCTGAGGACATAGGTTTGCTACAGAAACATTGATTTCAGACCCGCTCTTGAAGTTGCTATAAACCAGATGGGATGGCCGAATGAGTTGAGTGTCCGTCTCCCAGTTTGGTAGATCGTGGGATTGGAAGATATGGATTCGCACCCTGGTCCAGTCGAACCAATGACTTATAAATTTATACTTGTCGCTATCTAGCCTGGCACTCGGCATTACTAGGATAGGCCAGGGAGCAGTGGAATGAGGAAGACCAATTGGCAACTAATTGAAATTTCCCCTGCTTAATCAACTAATGTACCAAACTATTTAAAACAAAGCTACATAATCCGATGGATTTGAGCTTCTGCCATATATTGGATGAAAATAGTTGTGGGAATTTTACATTTGTTAATTAAGTGGGGGAAATTTCCCATGCGGACAATTGATCTTCCTCATTCCCCTACTCCTCGCCCCATCCTAGTCGTGCCAAGCACCAGGCTAGGTAACGACAAGTACCAATTTGTACATGGCCGGGGTTTGAATGCCACATGGAAAGTGGACGCTCAACTCATTCGGTCATCCAGTCTGGTTCATGATAATCTACTTTACATTAGTTTAAAGTAACTTATCATTTAAATGGTTAACTTTGGAGCTATATGGAGCCTATGTAGAATTATGGAGCCTCTATGTAGAATCATGTAGTCACTATGTAGAATTATGTAGTCACTATGTAGAATCATGGAGCCTATGTAGAATCATGGAGCCTCTATGTAGAATCATATAGTCACTATGTAGAATCATGGAGCTTCTATGTAGAATCATGGATCCTCTATGTAGAATCATGGAGCCTCTATGTAGAATCATGTAGCCTCTATGTAGAATCATGTAGTCACTATGTAGAATCATGGAGCTTCTATGTAGAATCATGGATCCTCTATGTAGAATCATGGAGCCTCTATGTAGAATCATGGAGCCTCTATGTAGAATCATGGAGCTTCTATGTAGAATCATGGAGCCTCTATGTAGAATCATGTAGTCACTATGTAGAATCATGGAGCTTCTATGTAGAATCATGGAGCCTCTATGTAGAATCATGTAGCCTCTATGTAGAATCATGGATCCTCTATGTAGAATCATGGAGCCTCTATGTAGAATCATGGAGCTTCTATGTAGAATCATGGAGCCTCTGTAGAATCATGTAGTCACTATGTAGAATCATGGAGCTTCTATGTGGAATCATGGAGCCTCTATGTAGAATCATGGAGCCTCTATGTAGAATCATGTAGTCACTATGTAGAATCATGGAGCTTCTATGTAGAATCATGGATCCTCTATGTAGAATCATGGAGCTTCTATGTAGAATCATGGATCCTCTATGTAGAATCATGGAGCCTCTATGTAGAATCATGGAGCCTCTATGTAGAATCATGGAGCCTCTATGTAGAATCATGGAGCTTCTATGTAGAATCATGGATCCTCTATGTAGAATCATGGAGCCTCTATGTAGAATCATGGAGCCTCTATGTAGAGTCATGGAGCCTCTATGTAGAATCATGGAGCCTCTATGTGGAATCATGGAGCCTCTATGTAGAATCATATAGTCACTATGTAGAATCATGAAGCCTCTATGTAGAATCATGGATCCTCTATGTAGAATCATGGAGCCTCTATGTAGAATCATGGAGCCTCTATGTAGAATCATGTAGTCACTATGTAGAATAATGGAGCTTCTATGTAGAATCATGGATCCTCTATGTAGAATCATGTAGTCACTATGTAGAATCATGGATCCTCTATGTAGAATCATGGATCCTCTATGTAGAATCATGTAGTCACTATGTAGAATCATGGAGCTTCTATGTAGAATCATGGATCCTCTATGTAGAATCATGGAGCCTCTATGTAGAATCATGTAGTCACTATGTAGAATTATGGAGCCTCTATGTAGAATCATGTAGCCTCTGTGTAGAATCATGTAGTCACTATGTAGAATCATGGAGCTTCTATGTAGAATCATGGATCCTCTATGTAGAATCATGTAGTCACTAATTAGAATCATGGAGCTTCTATGTAGAATCATGGATCCTCTATGTAGAATCATGCAGCCTCTATGTAGAATCATGTCACTATGTAGAATCATGGAGCTTCTATGTAGAATCATGGATCCTCTATGTAGAATCATGGAGCCTCTATGTAGAATCATGTCACTATGTAGAATCATGGAGCTTCTATGTAGAATCATGGAGCCTCTGTGTAGAATCATGTAGTCACTATGTAGAATCATGGAGCTTCTATGTAGAATCATGGATCCTCTATGTAGAATCATAGAGCCTCTATGTAGAATCATATAGTCACTATGCAGAATCATGGAGCCTCTATGTAGAATCATGTAACCTCTATGTAGAATCATGTAGTCACTATGTAGAATCGTGGAGGTTCTATGTAGAATCATGTAGCCTCTATGTAGAATCATGTAGTCACTATGTAGAATCATGGAGGTTCTATGTAGAATCATGGAGCCTCTATGTAGAATCATGGAGCCTCTATGTAGAATCATGTAGTCACTATGTAGAATCATGGAGCTTCTATGTAGAATCATGTAGCCTCTGTAGAATCATGTAGTCACTATGTAGAATCATGGAGCTTCTATGTAGAATCATGGATCCTCTATGTAGAATCATGTAGTCACTATGTAGAATCGTGGAGGTTCTATGTAGAATCATGTAGCCTCTATGTAGAATCATGTAGTCACTATGTAGAATCATGGAGGTTCTATGTAGAATCATGGAGCCTCTATGTAGAATCATATAGTCACTATGTAGAATCATGGAGCCTCTATGTAGAATCATGTAGTCACTATCTAGAATCATGGAGCCTCTATGTAGAATCATGTAGTCACTATGTAGAATCATGGAGCTTCTATGTAGAAGCACGTAGTTGATATATAGAACCATATAAAGTTGGGCTATGGAAAAGGAGAGAGACAAGGAGGTGATGGGTAGGACACTTTATTTGCGTCATGGCTAAGCATAATACAGGCTTACCGGTAAAAATTTTGAAAGCAGGACACAGACTGACTGCCCGGGACGCGCAATGGCCGGAAACGCCCGGTGGGGGCGCTGGCGTCGGCAAGGACCGGGGCAAATAAGGGCAAGTCAGCGATTGGACAATAATCAGTAGAGAATAATCGTAATAATAATATCGATAATCATGACAAGAGCTCCGCCCCTTTTATATACGCATAATAGATTATACTTTCTATAACGTTGGGCTGCGGAAAAGGAGAGAGACAAGGAGGTGATGGGTAGGACACTTTATTTGCGTCATGGCTAAGCATAATACAGGCCAAGGAGACGCCTAAGCGTCTCCCCCCCCCCCCCCCCCCCCAATGCCAGCCTGACTCGAACATAGCGCCAGCCCCACCCTCATGTCGTTCACAATCCTTGCCCCAAGTGGTGTCTTAAGGTATGCGTACACAGTTTCAGACGCCCAATCGCCCCTGACCTTGAGCTCCTCTATGGTGGCTCCACACATGGCCAGGAAGGTGCAATCCCCCCTCCTGAGTGAGTGGGAAGAGAGGGAAGCAGCGTCGAGACCTGCCCTGGCAGAGAATATCTTCAAGGTCTCCTGATAAGCCGAGTAAGGAAAAGGGGCAGAAGCTCCGCCGAGGCATGGAATATGGAAGGCTACATCAG
This sequence comes from Branchipolynoe longqiensis, assembly GCA_030323885.1. Lineage (NCBI taxonomy): Eukaryota > Metazoa > Annelida > Polychaeta > Phyllodocida > Polynoidae > Branchipolynoe > Branchipolynoe longqiensis. The sequence goes on from CM059202.1 coordinate 19,430,318, forward strand.
ACGGGTTAGCGATAATATGGCTAAACTGCCTCTCGGTCCAATAGACCGCACACATGTCAGTATCGCAACATCTAGCTATTGGTATCTCAAGGACCCTCTCATTGAACTGAATCGTCTTAGAGCGACGAACTGTTAAGACTCACCCCCAGTCATAAAATGAAAATCAGATCTGAGTAAGGCGGCATCGGACCAGGTGACCTGGGACTTCCTCAGCAGCCCACGGAATGAGCAGAGGACTGCTGCACGCCAGGCGACATGACCAGGGTTATCAGTTAGTAGCGCAAAGATCTTGCGCAGCATATGGGGAAGGAGGGGCATGGCACGCCGTGGTGCATCACCTTTAACTCTTCGTATACCTTTAAGTGTTGAAGCAAGAACAAAGTTCTTGTAATCTATCGGCCTTTCGCCGTGGTGCTTAAGAAAGAAATTCAGACCACTGAGGTAGTTAATAACGGAGACATACTTAAGATCTCTGGCCAACCTGCTCCTCAGAACATGGTATAGGAGTCCTGGAGGAGTGGAACATTTCAACATATCCTAAATACATTTTGATCTGTGCGGCCCTCGCTATTGTTGAGTTCTTTGCATACGAATGTTGCTGGTATTGCTGCTGCTCGACTCTCAGGGCTGCTATCCCTGAAAGAGATGAGTGAATGGTCAAAAGTCTTGCTGCAACAAAGCATCCTAGCACAATCGACACTCCTAATTCTAGTGGCACTATCATTGTCAATCAATCTGCTTAAGGCATCGCATATCACGTTGACTGCACTACGTATGTAAATTGAACTAAAGGTAAAATTGTATCTCACAGACAACCAAAATATTCTACGCAGGAAGTGCATGATTTCAGTGCTCCTTGACCTACCAGTGTTGAGTGCTGCCTGAACAACTGAACTATCAGTGACAAAAATGACCATGGTGTTATACCAGCTCGCACTCCAGCGGATGCAGGATGCGTAGACCGCCCACATCTCCTGCACGTTGATGTGGGCGGTCCAGACATCCTCTGGAGGACGGAAGTGGTGATGACCGATGTAATCGTCAAGGATGTCTGCGGTCAAGTCAGAGAATGAGCCGACAGCCCAGTCACTGCCATGCAAGGCACCAAAGCCCCACTTGGAAGCGTCACTGTAAATAGAGACGACGGGGGCAAATTTACCTAGGATCTTAGCCTTCCCGTTAAAGCCCATAGCGAAATCCAACCACCAGTCAAGGTCTTCCCTAACCCCCTTGCCTAGGCTAGTCCTATGGAATGGTTGTTTCAGCTTTGACATGAGGTCATAGCTATGCCTTGAGAAGGTCCTCCCTCCCCGAATGACCTTGGCACAGTGAGCGAGCAGCCCCCCCACACGCTCGAGCTCCTTCCTACTTTCTTTCTTGCGCCCGCGTAACTTGCGAAGTATCTGTAATGTTTTTTCTAATTTATCGGGAGGAAGGCTCCGCTCGAGGCGAACAGAATCAAGAAAAATGCCAAGGAATCTAACCTTGGTCTCTACACTACTAACTTTCTTGAAACTAACAAAAAAAACAAGTCTTCTTAGTATGTGTATGAAGGTTCTCTGAGCTCCCTGGACCTCCGAACGTGTCCCACCGACGAGACAGAAGTCATCGAGGTAGTTTACAACTCTGGTTAAACCCTCACGAACTCCGCATCTCACGATGAAGTCCGATATCTTAGAAAATATAAAGGGGCTGGATGATAGGCCCATACTTAACCGATTGTCAACAAAGTAAGTGAAGTTATCGTCGCCAGCTCCTATGTGGCGAAGGCCTTGACGCTGGCGGTCATCAGGATGAATGGAAACTGTGTGATAGGCATCTTTTATGTCTATCGTCCCCATATAGTCACCCTTCTCGAGAATCTCAGTTACATCATCGAGGCCTTTATAGGAGAATTTTGTACAGACTTCATCCGTGAAATTGCAAACCACCTGCAAGGCTTAAGTTGGCTTGGTTTGCCCGCGATTAAATGACTACATGTGCAGCTCCCGTCAACACAGCTGTGAGATACCTCAAATCTCATGGGTGGCGCCCCCCTCGGTTTCCCTAATATATATACTAGCAGGCCGCCCGATGCGGTCTGCTCGATAAATAACCGATCCGCCTTGCTGGCACCCTCAGGCTGCTCCCAAAGCAAGCCATTACAACTATCATCATGAATGTAACCAACTTCAATCCCCCCCCCGCACTGTCACATACCTCAACCCCAGCTGAAAAATTAGAGCATGGCATGCAATCATCATTAGTGAGGAACGAATCAGGATGTTCAGTCCGGTTAAGGTTGACAGTATCAGATTCAATGATATCTCGACGTTGATCATCCCTGTATGGAAATTCAACCTTATAACTAGCACTAGTATTGACATTCGCATCGAATTGGTCATCGAAGTCACGGCAGTCCCTATCAGAGTTGATCATTGCGTCTCCTTCCAAAGGCAGTGTTCTAATCGGGAAGGCGTGGGAACCGATCCGAGTAGATGTCGGTAGTACTTTTGTAATCTTGTACTTTTGTAATTTTGTACTTTTGTAATATGGTTGAATGTCGGACCGAGTCAAGCCTTACACTTTGCACGTTTGTGCGACTTAGCGCCACATCGCGAACACGCGTGGGCGAACCGGCACTCGTCATCTGGTCTAAGGCAACCAGCCTCGCCATTCCAGGCATAGCACGCTTTCTTCGTGTTGTTGCCCGGTGACCTTCTGCGTGCATTATATGTGCTAGTTCCTAGTTTCTTGGTCTTCATGTTGTGCGGGCCATAGTGCTCTATGCTCTCATCTTGGTGAGCCTTCGAGAATGCCGCAAACCCGATGCTCTCCCCAAGCTTGCGGATGGCAAGCGCATGGTCGACGTGTGTGATGTCCTTATAGTAGTCGTCTCGAGCTCTCGTTGAAATGAAGCCGACATGTTGTATGAAGGCTCTATAGTCTGCTATTGTGAGGCCAGGAATGTCCAGGCACCAACCGCATGAGGCCTTCACAAGTTCATGAGCATTCATCTTTCTAACGCCAGACGGGATGGCCGAATGAGTTAGAGCGTCCGTCTCCCGTGCTGGTAGATTGTGGGGTCGTGGGTTCGAGTCCCGGTCGAGTCAAACCAATGACTTTAAAATTGATACTTGTCACTTCCTAGCCAGGCGCTCGGTGTGCTCAGTGCCAGGATAATGTGACTGAGTGGGATACCAGGTCATGGTGCCGGCGGCCTGGTTTCCCAGTGGGACAGCACTATAAAGTCGCCATGAGTGCGCACTGTCACAAGTTCAGTCTGTCGATTTCTGCGCGTGCATTCGACTCTCGCTCATCAAGCGATAACACAGCCAAAGCGGAAGCGGTCGACTCCAGACCGCCACTTTCTGCCTCACCTGCCGATCTCGCATTTTTTGTAGACGCTGTACTGCTGCGCGTTGACATGCCTGACCTAGTAGCAGGTGTGTCGATACTTTTCGAGCAAAAACCTTGGTCTTGCGTGTCATGGTTTGTCCCGCACTCAGAACAATAGCAAGTGCCTGGCATGTTATAAAGCGGGCCAAGTACAGTCCGGCCGCACTAAGCGGATTAAGCGGTTAGATCAGTGGTCGCAAACGCGGCAAAAAATCGGAAGGCATGTCAAGGCATGGTAGTGTTTCCATACGTCAGAATGTGAATGCGACCGCTATGGCAGCCAAACTGTTGAAGTGTTACGGCCTGAACCTTGGGCCGGCTCTAATCTGTGTCGCCCATCGTACCAAAGTCCGTTAACAAGCGCGCTCAACTGCGTAATATATATATGCAGAATTGATTCAAATAAAACGGCTGTAGTATGTAATGTAATAAATATGGTCGATATTAGCCGATTTGTCCATTATGATTGCGACGATTTGTGTGTCGGCTAGCCCCTATTGCTTTATCGATCATCTATTTTACCAATAGAATTTAGGTATGCAAGTTATCATTCAAATCGTTCGACCATATATGAGTTAAGTGTCGTCTACAAAGCCGTTCTCCAACACAGAAACTCGACACACAAATCTTCAACATGGGAGTTCAATGGTCAAAATAAAGAGTTTGTCAACGATACCGTCATCCTAGGAGTCATCCTGCCTGTTTTTGATGCACCGACACGCACATCGTCGACTCTCAGTTCGTCGACACACAGGTCGTCTCATTGCTCTTTGCCGCTACTGTAGTAGTGTCTGCACAGGACTGAATCAGTAGAGCGCAGGCTTCCCGTTCAGATGGTCGGGAGCTCGGATCTCAACCGAGTCAAACCAATGACTTACAAAATTGATACTTGTCACTACCTAACCTGACACTCGGCATTAATAGGATAGGACAAGGACTGGTTAATGTGACTGTGTGGGATATCAAGTCATGGTGCCAGTGGCCTGGTCTGGAAATGGGGCAGCACTATAAAGTGACCATACGTACACACTGTCACAAGTCGGTACCGGTCCTCATATGACCTTTGATATTGCCAGGATGTAAAACAAGAACAAACAAACAAGTCATATGATTGCTATGCAGAATCATGTGGGTGCTATGTAGAGTTCTGTAGTCAGCACATAATTATGTAACCTCGTAGTTGTAGTTGCTATGTAGAATCAGGTATTTGCTAAGTAGCCTCATGTAGTCATTATGTAGAATCATGGAGCCTTTATCATTTAGAATCATATAGCTGCTATGTAGACTTATGTAGTTGCATAATCTATTTCTTGTAGGAGTACTGAAATCTATTTTCATCGTTAAGCTGTTTTGATCAGTAATCATTTCCGAATTAATTTGCTTATGAATTAATTAAAGTAGATTACAAGCAATTGCGACTTCCACAATTTACAGGTCTGCAGGAAATCCAAAAGTTGTGTGGTGAAGCAGATGACCCTTCGGCGGATGGCGCGTATGGTTCGCTGACAGTTCCTGGAGTGCCGCTCTCCTGCCCAGTCTGCCATGAGCAGTTCCCTGACAAGGGTGCCCTCATTGTCCATGCCAGTGAGCATGGAAAGATAAAAAAGCGCAGTCTCCTTGGGCTCAGTTCATTCAACCCGAACAAGCCACACAAGTGCTCCAAGTGCTGGAAGGCGTTTACAACGAAGGAGCGGCTGACAAAGCATATGCTGTGTCATGGTGATCAAGAGTCAAAGCCGATGCAGTGCGGATATTGTAAGAAGCGCTTCATGAACAACTCTGCACTTGCATGTCATCTCAAGACGCACTCGGATAAGAAGTACTATGAGTGCCCACTCTGCAGGGAGTGTTTCGATCAGGTAGGTTGTCTTGATGTACATTGCCAGGTGTGTGTTCTCGATTCTGACCCGTTCGGGTGGAGGGGATGCGTTTATGAAAAGCTTAACTACAGAGTTTGCTTTGGTAAATGAAATTTCTGTATCCTTCAACTATTGCAACCAAGTTATAAATATGTCATGGTTTTATTGGCGACTCCAAGATTGCTAGTGAGCATGCACTATTAAATTTACATTATCATCTCGCCTGATTGTGAGAGCGAGGGGACATTATGGATATATGGGATCTCAGCAGGGGTGAGAGATATCTGCGAGTTCGCGCATTTCTACGATTTTTTCTAATCCCCGATTAACGTTCACAAAATGCCATAGATATGTATGACAGCGTTTGGTCAGTCCGAATCTATTTCTTATGTGACCTTAAATATTGGCAAACGAACAGAAAAGCAAGGAGTGAGTGTTGAGAGAGAAAAGGAATTGGTGGCATGGGCGATATTACAGTGACAACAAGGACAGTGGCCCAGATAGCACACAGCCGTCGGGCCGACGTTGGCTTATTGGTCGCACCGTCGCCACATATTTGCCACCGTTGGGCTGACGGAGGTGGCCCGCTGCTGGGGTTCAATCATTTTGCACAGTTGGGCCACCTTCGGGCCGACGGTGATGGCCCGCCACTGGTTTTCAATCGTTTTGCACATTTGGGCCAACGTCGGGCCGACGGTGATGGTCCGCCGCTGGTTTTCAATCGTTTTGCCAACGTTGGGCCGACGGTGGTGTCCCGCCGCTGGGTTTCAATCTTTTGCACATTTGGGCCAACGTCGAGCCGACGGTGGTGGTCCACCACTGGGTTTCAATCTTTGGCACATTTGGGCCACCGTCGAGCCAACGTCAGGCCGACAGTGGTGTCCCGCCGCTGGTTTTCACTCATTTTGCACCTTTGGGCCAACGTCGGGCCGACGGTGGTGATCCGCGCATGCGCAGTTCTTTAAATTTGGTTTCCGGTTCGAGTCGCCAGCGGAGGACATGCGATCGTTGAGCAGCGTTCTTTTTCTACAAATAACTCCAGAAGTCGCAGGAATTTTAAGGAATTTTATTCAAAATTAAAAGAAATCAAGAACGCTAACCTTATAAGTTTAATATAATCTTTTTGGTAAAGATGTTTTCTATATGTGTACCAAGCGATTTCTTAATAGGTGGTGTGGTTTTAGAGATATTTCACTTTTTCTGTATTTAATTGAGTTAAACCCTAACCCTACCCTAAACCTAACCCTAGCCCTAACCCTAATCCATACAGAAAAAGTGAAATACCTCTAAAACCACACCAAATCACTTGGTACACATAGAAAACATGTTTATCAGAAAGATTATATTAAATTTATAAGGTTTTCTATTAATTTTGAATAAATATATTGTGTCGGGCCGACGGCGTTTGCTGCCATCGGGCCGACGGCTGTGTGCTATCTGGGGGGATGCTTTCCAAGGCTAGTCTGTACTGACTGATCAGTGGAATGGTGCTAGGATAGTGTTAGGAGAGTAGTGGGGTCACCATCTCACAATGAGTAAGATCTCATGGTAGAGCGAGAAGGCTCTCAATGGTTGCTGGCTGTCGGTGTCCAGATAGCACACAGCCGTCGGCCCGACGGCGACTGCGCTGTCGGCCCAACGGTGAAAACCGACATCGGCCCGACGTTGTTTTGTCCAACCTCCCGCCGTTGGCTTGATGGCGGCTGCCGCCATAGGCCAGACGGTGGCTGCCGCCGTAGGCCCGACAGCGGGAGGTTGGACAAAACAACGGCGGCCCGACGGCGGCAAACGCTATAGGCCCGACACAATATATTTATTCAAAATTAATAGAAAACCTTATAAATTTAATATAATCTTTTTGGTAAAGATATTTTCTATATGTGTACCAAGCGATTTGTTTCTACGTGGTGTGGTTTTAGAGATATTTCACTTTTTCTGTATGGGTATGGGTTAGGGTTAGTGAAAAGTGAAATATCTCTAAAACCACACAACCTAATAACAAATCGCTTGGTACACATATAGAAAACATCTTTACCAAAAAGATTATATTAAATTTATAAGGTTTTCTATTAATTTTGAATAAATATATTGTGTCGGGCCTATGGCGTTTGCCGGAAAAAACCAAGATGGTGGTGCTTCGTCAACATTCCGTACCGGATAATTCAAATCGTATTAACACGAATAATTCCATTAATATGTCATAATAAATTACAAAACTTTTACAAAATAATCTACACATATTAATAAACAAACCTGTTAAATAATTCCTTAAAATTCCTGCGATTTCTGGAGTTATTTGTAGAAAAAGAACGCTGCTCAACGATCGCATGTGTTCTGCTGGTGACTCGAGCTGGAAACCAAATTTAAAGAACTGCGCATGCGCGGACCACCACCGGTGGCTCGACGGTGGCCCAAATGTGGAAAATGAATGGAAACCAGCGGCGGCCCACCACCGTCGGCCCGACGGTGGCCCAAATGTGCAAAAGATTGAAACCCAGCGACGGGACACCACCGTCGGACCGATGTTGGCTCGACGGTGGCCCAAATGTGCAAAACGATTGAAAACCAGTGGTGGGCCACCACCGTCGGCCCGACGGTGGCTCGACGGTGGCCCAAATGTACAAAAAGATTGAAACCCAGTGGCGGGCCACCACCGTCAGCCCGACGGTGGCAATATGTGCCGATGGTGCGACTAATAGCCAACGTCGGCCCAACGGCTGTGTGCTATCTGGGTGTGTCCTGAATGGTTGCTGGCTGTCTGTGTCATGAGTGGTTGCTGATTGTTGGTGTGTCATGAATGGTTGCTGGCTGTCGGTGTGTCCTCAATGGTTGCTGGCTGTCTGTGTCTTGAGTGGTTGCTGGTTGTCGGTGTGTCATGAATGGTTGCTGGTTGATGGTGTCATAAATGGTTGCAGGTTGTCAGTTTCCATAGTGTCAGGTCTGGTTGCTGGTTTCCCCGAGTGTCAGCTCTGGTTGCTGGTTGCCAGTGCCGGTTGCTGGAGTGTCAGGTCTGGTTGCTGGTTGCAGGTGACGGTGATGAAGTCCCACGTGGTTACACATCTAGTTAACGGCGTGTACACGTGTCCCGAGTGTCACAAGACGTTCTCCAAGTACTCCATCATCAGGAAGCACATGCGCGCCTTCCACTCGGAGAAGAAGTACCCCTGCCCGGACTGCGACAAGGTGAGTAAGCGCTGAACTGTTTTGCGACAATGTCTGCAACTGAATTAGTTATGTAAGTACAGATAACGTATGAGTAGACTTATGAGTAGACGTAATGCAGATATCACTGCTAGATTATAGCTATATTGTGCAAAGTGAGCAATTATGAGGAAAACACATGAGTTGGTTCAGATAATATATTCTCTCTAGTTTGAAGAGGTAAATTAATTCCTTTCCTGGTAATGCTGCATGCCAGGCTACGTAGCGATATGTATTAATGGCTATGACATTGGTTTGACTCGGCCATGGGTTGAACTTGTGACCTGTCGCATGGGAAGCAAACACTCAGCTCATCCAGCCGTCCACAGGAAGCACTGGATACGGCGTGTGCTTGATAGGTACTGGTTTATTCTTGGGGCCTGACTCCCCCACTATACCTTTATGACATCACATAGGGTGCCCCCTCATGCGGTGGGTCAAACCTCAATCTATATATCACAGTTCATGGTCTACATAACATTAGGAGCACCTGTTCTCATCTAATCACTGATGGTAACTTCGTTGAGTCTCATCAGTATTTGGATGGTTGACTACCTAGGAATATGATTGGCTGTATGCATCCTGATACATGCTTATAGCCTACCAAATGAGTAGTAATAAGTAATTGAGTCTCGTCAGTACTTGGATAGGGGAGCATAAGGGAATGTGAGGAGCTGTAGACATTCTGATGCAGGCTTATAACCTACCAATGAGGAGTAGATAAGTAATATTCGAGTCTCGTCAGTACTTGGATGGGTGACCGCTAAGTGGTATGAGGTGCCGCAGACATCCTGCTACATCAGATGGATAAGTAAACAGTGGATGAGCTATCTGCTGAAAAAGGAAGCAAATTATCAATAACAGCTTTCGAACAAATGACCACACACAGAAAATCTCATCAGTGAATAAAAGGGTATAAGTGGAATTAAAACACAAAGAGCCAGGAGACAAATTCTCTTTGGAACCGTGTAAGTAGAAAGTAATTTGATTCGTTGACTGATGTGATTGCCATTTCTTCCTTTGGTGCAGATTCTACCTCGCCCAGACAAGCTGAAGTTGCACATGCTCCGGCATTCGGCACACCGGGAATTCATGTGTGAGACCTGCGGGCGACAGTTCAAGCGGAAGGACAAGCTCAAGGAGCACAACAAGCGCATGCATGGTCCTGAACATGACCACAAGGTACCTGACCTTGTAACGCTCATCCTAACCTTTTCTGACCTTGAGTCATGTGTTTGGTTTATCATTAGTTGTGATTAATTAAGTTTAAGTAACAGTTGCATAATCCATTGCTTCTGAGTTTCTGCCATCACTTTTACCTGGACATTTATTTTCCTTGACCACAATTTTTATAATTTTGAGCTTTTTAACTTCATATCTGTCTTTGACAAATATTGGATGGTGTGCTTTTATACTCTGTAAAAGTGATGGCCTTTGTTGCTGACATTGTTTAAAACAACCACCAATCAATCAACATTATTTTTGGTAAACATTTATATTCATCTGAATACAATCTTTCTTCAGCGCTGGGCCACAGGCTGGTCTTTCAGCCATTTTAACTTAAGTCATTTACCCTATTTAATTACAAGAACAATTTTAAGATAAAATATTCTTAATGCATTCACCGAATTAAGTGGTTTTGGTGTATTTAGTCGGTATCATGCTTTGAGTGTGTGCAGTGAAATCGTCCTAGCAAATATTTTAGATTAGATAAAATATCACTTATATGTGTTCACCAGCTCCCACACCCTCTGACAATGTGACAAGGGGGGAGTGTCAGACCGTGGCCATGGGGTCTTTATGTAGTCTGGGTCCGGCCTTTACCCATGTGGTGGGGCACTGCTGTAGGCGTGTGGAGAATGGGGGGGTCGGGGGCAGGGTGTCAGACCGCTGCCATAGAGGTCTTTATGTAGTCTGGGTCCTGCCTTTAAAGTTGCATGGTCCGATGGCATTTGAATTTTTGTCTTATTTTTTAGATAAATATATCAAGCTACTAATCATTAGTCTGGAGTGATTTTGATTAAAGATGATTAGTTTTGAAGTAATTTGAGCTGAAAGAACCAAAAATAATTTCGACAAGCTTGCCAAAAGTCCTGTGGCTATGACCCAGATGGTCATCTCGCGGTGACCATGTGATGTGAGATGACCTGGAACCTGACAGGACTGTAGGTAGGTATTTCTGTTTGGGTGTGGAACATTCTGGGAACGGATTAGTGCCATAGGCCCATGGCACTAGGGTTTTAAACAAAATATAATGTGTGTCTGCTTGTGTCTGTCTGCCTATGTATGTATGTGTGTGAGTCTGTCTGTGTGTATGTCTGTGTGTGTGTGTATGTGTGGGTATGTATGTGTCTGTCTCTGTTTCTGTGTATGTGTGTGTATGTGTATGTATGTGTGTCTGTGTATGTATGTGTATGTATGTGTGTGTCTGCCTCTGTCTGGGTGTGTCTGTCTATGTGTCTCTGTCTATGTGTGTGTCTCTCTCTCTGCAAAGTCAGGTCGGGTGTATGTGTGTCTGTGTATGTCAGGTGTGTGCATGTCTGTGTGTGCTGTCTGTCTGTGTGTGTCTATCTATGTGTGTCTGTCTGTGTGTATACATCTGTGTGTATATGTCTGTGTGTGTATGTCTGTGTGTGTATGTATGTGTGTGTGTGTCTGTATGTGTGTGTATGTCTGTGTGTATGTCTGTCTCTGTGTCTCTGTAAAGTCAGGTCAGGAAACACAGACACATACACATACACACACACAGACACATACACCTCATTTCCCCTTCCCCTCTATGGCCCTGCACAGTAGGCCTACTTGGTTGGGGGGGAGGCTAATGAGGTCACAAGGTTGGCCTAGTTGGTTAATGGCCTCCCTGCATAATGGGTGTTTCAAAGTGAGTGTCTAAAGGGGTGAGCTTATAAATTCACTGGTTATTCTGAATATGCTGTCCCAAATCATTAGCTAATACACCAGTATCTAAGTTGGATATATAGGATCAAATGTAAGTAGTTGTTTTAATTTTGACAAAATTATATTTCATCGGACCATGCAACTTTAACCACGTGGTGGTGGGCTGCTCTAGGAATGTGACATGGGGGGAGTGTCAGACCGCTGCCATGGGGTCTTTATGTAGTCTGGGTCTGGCCTTTAACCACATGGTGGGGCGCCGCTGTAGGAGTGTGACATGGGGGGAGAGTCAGACCGCTGCCATGGGGTCTTTATGTAGTCTGGGTCCGGCCGTTAACAACATGGTGGGGTGCTGCTGTATGAGTGTGATATCGGGGGAGTGTCAGAGCGCTGTCATGGGGTCTTTATGTAGTCTGGGTCTGGCCTTTAACCACATGGTGGGGTGCTGCTGTAGGAGTGTGACAAGGGGGTTGGGAGTGTCAGACCACTGCCATGGGGGTCTTTATGTAGTCTGGTTGCAGCCTTTAACCACGTGGTGGGGCGCTGCTGTAGGAGTGTGACAAGGGGGGAGTGTCAGACTGCGCTCATGGGGTCTTTATGTAGTATGGGTCCAGCCTTTAACACCGTGGTGGGGCGGTCCTGTAGGAGTGTGACAAGGGGGGGGGGGGGGGGGGGGGCTCAGACCGCTGTCATTGGGCATTATGTAGTCTGAGTCTGGCCTTTGATTTCCTTGTGGATTTTTGTTTTCCCTAGGCACGACAGAAGTCTGTTCCGGGCCAGAAGAAGTTCACTCCAAAGGTGTCTCCAAACGACTACCACCGGTTCATCTACAAATGCCACACGTGCCTGCTAGGCTTTAAGCGGCGTGGGATGCTGGTGAACCACCTTGCGAAGCGACATCCGGACATGAGACCCGAACATGTTCCCGAACTCAACCTTCCCATCCTGCGCACCCAGCGTGACTACTACTGCCAGTACTGCGAAAAGGTCACCACTCTTCTAAGCGCTTTGATCATGTTTCACTAATGGCTGCTCTTATTTTCATGGTTATTTTAATTAAAGTTGCAACACCTATGGTTTAGAGTAGTCGGTCTGCCATATTTATTTAGATAAATTTTATATATTGGTGCAATCTGCTTTGCTTTTTTGTGAAGCAACTTTTCTTTTAAAGGGCTAACTGAAAATATTTTAAGTGAAAGCAATTGAAAGTAATTTTGGTGTACACACCGAAATGCTTAACATAGACTTGGTTTATCCATTTTAGATCATAGCACAGAAGCACCAAATTGCAGGAATTGTTAGGTAACACCAGTGTCTAAATTGAAAATGTAGGATAAAATGTAGGTTGGCTTAGAAAATGTTACGCTTTCATCAGATTATATAGCTTTAATCACTAGCTTGGGACAGAGTACTGTGTCACTAATATTCCTTCTTTTTTTGTGTGATGGTTTATTTACCCTGTCCATAACGAGTAAGTCACATTGCGGCTTGTTTTATTACCAAAGCACTGTGGCACTAATATTCCACTTACCTATTAGAGGGGTGTGATTTCTCCGGTTTTAACCAGAATTCCGGGGGGGGGGGGGGGTTCTGGCCGCTGAAACTGGGATTCTGGGGATTTTGTTAAATTCCGTTTTTTTCCCTGTCCGCCAAAACACCTCTGAAATACACTATTTGCATCCCTCACGCGACTCAGTGGGATGCTGTGTGTCCACACGATAACCTAAAAGAAATGTCAGGTTTTTTTCCTACACCCAATCACATGCCTGTTATTATCATAGTGGGCCACTAATATTCCATTTAACTAGTGCCACAAAACTATGTCGTTAATATTCTGTTTAGCTATTACCACAGTACTGTGTCACTAATATTCCATTTAGCCATTATCACAGTACTTGTCACTACTATTCCATTTAGCTATTATCACAATCCTGTGTCACTAATATTCCATTTAGCCATTATCACAGTACTGTCACTACTATTCCATTTAGCTATTATCACAATCCTGTGTTACTAATATTCCATTTAGCTATTACCACAGGCAGCACTCTACATTCCTCAAATAAGGTTTTTGCACATTTTCGCTTTGAATATATATCAGCATAATATTTACATACAATTATTGCTTCATGAGGAACTTATGTGAATATAAAAACAGGCACTACTCACCTGCACCTCCTCTATTGTCGCCTGACTTACACATAATCTTGATATGATGTACTAGAAGGGCCTAGTTCTCACTTCTTCCACAACGGCGCCACCTGAGAATGGATGTTATACCCAACTACTCTGCAATGTGGGCTGTATTTTAGAGTCGCTGGATATACCCCAACCAGAGATAAGCACACTCCAAATAGCTGTAATTACCAACACCAACGATTCCCGTGTCAAAAGCTCTCCAAGCACACCTTTGCTTAGTTTTTCAGTTCATACAACGAAATATGTGTGGGGGGGGGGGGGGGGGGAAGAGTGCTGAGGTCTGAAATGTATGAATGGCATAATGGGTGGGATTCCCTCACGACATGACCTAGAAGGGTTCCCCACAGATGGGAATCCAGGAGAATCACCAAAATGACAGCCACAGAAAGCTCTAAATTCAACTTCTAAAGGCTATTAATCTACATTATTCACACCAGAAGTAGTTGGTTATAATAAATCATCTTTTTTTTTGTTGGTACATTAGTTGCTTCAGCAAGGAAAATTTCAATCGCGGACAATTGGTCTTCCTCATTCCACTGCTCCTTGCTCTATCCTAATTTTAATATTGCCGAGCGCCTGGCTAGGAAGTGACAAGTATCAATTTTTAAGTCATTGGTTGGACTCGACCAGGATTCGATCCCATGATCTACAAACACGGTAACACTATATATTTACAATTTTAGCTTGCAAATTCAGACATTTTTCTCTATATGGTTGTCTGGAAGCCCTGTCAGCGTTGCTGAACTAACTACAACACAGCAGGACCAATCAACCTCAACACTCTTCCCTTCCTTCACATACTCACTTGCACAAACTGAAAAACCAGGCAAAGATGTGCTTGGAGAGCATTTGTCTGAGTACAGTTCCTGTCTGTGATTTATGGCGGTGCCCATCAAGATGTAAATCATAGTCCCTTTACATAAATTGTTGGTGAACGTTCAATTCTAAAAGCTGTAATGTTGCATCGCAGGTCTACAAGTCCAGCTCCAAGCGTAAGGCGCACATCGTAAAGAACCATCCTGGTTCTGACTTACCCATCTCCAGCCGGAAGGGAACAGCGTATGTAGATGTACCCGGCCTGCCGAACCCAACCTACTCTCAGATGGTGGGAAGTGTCACCACAGTGCCACACCAGTGTGAATTCTGCCACAAGCAGTATGCCAGCAAGGCCAAGTTGCTGCAACACCAGCGCAAGAAGCATTCTGACATGGTCCCACCAGCACGCCGTCCAGTCAACATCACTCGAGTGTTGACCAGCGTAGCTATCGCCCAGAAGCATCAGCCACAGCAACTAATATTATCGACAACTATGCCCTCCGGCGAACAACAGGAACGCTATATTACAGTTGAGACCGCGCCAGACGAGCAGCAATCGGTCACAGTTACAGCGAACACTGACAATCAGGCAGATTTACTGACTCAGGCAATGAGCGAGTTAACACAGACGCTGACCCTGGATTACCGCGGACAGGTCGGTGCTGAGTATGAGGCGGTGACGACACAGCGAATAATGCCAGGCTCGACAATTGAGTTCAATCATCTTGGTCAAATGCAAGCGACACATTACCAGGTGGTGCCATCAGTTTCGCAGCCATCAGTTGTATCTCAGCAGCCATTGAGTCCCTCGCAGCAGCTGGTGACTGCAGTTGCTACGTCGCAAGTCACTGCGCAACCAATGGTAGTAACGGCAGCGCAGATTCCAGTTGAACAACAGCAACTGGTTGTTACATCGGAGAGCGAGCCTCAGACCATGGTGACTCCAGTTAGTCTCAATGGGTCAACCGTCAGCTACATCCCACGTGTATGGACCACTGTACCCACAACAAACTATCAATAATTATATTCCGTTAGAGTACATGTGCAGAAATTTAAAAAGAAGCTATATGGCATCATTTTCTGCAAATTGTGTCCTACCCCTAGCAGGGCATTTTTTGTTGCTGGGAGGGTGGGATTTCTTATTTATTTATACAATAATGAAATGTGGCTTTGTACATGCTCTTTGAAAACCGTCTGTTTTATGTTCATATAATCCAGCTCTGTTTGTACTTCACGTCCTAACTACATAATCAAACAGTGCTAAGGTATACTTGAGGTTTCGTAGTCTGCTAAGTGTCTAAGATGTTGATAGGACGTAAAACAACAAATACTCACGCTAAGTTACTATTTCACAGCTAATCTTACCTCCACATGGTTGAGGCAAATCCGCAGCCGGGTGCACAGATTAAGGTGGAGTTTGAATATACTGAAATTAGTTACGAGTTTCCTAATCCGCTGGTTTTATCCAAAAAATTGTTAATTACATCAGGTTGATAATTATAACGTTCGTCTACTTTAGTTCCGAGTAACTTTTGAGAATTGACTAACTTTGGGAGAAGTTTGCAGTGCAAAGCATGCAGTAATTTGTGAGTGACCACTATTGGAGCATTACACCATTGCTATGTTAATTCAGCCATGTAAAACGAAGTGAGTTTTAACATTATTAAGGCGTGTGTGGTGGTGGGGGGTGGGGGGGGGGCGCAAAGACACGACAAATGAATACACCTGTATCAAAGTTGGATATTTAGAATCAAAAGCGGGTAGTGGTTTGGGTTTTGAAAATAATCTGATTTCATCAGATTATGAAAATGTAATTGTTTGAAGAGTGTGATTTGAATGTGATTTATTTTATTTAATGACTTATTCCTGCCCACACAAAACCGTCATGTTTTTGGTGTTCAGTTACATTAATTTGACTGGGGAGGTACATTAGTTGGGAGATATAAATCATGGACAATTGGTCTTCAGGTAGCCAGCTTATGTAGCGATAAGCTTTAATTTTTACGTCATTGGTTAGATTTGGCGAGGATTAAAACCCCACGACCTATCAAAACGGGAGGTGGCGCTCAACTCATTCAGCTGCCTCAAAGTGACGGACGCGCTGAAACCCAGATTCAACTACCATCGTATTTTTGGTTAATTTGTTCAACTAAATCAATTCATGAAAAGAAGACGATCTTTGAATAAACTCGTCTTCAACCATTCTTGTTGTGCCTATGTTATCGCCCTTATTTGGGGTTTATGTTCTATTAACATCTAAGGTCATGTAAAAGCGGGATTCGAACTACTCAATTGTTGTTATATACACTAGATCCCTTGGTACTTAATGTTAATCGGTAAATATAAATCGGGAAATCCGCGGAATGGCGAAGATCTTTCATTCCTGAAGCCTTAACTTGCATCGGTGTATATGTAAAGCTGCTTTCCGATTTCTCTTTCCATCAAAACGTAACTAGCGTATAGCCGAACAAATCAATAGTGGGTACGTACTAGTGGAGCCTCGTCAATACCAAGACGGGTGACTACAAGACGCTGTAGACATCCTGCCTACAGGTTTATTATAGCAGAAACATCAGTCATGGACAAGCATGGCGTCGTATGACGGCTAGCAATTCTTTACCGGGCGTCTAAAATCCTTATTTAGTATAAGAGTATTATATTTGAAAACTCAAGTGTGCCAACATTTAATCATAGCATTGACTTAGCCTCTAGTCTAGCCCCAAACTGACCGTACTGTCTCAAACACAAGTCAGTCTTGATATAATTAACTGAGATTTTCAAATGAGGAATGCCTGTAAATACTTTCATTAGAAACCGCTAGATTGAATGGACCCCCCCCCCCCCCATTTCTACTTTATTTTATCAAGTTTCTGTAAGGAATTAAACGCCCAGTTTGCTGCTTGTTTGATTTGCGCGTGATTAATACAGTGATGTAATCATATGTATGTTATCGAACCAAAGTTGTACAATGTTTTTGGGGTTAAAAAAAATCAAACCCTCCTCCTATATCACGGAACTTAAATAATCCACACTGGTCGGGTTGCAGGGTATGTTTCTTCAGGGAAGGAAATATGTATGCCTGTTTCAGTGTTTGAAATGTCCATTATATGGGCATGTATAGGTGGTGACGTCATGAGATTCATAATTCGACGGTTCTCACTTTCAGCCATTTTTCCTTTTTTCTTTAGGTAAATATATCAGGTTAATCTACTTTTATTTGAAGTAACTTAATTAAGGGGTTAGCTAATGGCCCTGTCACATTACGACGTATCTCGCCAGTGGCCTGCCGATGCGGAAAATGATTTTGTACGTCGAGAAGCATCGACCTTTTCGGCGTGGGGGGCAGAGTTGGACGTATACATACCGTATACACAGCATATGACCAGCGTATAGCTAACGTACCTCCTGGCGAAAAATGCTTGAATTACGCTCACGGTACGTTCACAGAACGCCGGTGAACGTTATATATGTTATTCAATCACAAGAACTACGCGTCATATGTTACATACGTCAAGACACACTGGAGAAACACTAATGTATGCTAGACGTACGTTAGGAGTACGTTATCCATATGTTGTCAGTATGCGGACTGTACGTTCCCAGTGCCTTCAAACACGTAACACTTACATAACATACGGCGGATGTAAAATCCATATGTTGTCACGCGTCAAAGGTTTTGTGAATGCACAAAAATTTGCCGACCCCTTGACATGTGATGCTGTATCTCGACGACCGTTGACATACATTGACATATACCAACTCACGTGTAACGCATCCTGACGTATCCCGATGTAGCGGCAAAAAATCACATACGTTGACGTACATTGGCATGAAGCGTCGTCATGTGACAGCACCATTAGCGAGTGAAGTTTCCCGCATCCATTATGGGCGAAGACCGATGGTGGCACCACCAGTCATCAGCACGAGGCGGAGGCAGAACATAGAATAATCGGTACAATATATAAAATAATTCCATTCCGCGCCTGTATACCCACATAATGCGTTATACATCACATAAACATTGCAAATTAATTTAGATGTGAACACCAAAATGCTGGATCTCTCAGGCTTGCATCAACAACATTCTATTAAATTTACTTAATATTCCTTTTATGCAGCGCTCAATATTAGGATAAGGGTCATGGTGCTGGCGGTCCGGTATCCCAGTGGGCAACACTATAAAGGTTGCAGGCGCAAATCGGTACCCGTTCTGAAATGTTGCTAGGACGTAACACCCCAATAAACAACCTTTTATGCCGCTATTTAAATGTTAAATATGTGCAGGAGTGTCTAGCAGTGGATACCGGGTATGTAAGACAATTTAGACAAGTGCTATGGTTTTGAAAATGTCATGGTTTCATCAGACTCGCAACTTGAAGAACGCCTTCACCTCCAACTGCTCCCACTCAGGGAGTGAGTTAATTCAATTGGTTTGTCGAATTTTGATTCGTGTTGTATTAATCATACATTGATACGAATTTCAACATAATTAAGAAAATGGGAGTGTAAGTAGATTCCTCATTAAGATGTCTTGTTTCACCGGTTGCACAAGCTTTAAATCATTAGTTTGATATTAATTATATGTAAGGACGGAATATTTGTGATTACCTTTCAATTAAGACCCCCATGAGTTTCTTCAGAGACCTAACATAATAAACTATCGATAACTTCCATGTTTTCATTTGATTACTTTTGGTGGGTTAAAATCCTGTATTCAGCAAATAAAATCTAGTGTCTGCTGCTTTGTTAGCGGTGCCTTGCGACAAATGAAGACTCGGTTGTCTAAGATCGAAATGCATGGTGGCCGAACTGTCCAGAACAAACCCTGTTTGGGAACATAAACATTGTACATGTTGCCGGTAACATGCATAATTCAAAACCCTGACTACAGTAGTGATGCATATCATAAGCCGTGTTTACACGGGCAATTGTAAAGCGAATTAGACAACGCGATTTATATGCAGCGATTTAGTGGCGCGTTTACACACGGAGCGGTTTAAGGCGGAAATCGATATCTGTGCATGAGCAAGTCCAGACTAACCAGCACCAGTTTGGGTTCATCGACGTCACCATATGAGAGTGTGGGTTCGACCTAGATATGTATGGACTGAATCTTATTGGTTTGGAACGGCCAAAACTTCTGCTGGGCAGTGAAAACCTTAAAATAAATCATGAACAAAATATCTGTGCACCAATAGCAGGTTCATAGACCAAATTATATAATATGCGCTTTTGATCGACCGGAAAGTCAACAAACTAAGGTCTCGACTGCGCATGCGTGTGACGCGCTTAAAGTTGCATGGTCCGATGAAATATAATTTTGTCAAAATTAAAACAACTACTTACATTTGATCCTATATATCCAACTTAGATACTGGTGTAATAGCTAATGATTTGGGACAGTGTATACAGAATAACCAGTGAATTTATAAACTCACCCCTTCAGACACTCACTTTGAAACACCCATTATGCAGGGAGGCCATTAACCAACTAGGCCAATCTCATGACCTCATTAGCCTCCCCCCAACCAAGTAGGCCTGCTGTGCAGGGCCATAGAGGGGAAGGGGAAATGAGGTGGATGTGTCTGTGTGTGTTTATGTGTCTGTGTTTCCTGGCCTGACTTTACAGAGACACAGAGACAGACATACACACAAACATACACACACAGACAGATATGCACACAGACATACACACACATACACAGACAGACATACACACACATACCTACACACATAGATAGACATGCACAGACAGCACACACAGTCACAGAAATACACAGACATGCACACACCCAAAATACACAGACACACAGACACACATACACCCGACCTGACTTTGCAGAGAGACACACACACAGACACATAGACAGCCACACACAGACAGAGGCAGACACACACATACATACATGCCCACACATACATACACACACATACATACACAGACAGACATACACATGCAGACACACACAGACAGACACACACATACATACAGACATACACACAGACATACACACACAGACATATACACAGGCACACATACACACATAGATAGACACACACAGACAGACATGCACATACACCACACACAGACACAGAAATACACAGACATGCACACAACTGACATACACAGACACACATACATCCGACCTGACTTTGCAGAGAGAGACACACACACAGACAGAGACACATAGACAGACACACACATACATAGGCAGACACACATACATACACACACAGATACCCACACAGACAGACATACACAGACACACATACATACACACACAGACACACACAGACACACACATACATACACACATAACATACACACATATATATACACACAGACACACACAGACAGACACACATAGATAGACACACACAGACATACATGCATAGACAGCACACACAGAAACACACAGACATGCACACACCTGACATACACAGACACACATACACCCAACCTGATTTTGCAGAGAGAGAGACACACACAGACACCCACATACAGAGGCAGATACACACATACATTCACACACATACATACAGACACACACACATACAGACATACACAGACACACATACCAACACACACATACACACACAGACATACATACACACATATATATATATATATACATACACACACAGACATACACAGACAGACAGCACACACAGACATAGAAACACACAGACACACATACACCCGACCTGCCTTTGCAGAGAGAGAGAGACACACACAGCCAGAGACACATAGACAGACGCACACAGAGGCAGACACACACACATACATACACATACCTACACATAGATACACACACATACAGACATACACAGACACATACATACATACACATACACACAGAAACAGACAGACAGAGACAGACACACACAGACACATACACTCCCACACATACACAGAAACACACAGATAGACACACACAGACATACACACACACAGATACATACATAGACAGACAAACACAAGCAGACAACACACACACATTATATTTTGTTAAAAACCCTAGTGCCATGGGCCTATGGCACTAATCCATTCCCAGAATGTGCCCTCCAACCAGAAATACCTACCTACAGTCCTGTCAGGTTCCAGGTCATCTCACATCACGTGGTCACTGCGAGATGACCATCTGGGTCATAGCCACAGGACTTTTGACAAGCTTGTCGAAATTATTTTTGGTTCTTTCAGCTCAGATTACTTCAAAACTAATCATCTTTAATCAAAATCACTCCGGACTAATGATTAGTAGCTTGTAACGATCAATTTGATATAGTTATCTAAAAAATAAGACAAAAATTCAAAGGCCATCGGACCATGCAACTTTAAGCTAGATCGCTTCATCTATACTACCTCGCAACGTGGTTTACATATACCGATTTATCTGAATCGATTCAGCCCTAAAACGCCTCAGCGTCGCATAAACACGGCAAATGTAAATCGATCTAGACAAGTGGTTTTATATGAAACGTTTTAACTCGCCCGTGTAAACACGGCTAAAGACAGAAGGAGCAATTACAACTTATGTGAGTGGGGCAAGATCATGGGTAAGACCGTCAAGGGGACAATGTGATGCATTTGACTGTTATGCGGTCAGTACTAAAAAGTGGAATATTTAAATTTAAAAATAATACTGTTAATAGAGCGTATCCACTAAGATTTAAGCATATTAAATTAATTGATTTAAAATTCAGAAAAATGGGTTGATTGCTGCTTTATTGATAGGCTATACATGTTTATTAAGACTCCAATTTATTTATTCCGAAATGCTGGGTGATGGCGGTCATACGTTGCTCGGGAGTGACATCAAGGCACACGTGACACACCTGATGGTGAAATTTCTGCCATTGGGACGATGTCAATCATATACCGATGTATATCTGATATTGGATATTTGATCCTACTTGGTCAATTTGAATAATCAAATTAACCTTTCTACAAAATAATATTTGGTTAAAAACCCCAAGTGCCATGGGCCTATGGCACAAATCTGTTGCCAGAATGTTCGAATATCAAACAGAAATACCTACCTACAGCCCTGTCAGGTTCCAGGATTAGTAGGTTTGTTTGTTTGTTGTTTTATGTCCTAGCAACATCTAAGGTCATATCAGGACGGGTACCGACTTGTGACAGTGCGCACTCATGGCAACTTTATAGTGCTGTCCCACTGGGAAACCAGGCCGCCGGCACCATGACCTGGTATCCCACTCAGTCACATTATCCTGACACTGAGCACACCAGTCCTTGACCTATCCTAATAATGCCGAGTGCCTGGCTAGGACGCGACAAGTATCAATTTTAAAGTCATTGGTTTGACTCGACCGGGACTCGAACCCATGACCCCACGATACCAGCACGGGAGACGGACGCTCTAACTCATTCGGCCATCCCGTCTGGTCGGATTAGTAGGTCATCTCACACCACGTGGTGACCGCGAGATGACCATCCAGGGCCGCATTCAGGGTCTGTCTCGGAGACGCCTCGGAGATGGCCGTGACGTCACGCTAGTCTGAATCGCAAATGCAGTTTGTTGTCTCAAAAATGGCCACCCCCATAGGCATCGGCCATTTGCAATGGAAAAGCTGCACTGTGATTGGCTGAAACCGGTGTGGCAGTAAATCGCAAACCCCTGGAAATTGCACACCCCGGGGTTTGCGATTTACTAGGAAATCACAAACCCCCCCTGGAAATTACAAACCCCCCATGCTTTGTAGCATTTATCACCACAAGCAGGGCAGCTATAGGCCTATGTTAGATTTTGAACTTCTACAAGATCTGGGGGATAAAATGGATTCAAGGAGGATCAAGATGGATTAATTGATTAGTTTTGATGTCATGCTGTCACAGCAATGGCCTTTGTCACTGCTATTGATCACTCACAAGAAGGATAAGGGACCAGATCAATTTTTGTCAAAGATACTAAACTACAACATTAAGAAAAGCCAGCACAGCTTCTTTAAACACTTTGAACTAACAAATATCCAATTCCCTACAAAACTATCAGTCACTTTGCACATACATAGGCTGCCACATTTATTTTCATATAAGGGGGATCCCTCACAAGATGGATTAATTGATTATTTTTAATTTCATGCCTCTAACAGCAAGGGCCATTATTCGCTGCGCACAAGAAGGCTCGGGGACCAGGTCAATTTGTTGTCAAAGATACTAGACTACCTCAATAAGAAAAGCCAGAACAACTATCTGTATCATTAACATGGGGGGTTTGCGATCTCCAGGGGGGATATGTGATTTCCTAGGAAATCACAAGTGGGGGTTTGCGATTTACAGGGTTTGCGATTTCCTGCTACACCGGCAGCCATTTTCGAGGTGCTTTTCATCTCCAGTCTGAAAAGGGAGGCGTCTCCAAGACATTGCCGAGACGCACCCTGAACGCAAGTAGGCCAAAAAGCATCGCCACAGGACTTTTGGCAAGCTTGTCGAAATTATTTTGGGTTCTTTTAGCTGAAATTGCTTCAAAACTTTCATCAGAATTACTGCAGACTAATGATTAGCTCATAATGATCACTTTGATATATTTATCTAAAAAATTAGATAATTCAAATGCCATCGGACCATGCAACTTTAACGCTCCGACACATCCTATTCTTAGTCATGGCGTGGCTATGGCTAAGATATTTCCATGGCGCAACCAAAATGTAAATCTCAAATTCAAGATAAATTAATTAGTGCAAGTGCGGGGTGAATCTTTTATCTACTAGCCTCTTAAGTATATATATTATACTTGCGCAATAGCACATCTAATGCATATACTCTATAATGACAGTACATGGTTTTGGCGGCATAAAATACTAAATAGGACACCGGCATTACAAAATGGGCGCCATTTCACTTCAGTTGGGCGCATCCCATGATTCCGTTACCATTATTCTGGGGGAGGGAGAAAACCAAATCAAGAGATCAGAACTTTTAGGAAAGTTGGGTGGCCCTGAAAAGGGCCGTTTTGTCAATGGGTCTGGTCAGCAGGGAAGGACCGGTGGGAAGGCTCAGAACTCCTGGCTCTGACTGGACTTCTTGGCGCCGCCGGAGCCAGTCTTCTTGGGCAAGAGAACGGCCTGGATGTTGGGCAGAACTCCACCCTGAGCGATGGTCACACCCGAAAGGAGCTTATTCAGCTCCTCGTCATTCCTCACGGCAAGTTGCAGGTGTCGGGGGATGATCCTGGTCTTTTTATTGTCCCTGGCAGCATTTCCGGCGAGTTCAAGGACCTCGGCGGCCAGGTACTCCATGACAGCGGCAAGGTACACTGGCGCACCGGCCCCGACACGCTCGGCATAGTTCCCCTTGCGTAGATGGCGGTGAATTCTGCCTACAGGAAACTGAAGCCCGGCTCTAGAACTGCGGGTCTTGCTCTTACCCTTTGCCTTACCTCCTTTGCCACGTCCGGACATATTGTCAAGTAGATAACACGTTAGGGAAATTGACAAAAGTTACTACTGAATAACTAGAAAGCGTTCAAATGCGGAGGAAATTTCCGGAAAGTGGGTTTTATAAAGAGCTGGGTAGGACGGTCAGCGCACCAATCAGATCGCATGGCGCCAAATTTGATTTTGCCTCCACAACCAATCAACAACGGGTATTTGTGAGCGGAAATCTCGTCTGAGATCTCCCGGAAATGGGCCGCGAGAAGAAATATGGTGGACACGTAGGGCTGGAAGTAGGCAAAAGGAGTGTAAATATTATTTAAATTCACGATCCTGGCCACTATGGATACTGTAAAAGTGCCAAATACGGTGTGGATCAGCGCGGCGTTATCGTTTGTCGCCTATGTGCTGACATACCGCCTGATCCCCTGCCTACAGGACATGTTTATTCGCGCAAACTTGTTTGGTGTTGACATGAGTAAACCTATCAAACATAAAATGTGAGTAGCCCAGCGCCAGACCAAGTGTAAATGACGACCCCCACGACCACGTCACCCCCTGATCTAGATAACAGACCACCCAGTACTTGTAGTACACGGGTGAACGACAACGTCGTAGTCTAAATAATGGCGAAAATACCTTTATTATGGAACAGGAAGTAGAATGACTGGCTCCAGAGTCCAGTATAGAGGCGGTGTAATGCCGTGACGAGGCAACTTCCGGTCGCCATATTGGATTACATATGCAAGGCTTGGAAGTGCTTACATTGTGTTTATTTACCGATTTGTTGGTTTATTTGTCACTGTTTTGAGCAGCTTGGCCTCAAAAGTTGGGAGAAAGGGTTTTTTGATGGAGGGGAAGCATTTTTTAAATCATGTAGCCTCACATCATTGCTAAAATGCAGTATGTTGACACTTTGGATGCTCTGTCAAAGAATTAGAAAGGTTTGGGCAAAGAATTAGAAAGGTTTGCGCTAGGTGGTGCCACATACTTCGGCAGCCATGATTATAGGTAGGCCCAGTGGTGGCCATAGTGTTCTTAGTATAAGACAGGGGGTGCCATAGGTGGTATTAAGTGTAATCCAAGATGGCTAACCACCGAGTGATGATGTCATGTGCACTCCCTCTCTTAAATGGGTACTTATATTTGGTTGATTATTAAGCGTGCTAGAGCTATTTCAATTTCGGTAATGTCACTAATGAGGGGTAAATATCTAGATTTTGGGTCACACACTTGTAATGGTGCATTAAAATAATGGCAGGAAATTACCCCTTTCAGAAATTGTTCTGATAACAAAGGGGTGCCCCAAAATGCTTGCTTTTCATTGGCTCTTAGGGGGTATCCCCATGAATTTCAGCCTATGATGTAGATAAAATGTCCATCTACAACCTCATGTTTGCAAATCCGTTCACATTTTCTGTGTCTGTGCACATTCAGAAGATTTGACTTGATTTCAACCCTCAAACTCCACCTTCTATATATCTTGGGTAGCTTTAAAAGGTAGATGGACATTTCTGTTATTAATTGACCACTGTGTGAAGTTTCACGATGCTGTAAGGTCGAAAAGGTACTTTGCTAGGTCCCGAAAGTTTCAGTGTTATAAGATCAATCATATCAATGACAACTGAAAATCCACAAATATGTCACTAATGTGTGCATTTACTTTTATTCGAACTGGTGGAATCAGCAGAGGAGAGAGGCATCTACTTACACTGAATATTTCATTTAGATATCTTGATTATTTAGGAAGTTAGAACAAAAAATTACTAAATTATGAAATATATAGGTTTTGGGTCACACACTTGTAATGCTAAAACATTAAAACAAAGGAAGAAAACGTTTCATTGATATATGATAGTTATACTAGACTTACTTGTAAGTTGATGTATTAATGAGATTCTTATGAATCTACCAATACAAAGGTAAGGATGAAAGTAGTTACAATGGACCCATGGATATACTCATTAAACAATGAGAAATTTCCATAACCTCCTTTGAATTCACTAATGTATTCATTTAGCTTTATTTTAATGGTCTATATCCTCCAAGTCACTTTTATTTTAATGGGTGAAATCAACAGCACAGCTAGGGATTTACTTACACCAACAATTTCAGAACGATTTTTCCGAGAACAGATATTTGGCAGAAAACGGCCGTCGCGTAGTGCGCGGATGTGCACATACCTACTTATATCGGCACAGAGTTGGTGAAATGGGAGAGAATGCAAAAAGACAATATGGTGACAATAGAACGCTGTCGATTTCACCTTTAAATTCTATTAAACTATATATTTTTCCAACTCAAAGGTAGCGGGGAAATATGAAGATATATATAAAGAATAAGTGTAGCTTCTTAGATTGTGAACTTAGGCTCTCATTTCATTTCCCTGCTTTTTCGACCGCTTTTATATAGAGGTGATATTCACCCGTGTACTGCAAGTACGGGGTGAATCCTTTATCTACCCATGATCATGATAACACTTGTTTTGTCCCTGTAAACCTGTGCATGCTTTCAGTATTAACATGGTAGTTAAAATAACATTTTTATACACTTGTAACAATAGTCCGAAACTATATTTACTGTTACTTTTGTGTGTATTTACTAAGCTTTTCAAGTCATCTATAAATAAATATGATATATATATATAATATCATTAGATCTATGGTTATTATCTATCTTACTTTTATTTGAAATACCTTTCATTTTTAATGGCTAACGTTTGAGATATTTGAAGTGAAAACATGCCAAAGTAATTTTGGCAAGCACACCAACACTCTTAACACCATAGGCTTCTGCAGTAACAGGTTCTATCAATTTGACTTGGCATTCCTTTCTATGTGGCAGCAAATCCTTAATAAGTGCAACAGTATCAAGTTAGATATATAGAATCATATCTAGGTAGGTATTTTTGTGTTGACAATTTGATGCTTTCATCAGACTATGCACCTTTAAGTTATTCGTTATATTGTTAACATTGCATTTTATTCATAGCTCTGAAAGATTATGTGTGTTTGCATTGTTATAATTTACAAATACTAGACTTAGAAATATAGATTACAGGCTACGTTTAGTTGCTGACAGACACTTAGATAAAGGATTCACCCCATACATCCAATACAGGGGTGAAAACCAACCTATTAGAAAAACTGGCAAAAGATTTTGACATGGTGGGGAAATGAACTGAGCGGGGAAATTCTTAATTTAATAAGCAAAATATATTCTTCCCATAAACTTTCATATTTACCCGCTACTTCTGATCTGAAAAATATAATAAAACATGTAGTTTAAGGAACTTTTAAAATAAAACCGACGGCATTTTATTGCCCCCATCTTGTCTTTTTGCATTCTCGGTTATTTCACAAACTCTGCGCCGATATATCTAGCCATTTGATCCTGGAACCACAGTTTCTAGTTCCTGTTCCATACTAAAACTATTTTTGCCGGAATTTAGACTACGTTAGGTTCAACTTTGTACTGTAAGTACGGGGTGAATCTTTTCTCTAACAGTAACAGACACTCTACTAGTCTAGTGACTAGTATCTACGACTACGACAGTTTTGTGAACGTGTCACTTGATATTAATATTTTGTTTAGCTAATTAATGCCCACCTAAAGAATAAGGCATTGGAATATGAGTTAGCCGTCAGTTCCCATGAGTCGATACTTGCTTGACTAGGTTGGCATGTGTTTGGCAACCTAGGCTATGCTAGGACCAAGGCACTACAGTAGGCCTATATCAGCTAAAATTTCAAAACTGCTGCATAGTACTGCAAATAGGTAGGCAGACAGAGCTCACAGAATAAATTAAATAGTTTTTTAAATTGTGTATATATCATTATTTGTTCCAAAGTTATCCGATTTAGCTTTCCTAGAAATCAACATTTTGTCCTATTGTTTATAGCTATAAAGTTGTGACCTTTTGTGTTCCAGGATATCATTTTGGGCTCAAATAGGCCAAGTAGCTTCATATAATTTGCATACAGAGGCTACTAAGTGTAGTAAATTATATAATTCAATTATATAGTACAATGTTGATATTCAAGGAATTTTATATTTTTAAGCTGCTTGTACATACTAGTGACAGTGTTGCATCCTCGAAAATGGCCATTTTATACCAGTTTTGCCAGTTTCTAAGAGCCACCTTTTGAGAACTTACAATCCTATATCTATGCCAAATATATCATTGAAAAACAGAAATATAACATGTTTCATTTATCATGGTTTAAATCATTTTTATGCAAGACATAGTGTAATTTGGGGCTTATTTCCAGGTCAATCCACTTGGATGCTCAATAACATTGCCACCGTGACACAGGACTCATTCAAAACTTCTGACGTCATCAGCTAATGTACTGATTGGTTGATTTTCACATCTATCATTATACATTTACCTAAGAACTATGAACGAAAAAAGTAATTCAGTTGTAGGCGGGTAGGGCTTTAGCGTGGTCACAGCTATGGGTCTGTCAGGCCAGTCCAGCGGCACAGCTGGCTCCAAGCAGAATTTGATATATACCTACCTATGCATGAAATTATGGCAATATTATATGTTATGGCGCTATAAGAGCTTGTCCGGAAAATTCAAACATACAATTGAAATAATTTTTGCTTATTTCTATCGCTGCATAAGTCTCAATTTATAACATAATAGGTATATATTTCTATTGCAATTATATATATAGCAGCGTTCGAAATAAGAGCTTGTTCGCTTGTCCGGGGCAAGTGAAAATTCAGACGGACAGCTGAATATTCAGACAGACGTGAAAATCACACCAGACTTGTCCTATGGACAATTGAAAATCGTTGCTTATTTCTATCACCGCTAAGGATTGGCTACCAAATCCACTTTACCATATTGAATGTTTAAATAAATTCAATTCAATTGTCCACATTCGGATAATTAGTAGACACCACCATCACCGAATGGTAATGCGGTTTATTGCGAACACTATTTATAGCTAATTTGGTTATTGGAGAAAAGTTAACTGGGTGTTGATGCTTTCAGTCCGGAGGCGCAGGGTGTCGTGTGTGGGGCCGTCTACCTCATCGTCATGTTCCTCTTCATCCCCATCCCTTTTTATGGCTATCTCGCCAGCCGGGAAATAGGAAAGTTTCCCTTCAGTGAGGTATGTACAATTACAGTTACACAATCCGATGAAAGCATCAAATTGTTTCAACCAAAATACTTACCTACAGTTAATCCTACATATTCAACTTATGTACTGGTGCACTCATTAAATATTTATTGCAGCGTGGCACTCCCGTCATATTCTAAAAAACTTTGTGACTAAAGCCCATGTTAAGCGCTTCGGTGTACTCAACAAAGTTAATTATCCATTTGGTCACTTTAAATATTCAATGTTAACACTTTAAAATCAAAATGTCATTGAACCTAAGGAAAGTAGAGTATAACGTTGAATCTGATATTTATATTTTTGATACATTAGTTGTTTAAGCAGGGAAAATTTCAGACAGATGACTGGTCTTCCTCATTCCACTGCTCCTTCTTGCCCTATCCTAGTAATGCCGAGTGTCTGGCTAGGAGGCAACAAGTATCAATTTTTACGTCATTGGTTTGACTCAACCAGGATTCGAACCCACGATCTACCAACACAGGAGATGGATGCTCTAACTCATTCGGCCATACATAGATATTTGTATCTAAAAGGTATGGCAGGAACTCAAAGCATCCGGTAATGAGGCATTATATTATTTAAAATTACAAATAGCATGAACCGGGCACGGTGGCCGAATCGGTAGAGCACAGGCCTCGCGTGCGGAAGATCGGGAGTTCGGTTCCTGGTTGAGTCAAACCAATGACTTAAAAATTGATACTTGTCGCTTCCTAGACTGGTGCTCGGCATTATTAGGATAGGGCAAGGCCTGGTTAGCTCCGTGTCAGGATAATGTGACTGAGTGGGATATTGGGTCATGGTGCCGGCGGCCTGATTTCCCAGGGGGCAGCACTATAAAATCGCCATGAGTGCGTACTGTCACAAGTCAGTACCCGTCCTGATATGACCTTAGATGTTGCTAGGACGTAAAACAAACAAATAGCATGTGTAGGTTAGGACAGGGATAATACTATCTTGTTTTTGTCCCTCAGTTAAGCCAGGGATAATACTACCTTGTTTGTGTCCTTCAGTTAAGACAGGGATAATACTACATAGTTCTTGTCCCGCAGTACGTGGAGTTCCTGGCGGCCCTGCTCTCCGTCTGCTGCATGATCTTCCTTGGCTTTGCGGACGACGTCCTTGATCTTAGGTGGCGCCATAAGCTACTTCTGCCGACGATTGCGTCACTTCCGCTTCTCATGGTCTACTTCGTGACCTTTGACCTCACCGTCATCATCGTGCCAGGGCCCTTCCGGTGCTTGCTAGGCTACAGCATAGATATAGGTGAGTGGGTGGATTTACTCGCAGTGCGCGTGTTCCTTTGTCAGTTACAGTGGTCTACCTGCTCACCGTTCTCACTCCGCTGGTTCCAGGCGTGCTGTACTATGTCTACATGGGCATGTATGTGTGTGTGTGGTAAAGTCACAGTGTGTGTGTTCCTTTGTCAGTAACAGTGGTCTACCTGCTCACCGTTCTCACTCCGCTGGTTCCAGGCGTGCTGTACTATGTCTACATGGGCATGTATGTGTGTGTGTGGTAAACTCACAGTGTGCATGTTCCTTTGTCAGTAACAGTGGGCTACCTGCTCACCCTTCTCACTCCGCTGGTTCCAGGCGTGCTGTACTATGTCTACATGGGCATGTATGTGTGTGTGTGGTAAAGTCACAGTGCGCGTGTTCCTTTGTCAGTAACAGTGGTCTACCTGCTCACCGTTCTCACTCCGCTGGTTCCAGGCATGCTGTACTATGTCTACATGGGCATGTATGTGTGTCTGTGGTAAACTCACAGTGTGCATGTTCCTTTGTCAGTAACAGTGGGCTACCTGCTCACCCTTCTCACTCCGCTGGTTCCAGGCGTGCTGTACTATGTCTACATGGGTATGTCTGTGTGTATGTACGTGTGTGTGTGGTAAGCTCACAGTGTGTGTGTTCCTTTGTCAGTAACAGTGGGCTACCTGCTCACCGTTCTCACTCCGCTGGTTCCAGGCGTGCTGTACTATGTCTACATGGGCATGTACGCGTGTGTTTGTGGTAAACTAATAGTGCGCGTGTTCCTTTGTCTGTAACAGTGGGCTACCTGCTCACCGTTTTCACCCCGCTGGTTCCAGGCATGCTGTACTACGTCTACATGGGCATGCTGGCTGTCTTCTGCACCAACGCCATCAACATCTTCGCCGGCATCAACGGCATCGAGGCTGGACAGTCGCTGGTTATCGCTGTCTCGGTGGTCGTCTTCAATATCATCGAGATAAGTGGTGAGCAGCAGTGCCGGCCAGTCTTTACAGTGTCTTGGAATATTTAGGACATTAAAGTTGTATTAGCAAAAAACTAATCTGTTAAAGCTGCATAGTAGGATAATAGCACACAATTTTAAGAAGCAAAACCCGTATCTAGATTGGAACCTACATATTCAACTTAGATACTGGTGCACTTATAAAGTATTTGTTGCTATATAGAAAGGTACACCATGCCAATAATTTAATAGAACCTGTTTCTGCTGAAGCCTATTGGGTCAGAGTTTGTACAAGCATGCCAACAGGTTTAGCTTATGGCTGTGTGTGTTGGGGGGTGGGGGGGGGGTCCCAAATAAATAAGCGATGAACACACTAGTATGGATATGTAGGATTAAATCCAGGTAGATATTTTGGGCTTTGAAAATCTGATTTGATCAGATTATGCAACTTTAGAATCGCTAAAGGCATCTTTTAACAAAAAATGTTTGTATTGGGAAACTATGTTTGAAAATGCTGTCATAGGGCTAGTTGTAATTATGCAGTAGTGGGTAAAATAGAACAACTTAGGCTGTGCGAACGCCATCTTGGAAATGGGACAAAC
Source organism: Branchipolynoe longqiensis (assembly GCA_030323885.1). Lineage (NCBI taxonomy): Eukaryota > Metazoa > Annelida > Polychaeta > Phyllodocida > Polynoidae > Branchipolynoe > Branchipolynoe longqiensis. The sequence goes on from CM059202.1 coordinate 19,463,009, forward strand.
AGGCAGTCGGACAGTCTAAATGTGAAGTGTGTAACAAGCCTTTAAATGATTCAAAATTTAAACTACCGTAAAAGAATCTGATGACAAAGCACTTTTAGTAGATTTTCATGTCTTCGTATTCTTCAAATTGATTCTGTAAATCTGTCCACAGTAAAACATGATATGTATAATGTTAATTTTTGGTTTTCTGTGTGCGTGTGCATGTGTTACCATTTTGTGCATGAAGAAAGTTAAAATAAAACAAATGCAGGTAAAGCTATCTTATATGGATTATTATGATTTACACGCAATCTAATTCGCTTTCGAATCCTGACAGAGTCAGACCAGTGACTTACAAAATTGATACTTGTTGCTACCTAGCCTGGCGCTCGGCATTACTAGGATAGGACAAGGACTGGTTAGCTCAGTGTCAGGATAATGTGACTGAGTGGGATATTGAGCCTGATCTCCCAGTGGGGCAGCACTATAAGTATAAAGTCACCATGCGTGTAGAGTGTCATAAAACGGTACCCGTCCTGACATGACCATATATGTTGCTAGGACGTAAAACCCCAACACACAAACACTTTACTTCGCTTTTCTTCAAATGAAATGCTGGCAGTTATACGAGCCGTCTTGTGTCTGTAGTTGAAAGCAAGAATATAATGAAGGAACTAGACTACACACACCGGTACAACTTATATAACTGTATTATGTATTATTTACTTTGTTCAGGAGAGTTCAGAGAGGCCCACATCTTCTCACTGTACTTCATGCTGCCATACGTCGCTGTTTGTCTGGGTCTCCTACAACACAACTGGTAAGCTTTAAACAAAATTAACTGAGTAAGAATTGTTTATCTGCCTACCACAATAAGTCACGCTTACTTGCTATGTATGTTAACAATACTACATGTATTAAATCTATCCCACAAAATATATCAAAAGTATGCTTGTATGATTGTGTACTAAAATCTTCTTTTTTTCTTTTTTTTTTCTTGAAGATTTATACTACCCATTATGGATAAGTCTAAATAGACTTGTTTTCACCATTAGACAGTTTGTTGATAGAAAGCCCGAGCCTACACTTTTACTGACCCAAGGGATTTTTAACCTCCCACACCACATAAGACATGATATGAGAGCAACTGGCCTTTGATGACACTGTAAGTTATACACAGCGGTGGAAATCCAAAATGGCAGAATTGGGGGCACATGGAATCAAACCACCGACCTTCAGATTAGGAGTCCGACCTCGAAAAAAAGTCAGAGACTCTAACCACTCTGCCACAGAGAACACCACAAATGGAAATGTGAAAATTTACACATTGACCCCATGCATTTACTCAAAGGAATTATAAGTTTTTCTTATAGGATATAACCTTGTTTGCTTAATGGTAACCAATAAAATGTTCTTTGAATTTGTTGGGTAACTTAAAATGATATTTTGTGTATATGCTTGATTTCCATGTTACACAAGTAATGTTAACGTATTGCTCAATTTATGAAATCAAAATCAAAAAGTGAAATAGCTTTTTTTTCCCCCTTTTTTTTCAACTTTGACACATGCACGACATGGAAACCTTCACATGAACATGGATTCTGCTATTATTTGGAAGGATTTCACTTTTGGTTTTCATGTCACACTTTAGTGCACTGTTTCAGAGAATGACTCAGATATTTGAATTGTAAATATGTCAAAGTAATTTTGCATGCTTGTCAAAACTCTGATCCCCTAGGCTTCAGCAGTAACAGTTAAAATTACATCATCATACGCCGTCATAGGTTACACATAGGTTAGGCATACATCGTATACGCTCTTCATAGGTCGGCATAGGTCGAGCGGCAAAAGAAAATTTGTGCATGTTCAAAATGTTCAACTTATGCCGGGGTGTGGCCCATACGGTTCTCATACGCTGGATGTACGTCAGCGTACGTTATGCACTCGTTAGGGGTAAAGTCGGCATAGGTAAGCCATACATTGAACCGACATCCTCCGGGTGTCTCTGGCGTACTCAAGACATTCTCTAAACAGGCTGGCACACTACGGCGTATAGCCTTGGCGTATGCCAACGTATTTGATTTTAGACCAACATGTCGGCGTATGGCGTCATACATTACGTATACATTGGGCATACGTCGGGTACGCTTTGTGTGCGTCGAGGCTCCAAAACAATCTTTGTGCATGTTCAAAGTTTTCAACCTGTGTCGACGTGTGACTCATACGTTCCTCATACGCTACGTGTAAGTTAGTGGTACGTCGGGATATGTAAGGAGCACTTTTTGTATACGGTGGCCTACGTTACTCATACGCTGGTCCTGTCGCCTTCAACCATCAAAATACGTCCCAATAGACCGAGTATACGTCGTCATATGCTTTGCATATGTTGATATACGGTAGGGATATGGTAGCCATACGCCAGGCATATGCTACATGTACACTTCATACGCCGCTGGGACCTCCCGCAGTGCAAAAAGGTTGGCTTATCTCGACCTATGCCGTTTTTCAAATTATTGCGCCATGTTACACATACGCCCCCGCCATACGCCATAGTGTGACAGGCCCTTTAGTATGCAGCAACAAATACTTTTATTGGATGATGCAACTTTAAAGTTGCTTGATACAGTCCACTGAGTTGACAAACAAACTCGAAATGTAATATATGAATGATGTCATAGGTGGTATTTCCTCATCACATGACCAAATATGGTTCCCCACAGTCCAGGAGACACTGGGTGAACCCCTTTATGTTACGCTTGCACACTAGCCATTGTGGCACTCTCCCTGCACATATTCAGTTGCACAAACTGAAAAGTTCTGCTTGGAGAGCATTTGTCTGAGTATGGTTCCAGTCACACCAGCTTATGCTATATAAATATATATTTGTTAATTTACGGTAAAACTCAAAAGCATTGCATTATGTGCCTTTAACTGTACTTTTGAATGTAATTAAGTATTGAAGTGGCGTTCCGCCAGGTACCCGTCGCGTGTCTTTGTAGGAGACACCTTCTGCTATTTCTCCGGGATGACCTTCGCCGTTGTGGCCATCCTCGGCCACTTCAGTAAGACGATGATCTTGTTCATGATCCCCCAGGTCTTCAACTTCCTCTTCTCAGTCCCTCAGCTCTTCCACTTCGTGCCGTGCCCCCGGCACCGGCTGCCCCGGTCAGTGCCATTCGATTTTGATTTTGATTTGAGATAAGAGTGCAGGCTTCTCGTGCGGAAGTTCGAGAGTTTGAATCCCAGCCGAGTCAAAGCAATGACTTACAAAATTGATACTTGTCGCTACCTAGCCTGGTGCTCAGGATTATTAAGATGGGGCAAGGATTGGTTAGCTCAGTATCAGGATAATGTGACTGAGTGGGAATCTGGGTCATGGATGCTGGCAGCTTGGTCTCCCAGTGGTGCACCCCAGTGGGGAACCGGGGTAGAATAGTTCCCTTGCACCCCCTTGCAGATCGTAAAAGGCGACAAATGGGGCGACTCGTTTGCCGTGAGTCGTGGCTCGTGTCGGTGGAGGAAGGGATCCTGTGGCTTCCTATCGACCAATACTGCACTTTGGCCCCGACTTCACCTAGACGAGGGGTTGGATTGGCCCGGTCCAATCAATTGGCTGGTCACGCCAAGCCCTAGGAGTAGTACTATGAAGAATTTAATTATCTAGACACTCGTATTTTTACATATATTTATATATATACATATATCCAATTTATTTTCATTTTTCACTACTCCTAGAAGGCGGTGGCTAGGGTCAATCTGGTAATGATCTTCCATTTTGGTAGATCATTGCTTGAGTATATCACCCTTGTATCCTTGGTGTGTAACTGTCGGGTATCCGCAGCTCTGCACACCCCCATGTGGGGCTCCGTGGTGGGTGGGGAGCAAGGTGACAAATTTTCATTCATAAAGTATGGCTTTAAACAAAAAAAAACAAAAAAGACCGTTGACAGCCTCGGATTCGGACCAGGAACCTTCTAATGAGTGGGCTAGATTTGTTGTCCTTGAGGCAACCGATCCATCCCATCCTCTGGGCAAGCTGTCCCCATTTGCCATTGACAAAGGCATTCTGGTGATAGCAGGCATGGTGACTTCAGTAAAGAAATTACGTTCTGGACAGATTCTTGAGGAGTGTGGTAAGAAGGCCCATGCTGATAACCTGCTGCGTTGCAAAACACTGGCAGGTGTCGGCATGAAGGCCTCACATCACCGATCCCTGAACTCTAGTAAAGGAGTAATTCATACTAGAGAACTCCAGGGTATCGATGAGGTTGAAATTGCCTCTGAATTAAAACCTCAAGGCATGTTAAATGTCAGAAGAATAACGATTAAAAAAGAAGGAAATATCATTCCTACAAACACTTATATTCCGACATTTAATAAACCCACTCCACCTAAGAAGTTGAAAATTGGCTACTTAATAGTTGATGTGGATTTGTTTATTCCAAATCCACTCCGATTTTTCCAATGCCAGAAGTATGGTCATGGCATAGACAACTGCTCCAGTGAGCAGACCTGTCTCCAATGTGGTCAGAAAGGGCACGAAAATACAGACTGCAAAAACGCAGTTAAATGTGTTAACTGTCAAGGTGCCCACATGGCCATATCGAAAGATTGTCCTGTGTGGAAAAAAGAAAAAGCTGTTCAAAGGGTGAAAACTGAAAGCAACATCAGCTACCCAGAGGCTAGGAAATTGGTGGAGGGGTCCATCTCCTCCTGCTCCTATGCCTCTGCGATCAAACCCTCCACCAGGACGATCGAATGTCAGACCGACTGCACATGGTTGAACTTGGATCAACCAAAGTGCAGTCCTTCTGGTTTCCAGAGCGTGGTTTCTTTGATGAAGACAACCACTGTCCAAACTGATCCGAATCCGAGTGTGTCTAAGAAAGACTCTAACAAAATGACCCCAAAAAAACTAAGCCGGCGCCTGAAAAGGCTCTGGCACAAAAACAACAGAAAGTTGCTCCTGATAGGAAGCAGAAGGGATCTATCTCCCTTAAAAATAAATTTGATCTGTTAGATGAAGAAGAGATGGCTGAGGCTGCGGCGAGTTGTGGTCGCAGCGTCTCCCCCAAAGTGAAAATGAGGGGGAGATCACCCGTCAATCCACCACCTTGAGGGCGGGTGAATCTCTTCAATGGAACTGCCGAGGTTTTGGAGCAAACTTTAATGAAGTGCGATTGCTTTGTGAGAGGGGTGACCCTCTTGCCCTTTGCTTACAAGAAACATATATCAAGGCTACTGATCAGATTTCTCTAAAGCACTACAATATGTATCACTCTTATGCACCGGATGGGGAAGGAGCCACTGGTGGCTCGTCCATTCTGGTGCGTGAAGATGTGATACACACCCCCATCACCTTAAATACGACTTTTCAAGCAATAGCCATTCAAATTAGTCTGGATAAAACCATTACAATATGCTCCATATATATCCCCCCTAACTCCATATTTTCAACACAAGATTTAGAAACTTTAGCTGATCAGTTGCCTCCCCCCTACATTTTAATGGGGGACTTCAATGCACACAACCCCATGTGGGGTAGTGCAAACACAAACAGCAAGGGCAGGGGAGTTGAGAATTTCCTAAGCAATCGCGCTTTAAGCTTTCTGAATGATGGGTCCCATTCTTATGTTCATCCTGGGTATGGGACCTGCTCTACAATCGACCTCCCTTTTTACAACCGAGTCTCCTGCTGGACTTCTCATGGCGAGTCTGGAACGACCTTTGTGGAAGTGACCATTTCCCTATCGTGATTACGACTAAGGGACCAGCTCGGAACCGGAAGGAACCGAGCTGGTGGCTGAGCAAAGCCGACTGGCCACTGTTCCAGTCACTCGCGCGTGAGAGGTTCATGGGAGTAGCCTGCAATGATCCTGTTGCAATGAAAACATTCACAGAGATCTTGGGGTCGATTGCAGAGGAAACCATTCCTAAGACCTCTGCATTTCCAAAACATATAACAAATCCTTGGTTTAATGTAACTTGTAAGAACGCTATCAATGAGTGGAAAAAGGCGTAACATGTGTTCTTCCGGCGGCCTACCGCCGAGAACCACGTTTGCTTTAAAATTCTAAGGGCTCGGGCTCGCCAAATTATAAGGGAGGCAAGGAGGCTGTGTTGGAGACAATATGTCTCCAGCATAACCACTCGAACCCCACTTTCTAAAGTATGGACCATGATCCGGAAAATAAAACAAAAATATGCTGGATCATCGGTCCAACACCTAAAACACAATAATATTCTTTTAACTTCCCTAACCGACATAGCCAACCTTCTTGCCAGTACTTTCTCCCAGAACTCATCTGTGCAAAACTGCCTTCCGGCCTTTGCGCAGATGAAGTTGTACCTGGAATGACATTCTATGAATTTCAAATCTAATAACACTGAGCACTACATTAGTTTCTTCACAATAGATGAATTAAAGCATGCTTTAAATAGATCACACGACACTGCAATAGGTCCAGACAAAATACACTACCAATTTTTAAAACACCTCCCACAGCACCAATAGAACTGCTTCTGCACCTTTTGAATAATAGTTGGCGCACGGGAGACATCCCAACCTCCTGGCAAGAGGCCATCATTATTCCCATCCCCAAATCGGGGAAAGACCATAGCGAGCCCGGGAACTACCGCCCGATAGCGCTTACAAGTTGCATTTGTAAAACTTTCGAACGAATGATTAACGATCGCCTTGTCTGGATCCTGGAGTCGGAGCACCATCTGACCGACTTCCAGTGTGGTTTCAGGCAGGGAGGAGTACCCTCGACCACTTGGTCCGATTGGAGTCATTCGTTCGAAATGCCTTCATAAAAAGAAAACATGTCGTGTGCGTATTTTTCTACCTTGAAAAGGCGTATGGCACGACATGGAAGTACGGCATCCTGAAGGATTTGTTCAATATGGGGTTTAGAGGGCGCTTGCCCATTTTCATTAATAAATCTTTATCAAACTGGTACTTTAGAGTTTGGGTCAATGCTACACTCTCTGATCCTTTTGATCAGGAGATGGGTGTATCTCAGGGTAGCATTTTATCTGTTAGCCTTTTTGGCATTAACATTAACAATATAATAAATTCCATAAAGAGTACTGTATCCTGCAGTCTCTATGTAGATGAATTTTTAATATGTTATAAGGGTAAAAATATGAACACTATAGAATGGCAGCCTTTCCTCATGGGCAATGGAAAACGGTTTTAGATTCTCTAAATCGAAAACCGTTTGCATGCACTTTTGTCTTTTACGGACTTTGCACCATGAACCTAATTTAAAAATTGGAAAGTCGTCAAAGAGAACAAGTTTTTAGGAGTCATCTTTGACAACAAATTATCTTTTATCCCTCATATTAAGTATTTAAAGTCCAGATGCCTTAAGGGACTTGACATTTTAAAAGTTCTAGCCTACACACAGTGGGGAGCAGACATCACTGTCCTGCTCCAATTATATAAAACATTAATACGTTCAAAATTGGACTATGGCTGTATTGTTTATGGTTCAGCCAGGAAATCATACATAACACAGTTAGACACTATACACCATCAAGGCCTTTGGCTGGCCCTGGGGGCGTTTAGAACCTCGCCCGTCCAGAGCCTTTATGTCGAAGGCCGAGAGCCTTCCCGTAAGAGTAGAAGGCTCAAACTGTCTATGCAATATGTGATAAAATTAAAAGGAAATATTTTAAATCCTGCATATAACTACATTTTTATGCCACCATATGAACACCTCTATGAATCAAGGCCAACATACATGAAGCTGTTAGGCCTCAGAATAAAGGAAAATCTACATAACATAGCACCCTCACAATATTCAGATGTTCCTCCCTGGCACCTGAGGAAACCAAACATCATCATCCCGCTGGCCATGTTGAAGAAATCTCAAACGCACCCACTTTCATATTATGAAAGCTTTATCGATGTGCGAAGTGCTTTTAGCTCCCACCTAGCCATTTACACGGATGGGTCAAAGACAGACAACAGAGGCTCTGCGGCAGCAATCATCCACTGACTCTTTTTCCTGCCTTCAGGCTTTAAACAATAGGAAACTGGACCACCCAATACTACTTAAAGTACTCATTAAACTAAACTCTCTTTCAATAGCAAAATTTGACATTCACCTATGTTGGGTGCCCAGTCATGTGGGTATCCCGGGAAATGAGAGAGCAGATCAAGCGGCCACTCAAGCCCTGACTGCTCCTTTGGAACACTGTCATATTCCCCACTCTGATATGAAACCTACCATTCAAAAATACATTTGGAACCTATGGCAGATCGAATGGGATGAACACCCAGACAACAAACTCCATAGAATTACCTCCTCCGTGAACGGACTGCCGCAGAGTCGCCTGGAAGAGCGACACAACCAGGTTGTTTTAACAAGATGCCATATTGGCCACTCGTGGCTAACACACGTTTTTCTGCTCAAGGGGGAGCCTCCCCCTGAATGTATTGGATGTCAGTCCCCACTGACATTAAAACACACTTTATTAAACTGTGTGAATTTCATTGCCCTGCGCCAACAATTTTACACTGCAAACAACATGCATGACCTTTTTACTAAAGTAAAACAAGAAAACATTTTAGCCTTTTTGAGGGCAGCTGGTTTGTACCACCTCATACAGGTTTTTAAACAAATTTCATCAGTGAATAATACTATCATTTAGACTTTTATTTAGCTATTATGATTTATTTAGCTATTATGATATGCGGGTATTGCCGTACTTACCTGCTAAAATACCTCAGGGAATTTGACGCCCCTGCCTTGCAAAGTTATAAACCACTGCCTTGTGGTGTACAGGTACTTGATAGAACCAAAGGCTAAGGGAGCAAACCCTAACAGAAAACCATGCTTCCGTGGCAGCATTAAGGGCGGTGATGAATGGAACTCCCAACATCTTCCGACCAGCCACTGCAGGGATAAATAGTTTGCGCCTGTCTTGATGTGTTCTTGCCGGTGTGAGACCTCTATTTGCTGCCCGAGAGAGTGCTGCTAGTAACTTGCAAAAGCCAGCAGCACTTCAACACTTTGCAAGCAGCTTTTATGAAATACACAACCGCACAAAATAGCGGCGCTTAAGAAATAAAAGCAGTCTTTGTCGCATTGCGACCGACAGCATGATGATGATGATGATGATGATGATTGTGAGTTTACAAAATTCATGAGTGTCCATTGACACAAAATTGATTGTATGCTTTTACATGTAAAAGCGATGGTTTGAACAAAAACAAACATTTCTCACTGTGAATATGGCCTATGCTGCCGACACGGCGTAAAGCAACCAACAATCAATCAAAAACCCAATGGTGCAACACTATAAAGTCGCCATGAAGATGCATTATCAAAAGTCAGTTCCTGTCCACTAATTACCTTAGATATTGCCAGGATGTAAAACTTCAACAAACAAACTAACTAGGCTGCAGATTTGCAGCAAATGGTGTCTCCACCCTCGTAGTTTTTTGTACTGTGTTTGCAGAATGACATGAACATGGCACCGTCAGGAGGGGAGCGTGAGAGTGCCTTTAATGGTCTCATATTACTCATTTATTAAGCTGTGGAAACTTCAATTGTATACAGTTAATTTTACATAAATATGGTCGTTTGTTTTTTTTGTTTAAAAATAAAAATTTGTTTACTAAAATGTACTTTATTCAGTAAATAATGCATTTTGTCAGTGCCAGAGCACTGGTCTTCTGGCCGTTCAGTACAATTTGTTGGTACAGAAATGAAACTATCAGTTGCAATAATAACCACATGCAAATCCTGTTCGATAATAGAAGTATTATACCTAATATAAATTAACTATTAGTTGTAATAGTAATTGCATATAATTCCAGTTCAATAAAAGTATTATGCATTTGGTGAATATGCATACATGGTATTGCACGTCTTTAAACATTTCTTTCTTCCTTTGTTTTTCTCTCTTCTTTTTTTCAAAAACATTTATAGCATTATATTTATAAGCATTTATACATGTGTTATTCAATACCTGTAGTTGTTTTTCTACTCGCTATACCTATGCCACAGGCCGAAGTGTAGTCCCGTCTAGATCCTGAGCAATGAAAGACTATTAATGCGTGAGTGTGTGTGGCAGGTACGACACTGAGTGTGACCGACTGACGCTGAGCTACACGCGGTACCGGACGCGCGGGTTGGGCGCGGTGGGGCGGGTGTGTGTGCGCGTGTGTGAGGTGCTGCGCCTGGTGGCCGTACAGCGTGGGGTGGGGGAGGACGGCGCCTACACGGACTGCAGCAACATGACACTCATCAATCTGCTACTTCGCTGGGTCGGCCCCACGCACGAGAGCACCCTGGCCATCTACCTGCTCATATTCCAGGTAGGTCGGCCTCGCTTTGGTTATCTTCGCTTCTCTAGCCTTCAGCTGTTGTAACTACGTTGTAAACATGTGTATCATGGTTTTGCTGTACAGCGCCTTAGAATGACTCCTGCTAACACCATCATTATTAATTATTACCATCTTGGTTGTTATCTTTATTATTATTACTATCATCTTTATTATTTCACCATCACTATTATGATTGTTATTATTACCATCATTATCATGATTATTATTACCATCTTTATTATTACCATCATTGTTATCAGTATGGTTATTACCATGCTGAGTCCTGCCATAGTGTTAGACCTGCCCGTAAGTGCGCTACCTGGATAGTTGTAAATGTAAGTAGACACAATTCCATGTTAAGTTAGGTGTATCCACCTCCCCACGTGAAATGCTACATAAACAGGTAGGATTGGGTAGGTTGATTGCACCAAGGAGCCTAGCTAGATTAATGGATACAAGGACGCCCCGGAATGGCAGAAGTGTGGGTTCAGTTCCACTCTGTTTCACTTCATTTGCAAAAGCATCCCCACGATATTAATACCGTCACCAGCATCCTGTACAAGCTAAGTGCTATAGGGTTGATGTTTCGTAAGTGCGCTACCTGCATATGTGTAATTGTAAATATAAGACGTACAATTCCAGGGGACAAGTCCCCCGTTAAAGTGCCACATACACATGTTGGCATGAGTAGGTTGATTGCATCAGGGAGCCTAGATAACCTAATGATTAAGACGCTTACCTTGGAGGTAGTTGTGAGTTTTTACCTCCATCATAAGTATCATTTGACACACAATTGATTATATGCTTTTACATTCGTTGTAAAAGTCACAGTTAAATAGCAATACAACAGAATACAAATATAACACTTCTCGCTATGAATGTAGCCTTTGCTGCCGACATGGCGTTAAACAACCACCAATCAATGGGACGTCAGAAGCGACTGCTCGAGCGCTGTCTGGGCACAATGTTCCTATTTGTTGCAGCACCTCTACTACATTAGATTTGTTTTCGTTTGTTAACTGAATCCACCTTTTCTCCCATCAGGCCGTCTGCTCCATCTTGGCACTCATCATCCGGTACCCGCTGGCTCGCGTCTTCTACGACAAAGTTCAGTAGTCCCCAGTGTGGTTCCCGAACCCGCCCCCGCCCCCGCCCCCATAGGCGTTAGTGGTGCAATCAGTGTGAATGTCCGGGAACCAGGCTAGGTAGACCTCAGCCGCATCAAGTGTTTAGCTACTGTTGTAAGAATCTTCTTGTTGCAGCTGCATAATCTGATGAAAGCATTAATTTTCACAAATCAACACCCTGACCTCGATTTGATCCTGGTGCACTCATTAAGCATTTATTGCAATGTTGCGCTCCTGTGTTATGTTGTTATGCTTGAAAACGGGTAAACAAAGCCGATGTCTAGCATTTCAGCATGCACACCAACATTATTTTGGCATGTTTTTCTTTTCAATATCTGCAATGGTAACCCCGTCTTGATATGACCTTAGATGTTGCTAGGACGTAAAGCATCAACAAACAAACAGTACTATATTTATCTTTAAAAAAAGAAATAAATATGGCAGACACCCCAAACCATCGGGTTATGAAACTTTAAATTTGGACTACAAAACGCAAAGACCTAATGTCATATTCCAATTAAATTAAAGGATTGTAAGTGTAAATTATTATTATTATAATTAACTATTAGTTTCTTTAAATATACCCAGAATAGGCCGCTGAAATGGGAACCATTGTTTAACAAATGCTCTCCAAGCATTCTTTGCCTAGGTTTTCAGTTTATGCCACTGCATATGTTGGGGGAGAGTGCTGAGGTCATTTGCTCCTGCTAGCTAATCCTGTCGCTAGTTAGCATCACTGATAGGGCTGCTGGACATCCCTATTGGGAAAAAATCTGAATTTGCTATCTAAATGCTAAATGTATAGTTTAAATGCTTATTTATCATAACTAGCTTCTTTTAGTATGGATAATTGATTAAATCCTATAGATCACTCGACTTTGAAAGTTGAATTGAGAGCTTTCTTTGGCTGCCATCTTGGTGGTTCCCCTGGATTCCCCTGTTTGTGGGGAATCCCTCTAGGTAATGTCATGAGGGAATCCCACCCATGATGTCATTCATACATTGCAGATCTCAGCACGTTCTCCCCACATGTTCAGTTGCATGAACTGAAAAACTAAACAAAAGTGTGCTTGGAGAGGTATTGATACCGGATTCGTCTGTCTGGGTGAGGCATACCGGGTGCCTTTAAAATGGTGGATGTGGGTGAGTGCTACAGTGCTGTCACTGTTGATGGACTGTTTTGCATTACTTAGTCCGAGTGTTTAGGGTTTCAGCCACATCCCTTTAGATAAATATAGTAAGTTGATCATTGTAATCTACCTAACTTTTGTTTGAAGTAACTTTGTTTATAAATGGCTAACTTTTGAGATTAGAAGAGAAAGCTTGCAAAATTAATTTATGTGTGCATGTCAAAATGCTGGAGACCAGAGGCTTCAACCATAACAGTGCTATTAAATACACTTAGTATTCCTTTATGCAAAAACATATGCTTAATAAGTGCCCCAGTATCTAAGTTGAATATGTAGGCCTAAGATCAAATCTAGGTCAGTGTTTTGGTTTTGAAAATATGATGACTTCATCGGATATATGCAGCTTTCACTTTTATCCTAGAATGGTTTGGCACGGTTTTGAAACTTCAAAATGGTGTGATGGTAGACTTGTTTTTTTTTAAAAGAGGGGAAAAAAAAGAAGAATAAGCGACAGAATATAAAGGTATTGTAAGTTGCTACATTCTTTCAAATACTATTGGCTGAACTGCAAGAGCAGACAAGTGTTTTTATGTTGAAAGCTGTATGCTATCACGTGGGGTTCTTGTCATGCGTCATGGTATCGGGTGCAGGTGTCATGGTATCGGGTCATGGTGCAGGTGTCATGGTATCGCAATGGGGTGACACTATAAAGACATCATGAGTGCACAGTCACAAGTTTGTGCGCGTCCTGGTATGACCTCCGATGTTGCTAGGACGTAAAGCACTAATCGTTTCGATAATTAATCAAATGCTTTCACTGTCATTCTCGCTAGTGAAAATGTTTCATGACATTTTGAGGTTTTGCTGTGGTTTCCTTTAGGTTTATTTCCTACTCAAAAGAATTAATTATTGATTGGATGTACACACCGCCTGTAAAATGGATATTGCAATGACAAGGTTTCTACATTATTAGACGACTGAGAACATCTGTGCCTACTGATGTCAATTTACACAGCAATAGGGGGTTTACACATCAACAGCAAAGAAGGGTACTATTTACGCATGCATCTTCAACCTAGGCGTAAGCCACACTGTTCATTGTTTAGGTTACGCCAGTTTTTCTTGCCATAACCATTCTTCGCTGCCATCAGTGCTGTCTTGATCAGCTTGGAAATCAATGTATAGACTAAAGATGCAGACGGAAGCAACGCGCGTGTTTTGCTGTTTTCATGTAAACGCACCTAGATGACATCAGTGTGTCAGGATTTATTTATTTTGGTGTGTTAAGAAGCTGTGAGCTTATCACAAACTAGCCTGTGTGGTTCAGGGTATTTCTGCAGTTAATCTCAAATCAAATGGCACTAATGCTGTACGGAATCACTAGAATATAGTTTGGTAGCAAATATTGAAAAACTGAAAGGCATTGGTTTATCCGCGTTTGGCTTTAGTTAATAGCACTTGTCTGTGGATGGAGTGAATCTACCTGACGAAATCGTTGATTTCGATCAATTTGACTTCGTCCCATTTGAGATCCCTGCGCGCCCACTTGGACTATGTTATATGGCTACACTTAGGTCAACTTGTGCCTGCAGCTAATATTCCAACTTCTGAAACTGATAACTGCATGAAAGTGTTCTATTATCATGTCTTATTTTTGTTTGCTAGTTCCCATTTAAAGCCTGTATTCCGCGTTCCGCTGGTCCCTCAGTAAGGATTGAAACCATGACTCAGCACGCTGGGTCGCAGTTTCAGCTTACATACCTGGGCCGCATTCAGGGTCCATCTTGGAGGCGCCTCGGAGGCGGCCCTGACATCATGTTAGCCTGAACGGCATTTAGCTGTCGGGCGCCTCGAAAATGGCGGCCTCCATAGGTGGTGGCCATTTGCATTGGAAAAGCTGTGCTGTGATTGGCTGACACCACTAAATACGGCAGCCATTTTCGAGGCACTTTTCATCTCCTCTCTGAAATGGGAGGAATCTCCGAGATGTCTCCGAGACGCACCCTGAATGGAAATAAGCCAAAAAGCATCAACGAGACGTCTCCGAGGCGCCTCCGAGACGGACCCTGAACACGGCCCAGGAGTTGGGGTCCGCTCTGAGCCCCAGCCTTCACTATCGGCCCAACACTTTAAATTCACTTTGCACCATTAGCCCCATGCTTCCTGATGTCCAAACCGGGTAGGCCTCTTGCCATACATTTGCTTCTAGATGAGATGCTGATATGGATCGCAGAGAAAACTGTTCCGAAACCTCGGCAACTCCCAAGCATTTGACGCCTCCATGGTGGATGACGGCTGTAGGAGGGCTATTAAGGAACGAAAGAAAGCTCAGCGTAGATTCCACAGGAGACCGACTGCTGAAAATCTGGTGCTCTTTAGAATTCTGCGCGCTCGCAGAACAATCAAAGAAGCGCATAGGCAGTGTTGGAGACAATTTGTTTCTAGCATCACCATGCATATGCCATTGGGCAAAGTGTGGACAATGATCAGGAGAATCAAACGCGAAGGGGAGGTGATTCTTCTGTAGTCCAGCACTTGAAACACAATGGCACCATTCTCACATCACTCGACAAAATAAGTGAAGAATTGGCTCACGCCTTTGCTGGAAACTCGTCTTTGGCAAACTGCCTCCTGGGCTTTCTGGCCATCAAGGAACGCCAAGAGCGAAAGCTCTTGGACTTTTCGTCCGATGGCTGGGAGCACTACAACTCCCCATTCAGTAAGGGTGAGTTGAGGTGTTCTTTGGAAAGCTCACATGACACAGCAGTTGGACCTGATGGAATTCATTATCAATTTTTGAAACATCTCCCTGAACTTGCGCTGTGACTGTTGCTTCAATTCTTCAACAATATCTGGGAGTCGGGTGTCGTCCCCGCCTCTTGGTGTGAGGCGACAGTAATACCGATTCCTAAACCTGGTAAAGACCAGAGTGAAGCCAACAACTATCGTCCCATAGCCCTCACAAGCTGCATCTGTAAAACCATGGAGCCTCATCTGGCTACTGGAGTCAGGACACCACCTGTCCAACCTTCAATGTGGCTTCAGATGGGGCCGCAGCACCCTCGACCATTTGGTCCGCATGGAGACCTTCATAAGAGATGCTTTCCTTAAAGTTGCATACTCCGATGAAAAATTCTAATTTTCAAAACCAAAACACTTATCTAGATTTGATTCTACATATCCAACTTAGACACTGGTGCACTTATTAACCATTTGTTGCTGCATAGAAGGGCATAATAAGTGAATTAATAGAACCTATTACTGCTGAAGTCTATATGGTGTCAGAGTTTTGGCGTGCTTGCCAAAATTATTTTGGCATGTTTTGACATCAAATATCTCAAAACGTAGCCATTTAAAATTAAAGTTACTTCAAACTAGAGTAAAGTAGATTATAATGATTAGTATAATATATTTATCTCAGGAAATAGCAAAAAGTCAAAAGCATCGGACTATGCAACTTTAAGAAGGAGCACGTTGTGGCTGTCTTTTTTTACCTCAAAAAAGCCTATGACACAACGTGGCAGCAAGGCATCATGGAGGATCTCCATGCGATTGGCCTTCGTGGCCACCTGCCAATTTTCATCAGGAACTTTCTAGCCTTCAGGCATTTCCACGTCGTGTGTAGACTACCTATTCCAGCCTACACTCACAGGAACTAGGAGTACCTGAAGGCAGCATACAGGCCGTGACCCTTTTCGGGGTCAAGGTCAATGGTATTGCTGCTGCTGTAAAGCGGGGGGGGGGTGGTCTCCTTTAGTCTTTTCGTGGACGACTTTGTTTTATATTACAGCGGTGCTAACATTAATGTCATAGATAGACAGCTACAAGTAAGCATAAAAGGGATCCATCGATGGTCAGTTCTGAACGGATTCAAATTTTTCCAAGACCAAAACAGTCTGCATGCACTTCTGCCTGCTACGTAGAATGCATGCGGAACCGGTGCTGACCCTTGATGGGGATCCCATTAAAGTCGTTGAGAAAACCAAATTTCTGGGCCTCATTCTCGACACAAAACTGTCTTTCGTGCCAGATATAAAGTACCTGAAAACAAGATGCCTGAAAGCGCTAGATATTCTGAGGGTGCTGTCCGGCTCAGAGTGGGGAGCGGACAGAGATGTTCTGCTCTCTGTGTACAGAACCTTGGTTCGGTCACGAGTGGATTACGGCAGCATAGTATACGGTTCCGCAAGGAAATCATATATTGGGCTGCTAGACACGATCCACCACCAGGGACTGCGCCTGGCCCTTGGGGCCTTCCGCACCTCACCGGTTCAGAGCCTCTACGTCGAAGCCAATGAACCATCACTTAACAACAGGAGAATCAAACTGGCCATGCAATATGTAGTCAAGATAAAAACTAATGCATTGAATCCTGCACACAATTGTCTATTCGAGCAACATGACGAATCCAGGTATGAAGCCAGGCCGAATTACATCCGGCCACTGAGGCTCCGAATGAAACCTCATTTGGAGGCCTTGGGCGTGGATTTGGACTTGTTGGAGGATGCCAAAGTCCCAGAACATCCCCCGTGCTCGTTGAGGAAGCCATCGGTTATCCTCCGACTCACAAAACTGAGGAATTCTGGGACACATCTACTCGAGTACCAAGGACTGCATGTAGAGATTCAAGGCCAGTTTGCAGACCACCTCTCCATATACACTGATGGTTCGAAAGACCAAAGCCGGGTAGCTGCTGGCGTACGCTTACCCGATCAGAGCTCGATTTTCACTGTGGAAGCCCGAGCACTCCTTCTCGCGTTGGAGTGTATCGAGGTATCCAACCACACTAACTATGTTATATACAGTGATTCGTTCTCTTGCCTCCTGGCTGTTGCTGGACTGAAAATGAATCACCCTATTCTAGCAACGGTCATTTATGAAATGAACCAACTGGCAACGGATGTGTATGACATCCACCTGTGCTGGGTGCCTGGCCATGTCGCCATACAAGGAAACGAACGAGCTGATCGGGCTGTGAAGAAGGCCCTGAACTGTTATCTTGAACCATGTCTGATCCCTCACTCTGATCTGAAACCACTAATAGCCACCCACATAAAATCCAAATGGCAACATGAGTGGGATGAAAACATTAATAAACTTAAAAGAAATTGAACCATCTGTGGGAAAACCACCCCAGACTCATGCGGGAGGTGGGCGGGACCAAGTGGTCCTTAGCCACTGCCGTATTGGCCATTCGTGGCTTACACATGCTTTTCTGCTCAAGGGGGAACCTCCCCCTGAATGTATTGGGTGTCAGTCCCCGCTGACACTGAAACACATTTGACTAAGTTGCGTTGATTTGTTGGCCCTGCGCCAACAATTCTACACTGCAGACAGTATGCTTGACCTTTTTACTAAAGTAAAACAAGACAACATTTTAGCCTTTTTGAGGGCAGCTGGACTGTACCACCTCATATAGTTTACTAAATAAATTCTATCAATTATTAATGAAACTTTTCTTTTTCTATGGGAATTTGTTTCTCTTGACCAGAAATATATGATTGTGAGCCTTCTAATTTAATGAGTGTCTTGTCACATAATTGATTGTCTGCTTTTACATGTAAAAGCGATGGTTTGAACAGAAAACAAAGATTTCGCACAGTGAATATGGCCGATGCTGCCAACATAGCGTAAAGCAACCACCAATCAATCAAACAATCAAGTTTCTAGTGTAGATTGCAGTGAATTCATCCTAGCAATTATTTTACATAAAATAAAATAGCACTTCGTGGAAGTGAATTCACCACCTCCTCCAGATTTCGGTGTGTAAGCTGAAGCTGTGACCCGGTGTGGCGGTTTCAGCTCACTGTCAGTTTCAGCCGTGCGCATAGACTCAAACTCAAGGCCTTGTCAATGGTCTTGAGTCACTAACCTTATAAATTTAATATAATGTTTTTGGTAAAGATGTTTTCTATATGTGTACCAAGCGATTTGTTTCTAGGTGGTGTGGTTTTAGAGATATTTCACTTTTCCTGGATTTTCTGTATGAAGATTGCTCACCACCATTGACAATGCCTTGAGTTTGACGGTACGCGCAGTGCAAAACATTAGTTTTATTCAAAATTAATAGAAATCAAGAATCCTAACCTTATAAATTTTATATAATCTTTTTGGTAAAGATGCTCTCTATATGTGTACCAAGCGATTTGTTAATAGGTGGTGTGGTTTTAGAGATATTTCACATTTTCTGTATGAAGATTGCTCACGACCATTGACAATGCCTTGAGTTTGAGTGTATGCGCACGGCTGAAACTGGCGCACGGCTGAAACCGCCACACCGGCATGTTAGGTCGTAGCTTCAGTCCTTCCTGAGGGACCAGCATAACTAACAACACACATTGAAAACTGGCGTTTTAGTATAAATTATCTATGCTGACACCTTTGCCTGAATTAGCAATTAATAATTACTTACTTTTCCTTGATGGTGTTCTATCCTACCATTTTATACCCATTTTCCGTGGGAGGGGACCGGGCTGTACATGACGGCTATTAATTGCAGAAATACTTTAACTATGACAACATATATGGTAAATATGGCTTATAATAAGCTGGTACCAGAAGTTATGGTTACCTACACGTTGTGAACGTTGTCAGGGGATCCTTAACTTTAGCTTTTAGAACTCCCATGGTTCCATGAGATGTTTTGATTGTTTTTTAAATCCTCAAAGATGAGGTGCTTCCCCCTAGAATAGTTAATTGTTAAAAGTAGAAAAACCTAGTCCTATAAACCCAAGCACCAAAACAGGGTGAGCTTCTCTATTAAATCTTTTGGAAATAATGTGCTATTTACAGATGCTAAATGTCGTCAGCTTGGAGTAAGCTTAGAGTAGGCGACATTTAGTGTGAGTAGAGTAAAAGTAGATCATTTTCAGAGGCGAGGGTAAATTTCGATTTAACTCAGCAGACGACATTTCTCTCTGAGCAGAGGACAGTTTAGCATATGTTCCTTCTTGATGATTGGGTCTATAGTGTAATGTTGAATAATACAAGGGACCAAATATTGACGATATTCTGCCACTGCTCATCCATGATAAGGTGATTAATTGTGCACCCTCTTCCCGGGTCGTGAATGTGAATGTTATCATAGCCGATAAATCGTGAACAAAATCGCGTTGTGAATCGTGCTTTTAATTGTTGCGCTTGTATGAGTCAAATGTTGCAGTCTCGTTTGAAATTGTCTTTATTACTAGGGAACTAGGTCGCACTGACTGGAAACTGGGTCAAACGTGCCATGGCAGCGTTCAGGGTACGCCTCCGAGTGGACTCCGCGACGTCTTTTTGGCCTATTTGCATTCATGGTGTGCCTCGGAGATGTCTGGCTTTTCAGATAGGAGGCAAAAAGCACCTCTAAAATGGCCGCCAAATTCAATGGTTTCAGCCAATCAGAGCCATTCTTTTCAATTGCAAATTACTACCCCGTATGGAGGCCGCCATTTTTGAGGCACCCGATAGCTAAAGTCGTTCAGACTAGCGCGACATCCAGAATATCTCCGAGGCGCATCCTGAATGCAGCCCAGATCACAAGTGGTGGAAACTAGGTCATGCTGGTTGGTGTAGCGGTGTAAAATGATTAACCTAGTCATCCTAGTTAACCTACTGTGAGGCTTAATTAAAGTTGCATAATCCGATGAAAGTGTCACATTTTCCAGATCCAGACTACATTTGATCCTACATATATCCAAGTGCACTCATTCCAGTGCACTCATTCGGCGTATATGGAATGAATATTAAATCAACCGTTGACTGCTTTTACCAGAAAATTTTACTGCTGAACCATATGGTGTCCAGCATTTTGACATGCACACTGACATTTTAAAATAAAGTAACTCCAAGCTGAAGTAAAGCCTATAAAGATTAGCCTAATAAGTATGTATCAGAAAAATATGGCAGAAACTCAAAACTGGTCGGATTATGCAACTTTAAATTCTGCCATGGTACTGAATTAATGCCCAGTTCTAGGTGTTAATGTGTAATTAGGTCACAGTGACCTACTTGTATGAAGAAGGCGTTGGAATCAGAGCTCTGTTATTAAAAATAAAATGAGCGTCTGACATATATAGATATACACAGCAAATATTAACCTAGTCATATTCTCTAATTTAAGCTCAGGTTCTAGAATTTACATTTAGAATACTGCTTTATTATCATTAGAAACTTTTTTCAGCATTAATTACTAATTTGAAAACATATTATGCAAAAGAAAACAATGGCGGAAAACATCATGATTATTTCAATCACTACTTGTTGCTGTTCGTGTTAGAATAAGTTGAGATTTCAAGAATGTGTTAAACTCAAAAGAGCGGGACGTGCAAAATTAACTTTGTCTGTTAATGGTGTGTAATATTAGTAGAAGTGTGCTCCCGGAAGTGTGACATTCGTCTGCCCAACCCCTGTTTGGCCGTAATCGATTAACACGACCCGGGCGACTCGGGTCACCCGAGTCGTCAGAATTTCAAATCGAACACCGCGAGTGGAGTCGACAAAAACACGTGCCGTGTGCAAAACGACCCGACGCCAGTAACCCACCTCTTGGCTGGGGTTTGCTAGGAATGCCTGAGCTGGTACCTGTAGGATAACAGCTACCACTACAAGTTGTTTTAATGCTTTTTTTAAAATAATCCAGATTGTCAGCTTATACGATCCTAAAATACTTTATATCCTATTTTGCTGTACTTATATTGGTTATTAAAACAAATAATTAGGTTTTAGATTAAGCCACCATTTTTTCCACCCCGAGCGTGCAGAAGCTTATTCGGTTATTCGACCCGAGTCTACAGGATGTGCGCATGCGCCAAAAAGTGGCTCGGGTGACCAGAGTCGATTAATCGATTACGCCCCCTATGTGTGGCTTGAAACAAAGACATTAAGATGCTCTCAATAAGAAGAGGCATTCGCTCGGAGCCACGTTTGCTGGACGCACCGACAGTGGCACCTCTTTCCCCCCATGTGTTTAAAATCTTTTTTCCCCTTATTTATATATATTCTTTTTAATATAGCTATTCTTGGTTTCAACCAACTGTTTTGCATTTAAAACGTACAATTTGGAATTGATTGCTTATATTTATGCTGGTGTATGTTGCTTATTATCTTGCATAATTTAGTGAACCACCATATATTATATACTGATATTTACAGAACAGGCACGAAGCACTCTTGTTATTACGCCTCTCATTCTACAGCCTCTGTTTCCCTAACGGCACTAATTACCCACCACTGACATGGCAGGCTATAAGCTTGTATCAGGATGTCTGCAACACCTGGTCCACTACTAACGTTGTGTACTATAGGTCTGTATCAGGATGTCTGCAACACCTAGTCCACTACTAACGTCGTGTACTATAGGTCTGTATCAGGATGTCTGCAACACCTAGTCCACTACTAACGTCGTGTACTATAGGTCTGTATCAGGATGTCTGCAACACCTGGTCCACTACTAACGTTGTGTACTATAGGTCTGGATCAAGATGTCTGCATTCCCTAGTCCACTACTAACGTTGTGTACTATAGGTCTCTATCAGGATGTCTGCAACACCTGGTCCACTACTAACGTTGTGTACTATAGGTCTCTATCAGGATGTCTGCAACACCTGGTCCACTACTAACGTTGTGTACTATAGGTCTGTCTCAGGATGTCTGCAACACCTGGTCCACTACTAACGTTGTGTACTATAGGTCTGTATCAGGATGTCTGCATTCCCTAGTCCACTACTAACGTTGTGTACTATAGGTCTGTATCAGGATGTCTGCAACACCTGGTCCACTACTAACGTTGTGTACTATAGGTCTGTATCAGGATGTCTGCATTCCCTAGTCCACTACTAACATCGTGTACTATAGGTCTGTATCAGGATGTCTGCAACACCTGGTCCACTACTAACGTTGTGTACTATAGGTCTGTATCAGGATGTCTGCATTCCCTAGTCCACTACTAACGTTGTGTACTATAGGTCTGTATCAGGATGTCTGCAACACCTAGTCCACTACTAACGTTGTGTACTATAGGTCTGTATCAGGATGTCTGCAACACCTGGTCCACTACTAATGTCGTGTACTATAGGTCTGTACCAGGATGTCTGCATTCCCTAGTCCACTACTAACGTTGTGTACTATAGGTCTGTATCAGGATGTCTGCAACACCTGGTCCACTACTAACGTTGTGTACTATAGGTCTGTATCAGGATGTCTGCATTCCCTAGTCCACTACTAACGTCATGTACTATAGGTCTGTATCAGGATGTCTGCAACACCTGGTCCACTACTAACGTCGTGTACTATAGGTCTGTATTAGGATGTTTGCGTTCCCTAGTCCACTACTAACGTTGTGTACTATAGGTCTGTATCAGGATGTCTGCAACACTTTGTATTCCAAAGCAGGCACTTATCCGCTATTAATGTATTAACAAGTCTGTATCAGGATGTCTAGGGCACCTCATACACCCGCGTACTAATGGGTCTCTGCGTTGCCTAACTTTCGTAATCGAACCAGTATTCACCCCATGACATTGGTCTTGATCTAAATTCTGCTAAATGTGTCGATGAAGACCTCTTCTGTGTCAAATCATCAACCGGATACAAAATGCCTCCCATGTTGCCACCCGTTTTATCCCTGATATTAGGGACGAACAGTTCACCTTTTAATCGGGCAAACTTGTCGGTTTGAAGGTTTCCAGTAGGTATGTCTACTGTGAATTATGTGAGGATACATACGGAGGATGTGGTTTGCATTTCGTGAATACACATATCCTTTAAAATTACTACAAAGTGGGATGTTTCCCATTATGTGTCTTTAGTGAATAGACCTTTTTTAGTTACAGTTAAGTATTTCAGCTGATGTGCCAAGATGGTCTAATGGTTTATATGCTCGTCCAGGGATAAAAGAGGACCGATGTTTGAATTGGTGCCCTGACCAGGATTGCTGAAATACTGTAAATGTTGAGTAGTGTCTAGCCGACATTATGTCTGTGCTGGCCAGTTGTATCTGTCCTGTGTTGATCACGCCTATGTATAATATACACTTGACATGTTGTGTGGGACCAAACCATGTTCAATTTGAATCGTTCTTATAAATGAGTAACTATGTACTTTTTCTACTAATATAATTCTGTTTTTGTTTTCCTATTTCAGTTTTTGCTTAGTATGTTATATTAGTTGATGATATGATAATTGATCTTGATCTCATTTGAATCAGTGAAAAAGAGCTTAATCTAACCTATGATAGTGTGTTTTGTACTCTGACAAATTCTCTCCAGTAGAGTATTGCCCTGTTTGTATTACCATACCCATTGCTTGTCCTTGTTTTGTCGTATCGACACAAATAGTGGGTACGAGTGGTGAGTGAAGTGGAAGCCTGGTGTATTAACGTAGATTATTGATTGATTGCTAATGGTTTAACAGCCATATCAGCAGCAAGGGCCATATTCACAGCAAAAAGCTAGTGACGTCTATTCTGTCAGTCTTGTCAGTCACTCACATGCCGATACTGAAATTTACATGAAATTCTGAAATGGTCAAACCCAAGTCAAATAGTGGCAAAACCATCTCTAATGCAGTTTTGAAGTCGTTAGACTTGTGTCAACTGACAGCGAAATCTACCTTACAAAATATAGCCAAAATTACAGGAGGTGATATAGCCCAGTTTTAGGAACAACTGGGGCTATATCGCCTGTCATTTTATTATATTTGAAACATTACTCACGTTCAGGTGGTGCAGTGAGCGCGTGGTTTTACGCATTTAAAAAGAAGTGAACAACCTAAATGTGTGTCAATCCAAGTTCAATCTGTAAGGCTCAAAGGAGAAGGAGCAATGTTTGGTTCGTTCCTCCGACAGGTGTGGCGGTTTCAGTTCTCAACCAGTTTCAGTTCTCAACATCGCTTCTGCGCATGCGTCAACATCGTCTGCGCATGTGTCAACATTGAGTCCGATTCAAACAGTCTCCGATCGCCGCAAATCGCTGCACTCACACTGTCACTATAGTGTCAGTATCACTAACCCTATAAATTTAATATAATCTTTTCGGTAAACATGTTTTCTATATGTGTACCAAGCGATTTGTTTCTAGGTGGTGTTGTTTGAGAGATATTTCACTTTTTCTGTATGAAGATAGCTTACGACCATTGACAATCCCTTGAGTTTGCTGGTATGTGCAGTGCAAAACATTGTTCAAAATTAATAGAAATCCAAAACCCTAACCGTATCAATTTACTATAATCTTTTTGGTAAACATGTTTTCTATATGCATACCAAGCGATTTGTTTCTAGGTGGTGTGGTTTGAGAGATATTTCACTTTTTCTGTATGAAGATTGCTCACGACTATTGACAATGCCTGGACAATGCTGTTCGATGTTGCCGCATGCGCAGAAGCGATGTTGAGAACTGAAACTGGTTGAGAACTGAAACCGCGACACCTGAGTGTCGTGCAACAACCTGGCCGCATTTGATTAACATGACCCGGATGACTCGGGTCACCCAAGTTGCTAGAATTTCAAATCGAATACTGCGAGTGGAGTCGAGAAACACACATGTTGTGTGCAAAAATGCCCGACCCCAGGAACCCATGTCCTGGCTGGGGGTGGCTAGGAATGATGACATCATATTTGCGCTAGTACCAGTCCTACATGGTTTTTGTTGTTGTAATAACCCAGATTAAAGTTGCATAGTCCGATGGTTTTGAGTTTCTCTCATTTTCTGAGATAAGATTAGGTTGTTCATTATAATCTATAAGATTAGGTTGTTCATTATAATCTACCTTACTTTAGTTTAAAGTAACTTTTCTTTTAAATCGCAAACTTTTGAGATATAGGCTTCTGCAGTAGCAGGTTCTATTAATTGACGCAGTAGTCCCTTCTATGTGCCGGTAAATGTTTAATAAGTGCATCAGTAGAATCAAATCTATATAATTGTTTTGTTTTTGACAAATTTGATGTTTTCATCGGACTATGCAGCTTTAATGAAATGGAAATATAACTAAACTATGCAATCATAAAATACTTTAAATTCCATTTTGGTGTAGTTATATTAGTTATTTAAAAACAACAAAAAAAGAAGTTTTGGATTAAGCCACCATTTTTTTCCACCCCGACTGTGGAGAAGCGTATTCGATTATTCGACCCAAGTCTGTAGGATGTGCGCATGCGCCAAAAAGTGGCTCGGGTGACCCGAGTTGATTAATCGATTACGACCCCAGTGGCCAGGAAGGGAATTACACGTGATCTCCGCTAAGTTTACGGAAAATGTAGAAGTGTTGTAGCACAAGTTAGCAACCCTTAAGAGAGTCAGTCCCACAAACCCAATTACCTTCCCACAGTAGAGGGTCGTTACCAAAACACTGGGAGAGTGACAGGAAATATAAAGTTACCATAAAACCTTCGGTTTTGTTTGGGATTTGTAGCTGCTTGAAGTGTCTTATTTTAATTAACATGGTCTTTGCAACGTTCAGGTTAGATAACTTACCTAGATCACCGATTGATTTCAAACTAGCAGACACCACATTATGGTTGAGTCTAGTACTTTTCTTTTCTGATATCCGGTCAGTTCGCCGAGTCTGTATTTGCCAAATGTCGTCTGATATAATTTGTGTGAAAATGGCTTTGCTGAATTTCTGACTGCGAGTAACATGTAAAAAGTTTGTCATTCAAAATGTTCAATATAAGCCGTGTTTACACGGGGAATTGTGAAACGATCTAGACAAAGCGATTCATATGAAGCGTTTTAGATGCGTGTTTACACGGCGGAGTTTGAAAGTGTGTCGGCGCCGGGAACAAGCAGGTGCCTGTAGCTGGCATGCACTGCTATTTTGTTTAGTTTACACACGTCGATTCGACGCAGATGTAGCTGCTATGCTAATATCGCTTGGAATTTAAGGTTAATTTAATTAAATTTCATTATTTGAGTCTGTAATTCTGTTAAATATGATCGCATTCACTAGATTTCGGTGTAATCGGGCCCTAACACTGCCGGGAACCAGCGATTAGTTACTGCTCCCCCTGTTCCCGGCACGCACTACTATTTTATACTATCGCCGCCCGGGAACAAGCTGAATCGCTTCAAATAAACCACCTCCCGAGGTGGTATAGATGAGGCGTTTCATATGAAGCGATTCAGCCCTAAAACGCCACAGCATCGCGTTTACACGGCAAATGTGAATCGATCTAGGCAAGGCGTTTCATCTGAGGCGTTTTAAATCGCCCGTGTAAACACAGCTATAGAGGGTATGCACTGACGTCACGTTAAATGGAAGTGTGGCCATTGTGGTGATAGAACCCACAATAACAAACCCAACAAACTCAATGCATTGTCAATGGCAGTGAGCAATCTTCATACAGAAAATGTGAAATATCTCTAAAATTACACCACCTAGAAACAAACCACTTGGAACACATAAAACAAATTCAACGAAAAGATTATATTAAATTTATATGGTTAGGGTTCTGCATTTCTATTAATTTTGAATAAAATTGACGTGTTGCACTGCACGTATTGGCAAACTCAATGCATTGTCAATGGCCGTGAGCAATCTTCATGCAGAAAAAATGAAATATTTTCTAAAACTACACCACCTAGAAACAAACCGCTTGGCACACATGCAGAAAACATATTCAATGAAAAATGATATAAAATTCATATGGTTAGGGTTCTGCATTTCTATTAATTTGGAATAAAACTGAATGAATGATCTACTATGTTATTGCAACCGGCAGGTTGTTTACTGGTTGATATTGGCACAATGGTCGTGCTTCCGGTTGATGACGTCACGGGAATATCCTCTATTTTCATAGCCGTACAAAGAGTAGTATTTCTTTTTTTCAGATCCCTCCACCCCCAGAAAGTAGTGCACTTCAACATTTGATCACAGAACATGGCAGTGGTTTGTGAATATGTTAAACCAGATGTATGTGACGGCCAGCCCATCCCCATCCCTAGTGGACGTTTTGTACAACCGTGAAAATGTTTACCCCCTAAATAACACCGATATTTACTTTGATTTAGTACGTTACATACCCCTTTTTAACTGCGGTTTTTATTGGGTTTTTTTTTTGGGCTTTCGCTTTGGCCTCAAGACAGTCTAGTTCCTGTTTTTTGTTGTGGTCGCAAGCCTGGTGTGATCGGGGTCTTATATAAACACTCGGGTTTTTCGTGAGTTATGTAATACACCATATGAACTCCCCTCAGGTTTTGCCTTGTTTGTTTTTTCTTTCATTTTGGTGTAGTTTTATGAATCCAATGGCTGGATAACTTAAATAAAATAAATAAGACAAATGCGAGCATTCCTTGTTTTATTTGTTCCTGTGGTTGAGTAAATTGGCTGTGATTGAGTGATTGGTGGTTTCTTTACGGCGTGTCGGCAGCATAAGCCATATTCACGGCGAGAACTTTTTTTTTTCAAACCATCGCTTTTGCATGTAAAAGCATGCAATCAATTTTGTGTCAACAGACACTCATGAGTTTTAAAACTCACAATCATATGATTTCTGGTCAAGCTAAATAACATTCTAGATGAAAGTATTATTCATCGATGGAATTTGTTTAATAAGCTATATGAGGTGGTACAAACTAGCTGCCCTCAAAAAGGCTAAAATGTTTTCTTGGTTTACTTTAGTAAAAAAAGTCATGCATGAGGTTTGCAGTGTAAACTTGTTGGTGCAGGGCCATGAAATCCACACAGTTTAAATGTGTTTTATGTCAGTTGGGACTGACATCCAATACATTCAGGGGGAGGGTCCCCCTTTAGCAGGAAAATGTTTGTTTGCCATGAATGGCCAATACGGCATCTTGTTAAAACAACCTGGTTATGTTGCCCTTCCAGGTGACTGGCAGTCAATTCACGGAGGGGGTAATTCTATTGAGTTTGTTCGGGTGTTCATCCCATTCGATCTCCCATAGGTTCCAGATGTATTTTTGAATGGTAGGTTTCAGATCAGAGTGGGGAATATGTCAATGTTCAAAAGGAGCAGTTAGGGCTCGAGTGGCCACTTGATCTGCTCTTTCATTTCCTACGATGCCCACATGGCACGGCACCTACATAGGTGAATGTCAAATTTTGCTATTGAACGAGAGTTAAGTTTGATGAGTACTTTAAGTAGTATTGGATGGTCCACTTTTCTATTGTTTAGAATCTGAAGGCAGGAAAAAGAGTCGGTGAAAATGATGAATTTATCTGTCTGAAATTTTGATGCACTTTAAAGCGAGTAGGAGCGCTTGTGCCTAGGCAGTAAAAATAGAACTCTGATCTGGAATATGTGTACCTAATTCATGTCCATGGATGATTGCTGCCGCAGAGACTGTTGTCTGTCTTTGACCTAGCAGTGTAAACGGCTAGATGAGAACTAAAGGTACTCAATAAAGCTTTCACAATATGAAAGTGGGTGCGTTTGGGATTTTTTCGACATGGTCAGCTGGAGGATGATGTTTGGTTTCCTCAGCTGGCAGGGAGGAACATCTGAATATTGTGAGGATGCTATATTGTATTGTATAACTTGTTATGCTCATATTATTTAGGCTGCAGGGCCTATGCTCCCCACATGCCGCGTGGCGGGTGGGCGCTGTGCCACCTGCCCTCCCCCAGCTAGGCTATCCGGGCCACATGCGATCAGCCAATCATTGGGCTGAGCTTCTCGGGGGGAGGCGACTTCGGGCGGTTCTGCCGATATATGGCCTCCAGTCGCTCGGAAATTTGACTTGTGGCAGACGTGCTTCAGGCCTGCTCTTTCTACAGTCTTCTGCACGTGGTTCCGCAGGTAGCTGCGTGAATCTAGTCATGGTACTAGACATATGCCAGGCGTGTGGCGACGAGCATGAGGCTCCTAGAGGGAGCAAATGTAAAGTGTTGAAGGCTAAGGTTAATCGTAGAACAGTGAAGTTGGAGGCTGTGGAGGAGGACCAACGGGTATCGGAAAGTCGCGAGGAGATGATGATGGATGGTATGCTCAAAATGGCTTTGAGCGATACTGGTGAGTCGAGGCTAAAGGCCTCGGATCGGCAACTGCTAACGGTGGAAGCGGACGCCGAGGAGTTGGAATTGCGTAAGATGCTGGAAAAACGCATGCTCACGCGTCGGAAAGTGGAATTGAAGGCGGCGCTGGAGAAGGAAATCGCCGCGGAGGAAAGAGCTGCTCGAGCAGCAAGCAAGACGAGCAAGAGTAAGAAGTTGAAGCCGAGGAAAAAGAAAAAGGCTAGCAGGAAAAAGGAAGCTTCAAGCAGCGACTCGAGCGACAGTTCAAGTGATTCGTCGTCTTCATCATCGTTGGATTCAGACGAGTCAGACGACAGTCGCGACAGCAGCCGCGAGAGGAGGAGGTGCAGAAAAAAGAAGAAAAGTAAATGTTCTCTTAATGGCTATACCAAGGGGAAGCAGAGCGTTAGCCGGCTAAACTTCAATGAGTTGTTATATGCTGGACTTGTGTGGTGAATTAAGAAGGCTAGCAAGTTAAAGATGGACGTCGATGAGCTTACTGGCTACATGGGGCATCTGGCCTATATGACCATGCATTCCACCACTAATAACTATAATGATGAAGCATATCAGGGATACGATCAAGCTATCCGAGGGAAGGCGCGTGAGAAGGGTTTGCGCGCTTTCAAGATGGGGGACAACAGACTTTCCCTGCTACATTTCAACATGGACAATTCCCGTTCTTACAAGATGGGGGGAAAAGTGCGGAGTAGTACCGCGAAAACATCCGGGGACCAGGCTAGAGGCGGAGGCAGCAAGATGAAGGGAGTTTGCTTTGGGCATAATTACAACAAAGACGGGTGTAAGCGGGACAAGTGTGATTGGGACCATCATTGTTTGTCATGCAAAAGTAAGAGTCACGTAGTCGATGCTTGTCCAAACAAAAAATACTGACTTGAGGCGGCGATTGGCGGCAGCCACAGTGCGGGCTGTGGGGACGGTGATCCCGTGGGCGGGAGCGGGTCGCGTCAAGGTGCTGGAATCACACGCGAAGCCCGTACGACAAACAAAGTGTGTGATGGTAGTGGTTACGGTGTCGCCCACGGCGCTGAAGCGGCGACAACATCTGAGGAAGGGATTAGCGCAGTGGGGGACGCCGGTGCTGAAGCGGCGACAACTTCTGAGGAAGGAATTAGCGCAGTGGGGGACGCCGGTGCCCACACGGAGCTGACGCCGCCACATGGTGGCGAGGCGGGATCGCCCACCTACCCCCACCTGGGGGTGGACGAGGTGCACCAAGATGATATCATGGATGTGGAGCATAGCAGGGATCTCGTGCCTGAGACTGCCCATCAAGGACCGTACGATGATAGCAGGGCGACCGCAGTCGGCGGGCGCACATCAGGACAATTCGGGGTTTCGCACCAGCTTTATGTATGTTGGCATTGCCTCATAGAGGCATTCGTATGGCTGGCATAAAAATATACTTATATGCAGGGTTTAAAATATGTCCTTTTTATTTTATTACATATTGCATAGTTTGAGCCTTCTACTCTTAAGGGAGGGCTCTCGGCCTTCGACATAAAGGCTCTGGACGGGCGAGGTTCTAAACGCCCCCACGGCCAGCTGAAAGCCTTAATGGTGCATAGTGTCTAACTATGATATGTAGGATTTTCTGGCTGAACCATAAACAATACAGCCATAGTCCAAGAATTTTGAACGTATTAATGTTCTATATAATTGGAGTAGGACAGTGCTGTCTGCTCCCCACTGTGTGTGGGCTAGAACTTTTAAAATGTCCAGTCCCTTAAGGCATCTCAACTTTTTATTTTGTTATTGATACAGTATTTATTCTGCCCATAGCGTGTAAGCTCCTGTGAGGGTGCTGTCAATGTTGGACAGCTGTGAGGAATGTTATGGTGTATGCCCGGGTTCTAGTTCCAGGTTGATATCTGGGACATCCACCAGCATTTATTTAAGCAGTTAGTATCTATGTTAGTTTTTTTTTTGGGGGGGGGTATAACTTCCTATCATATAACTAATATCTTAGCCTAGTATGTACATCTAGTGATATGGTAATAGGCTTGTGGATGAGGACGTTTTCCCAGAATTTGTTTCTTTGTTTTGTTTGCAGCTTACTTTTCAATTGTGCCCTGTCACTAGTTAGTGCCTAGATATGCCAGAACACATCCATACTCTTTGGGACTGTAACCAGGTGGGTCGGCTGCGGTATTAAATTGTTAACCATAGTTCTAACGGCATTGTCCCTGACTTTATGTTTTACCACCTTCCTTTCACCTGTGCCCTGTCCCTAGTTGGTATTAAATACTTAATATGAGGGATAAAAGACAATTTGTTGTCAAAGATGGCTCCTAAAATCTTTGACGACTTTCATGGGGTCATTTCCAATTGCTAAATTAGGTTCATCCGTAGAAGACAAAAGTGCATGCAAAAGGTTTTTGATTTGGAAAATCTAAAACCGTTTTCCATTGCCCATGAGGAAAGGCTATTTATGCTTAGTTGGAGCTGCCGTTCTATAGTGTTAATATTTTTGTATTTATAACATCATCTACTTATAAAGACTGCAGGATACAGTATTATTTATTGATTTCACTATTTTTTAAATTTTAATGCCAAAAAGGCTCACAGATAGGATGCTATCCTGAGGTACCCCCATCTCTTGATCAAAAGGATCAGAGAGGGTAGCATTGACCCAGACTTTAAAGTTTTGGTTGGATAGAAATTTAGAATGAAAATGGGCAAGCACCCTCTAAACCCTATATTAAACAAATCTTTTAGGATGTTGTACTTCCATGTTGTGTCGTATGCCTTTTCAAGGTAAATAAATATGGACATGACATGTTCTTTGTTTATGAAGGCATTTCAAACGAATGATTCCAATCGGACCAAGTGGTCGAAGGTACTCCTCCCCTGCCTGAACCCACACTGGAAGTCGGTCAGATGGTGTTCCGACTCCAGGATCCAGATGAGGCAATCGTTAATCATTCGTTCAAAAGTTTTACAAATGCAACTTGTAGGTGCTAACGGGTGGTAGTTCCCGGGCTCGCTATGTTCTTTCCCCGGTTTGGGGATAGGAATAATGATGGCCTCTTGGCCAGGAGGTTGGGATGTCTCCCGTGTGCCAGATATTATTAAAAAGGTGCAGAAGCAGTTCAACTGCTGGTGGTGGGAGTTGTTTTAAAAATTGGTAGTGTATTTTATCTGGACCTATTGCAGTGTCGTTCGACCTATTTAATGCATACTTTAATTCATCTATTGTGAAGAAACTGTTGCAGTGCTCGGTGTTATTAGATGTGAAATTAATAGAATGTTGCTCCAAATGCAACTTCAAAGGCGGGAAGGCAGTTTTGCACAGATGAGTTCCAGGGAAAATGTGGTGGCAAGAAGGTTGGCTATGTCAGTTACGGAAGTTAGTAAAATATTGTTGTGATTTAGGTGTTGGAATGAGGATCCAGCAGCTTTAATTTCATTTTCCAGATCATGGTCCATAATTTAGAAAGTGGGGTGCAAGTGATTATGCTGGAGACATATTGTCTCCAACATAGCCTCCTCGGCTCCCTAATAATTTGGCGAGCCTGAGCCCTTATCAGTTTTAAGTGGACGTGGTTCTCAGCGGTAGGTCGCCAGAAGAACACACATTGCGCTTTTTTCCGATTGTTGATAGCATTCTTACAAGTACATTAAACCAAGGATTTGTTATATGTTCTGGGAATGCCATGGTCTTACGAATGGTTTCCTCTGCAATCGATCCCAAGATCTCTGTGAATGTTTTCATTGCAACAGAATCATTGTGGGTTACTCCCATGAATCTCTCATGGGCAAGTGACTGGAAGAGTGACCTGTCGGCTTTGTTTAGCTGCCAGCTCGGTTCCTTTTGGTTCTGAGCTGGTCCCATTGGTCCTAATCATGATAGGGAAATGGTCACTTCCACAAAGGTTGTTCCAGACTCTCCATGAGAAGTCCAGCATGAGACCTGGTTGCAAAAAAAATAGTGAGGTCAATTGCAGAGGAGGTCCCATATCCAGGATGAACATAAGTATGGACCCATCATTCAGAAAGCTTAAAGCACGATTACTTAGGAAATTCTCAACTCCCCTGCCATTGCTGTTAGTATTTGCACTACCCCACAGGGGGTTGTGTGCATTGAAGTCCCCCATTAAAATGTAGGGGGAAGGCAACTGATCAGTTAAAGTTTCTAAATCTTATTGTAAAATTTTCCGATATTTGAGAAGAGCTACTCTATAATAAATTGCAAATGGTCTATATAATGGTAGATGGTATGTAAAACCAAAGGCATATATGGTATATGTGGAGTTGGTGATCCATTACTAATTAAAGATAGAAATTGTATATCAATATAGATAGTGAGAGAGGGTCACTTCTTGACCTGAGAGAGGGTCACTTCTTGACAGGTGAGAGAGTCTTTGGAACTCTTACACATACCCCCTCCCCTCCAAGTGTTATTTATGGATCACTGCACACCAGACACAACAGGGCACTGTAGCCAGACCTAACCATGCCTTGGTTACAAGGATATTGAACCCTCATTGGTGGATAGAAGAATGCCTGTTAGTGATTGGAAGACTGGATCATGTGATTACCACCATCTTGTTTCCTGAAAGTATATATACAATAAATGAAGGAGTTTCACTCTCCTACCTTTCACTCTATATCTACTTTCCTTCCTTGCATGTAGTGATTTCCTATTAGCCTATCTACACCACTCAAACTGCCAGCCGTCGACTTTACATTATGTTGAAAATATGGAGTATGGGGTAATATATATGGAGCATATTTTAATGGTTTTATCCAGACTAATTTGGATGGCTATTGCTTGAAAAGTTGTATTTAAGGTGATGGGGGAGTATATCACGTCTTCACATAACAGAATGGAATAGCCACCAGTGGCTCGTTCCCCATCCGGTGCGTAAGAGTGATACATATTGTAATGTTTTAGGGAAATCTGATCAGTAGCCTTTATGTACATTTCTTGTAAAGCAAAGGGCAAGAGGGTGAAGCCTCTCACAAAGCAATATAGATTGAATTTTGCTCTAAAACCTCGGCACAGCCATTGAAAAAGAGATGCACCTGACATCAAGGTGGTGGGTGGACGGGTGATCTCCCCCTCATTTTCACTTTGGGGGAGACACTGCGACCACAACTTGGTGCAGCTTCAGCCATCTTTTCTTCACCCAAGGGGTAAAACTTATTTTTGAGGGAGATGGATCCCTTCTGCTCCCTACCGGAACCAGCTTTTCTTTGTTTTTGTGCCAGAGCCTTTTCGGTTGCCGGCTTTTGTTTTTTGGTGTGCTCTGGGAGGCCAGGAGTCCCAGCGCAGGGAGGCCAGGAGTCCCGGCGCAGGGAGGCCGGGAGTTCCGGCACAGGGAGGCTGGGAGTCCCGGCTCAGGGAGGCTGGGTCGTATATATTTTATATATGGACCTATATACACATGCATATGAATGCATATATATACTGTATACATATGAGTTTCTGCCATATCCTTTAGATAAATCTATTTGGTTGATCGTTATAATCTACCTTTTGTGATGGATCGTGTCCTACACCGCTTGAGAAATAAAGAGTGACCCTGAGATTGCCTCAAACCCCAGGGCGCTCCCTGGTTTATTTCACCAAGATTAGAATAGAATTGACCTGTCACTGCCCAGTCGGATAGCGTAGGTATGCAGGTATTGCAGGTATAGCAATACCTCAGGGAGTTTGACGCCCCTGCCTTGCAGAGTTGTAAACCACTGCCTTGTGGTACAGGTTCTTGACAGAACTGAAGACTAAGGGAGCAAACCCGAAACAGAAAACCATGTCACTGTGGCAGTATTAAGGGCGGTTGATGTATGGAACTCCCAACATCTCCCGACCAGCCACTGCAGGGACAAATAGTTTTGCGCCTGTCTTGACATGTTCTTGCCGGTGTGAAACCTCTATTTGCTCCCCGAGAGAGTGCCGCTGGTAACTTGCAAAAGCCAGCAGCACTTCAACACTTTTGCAGGCAGCTTTCATGAAATGTCGCTGACCTATTCAATGTCACACACTTCAGAGCAAAGACCAAGACTACTCAGATACTGGTGAGAGAGCTACTATTCGCAGATGACAGTGCACTGGTTGCCCACTCTGCTGAAGAGTTCCAGAAAATAGTGGACACTTTCTCCGATGCGTCAAAGAAGTTTGGCCTGAAGATTAACATCAAGAAGACGGAGGTGCTGTACCAACCCAACTCTACAAGAACCCGAGAGGAGGAGATCATGGTTGATGGAAACAAGCTGAACTCTGTTCCGGAATTCACCTATCTCGGAAGCACTATATCAAGTGATGGACGCATTGATGCTGAAATACAGAGGAGGATGGCCAAGGCTAGCGCATCTTTCGGCCAACTACGCCAGAGACTCTGGAACAACCACCATGTGTCCATTCGGGTCAAAGGTAAGATCTACCGTGCAATCGTGCTATCCACCCTACTATACGGAGCCGAGTCCTGGACAGTGTACAGACGACAGGTGAAAAAGCTGCATGCCTTCATGATGCGACATCTGCGTTCAATCATGAGGCTAACCTGGAAGGACAAAGTGACAAATAAGGAAATACTCGAACGAACGGGGCTGCCCTCTATGGAAGATCTTCTGATCAAAAAGAATCTCCGGTGGACTGGACACCTCATGAGGATGTCATCAGACAGGCTACCAAAGCAGATCCTCTATTCTCAACTGTCTTCTGGCTACAGAAAGAGAGGGTGCCCTCATCTCCAGTTCAAGGATACCATCAAGAGAAATCTGAAGCTGAGAGACATTAAGACGGACTCATGGACACAACTCTCAGAGT
This sequence comes from Branchipolynoe longqiensis, assembly GCA_030323885.1. NCBI lineage: Eukaryota > Metazoa > Annelida > Polychaeta > Phyllodocida > Polynoidae > Branchipolynoe > Branchipolynoe longqiensis. The sequence goes on from CM059202.1 coordinate 19,499,330, forward strand.
AGATAGCTAAATGGAGAGCGGCAGTCAAGTAATGAAAGCAGTCTTTGTCGCATCGCGACCGACAGCATGATGATACATATGAATACATACATACATACTTTTGGGCAATGACCCATCTTTTGTAGGTCAATATGACCAGACGGGATGGCCGACTGGGTTAGAGTGTCCGTCTCCCGTGTTGTGGAATCTTGGGTTTGAATCCTGGTCAAGTCAAATCAATGACTTAAAAATTGATACTTGTCGCTTCCTAGTCAGGCACTCAGCATTATTAGGGTAGGGCAAGCTCTGGTCTGCTCAGTTTCAGGATGTGACTGAGCAGGATATCAGGTCATGGTGCTGGTGGCCTGGTCTCCCAGTGGGGCAGCACTACAAAGTTGTCATGAGTGCGCACTGTCACAAGTCGGTAGCCGTCCTGATATGACCTTAGATGTTGCTAGGACGTAGAATAACAACAACAAACAATCTAATCCCTTATATATACACATATGTATATATATTATATTATTCGATCACCAGAACTATGCCTCATACATTACATACGTCAAGACACGGTGGAAAACCGCAAAACATACGTTAAACATACATTAGATGAACGTTATCTAAATGTTGTCAATGTCTGGACTGTACATTTCCACTGCCTTTCCGTCCAACTAATGTAGGTCAACATAGTGCAACGTCGTGAACAACATTTACGTCTAATTACGTACATCGATTGCGGTGGGGGGATCGGAAGGACGAGTATCTGCGCTGTCACCCCCCCCCCACCCCCACCCCACCGCAACGGTGGCGTAGGGGGTTGGGGAGGCGGTTGGTGGTGGTCGGGGGGGGGGGGGGGACGGTAGCCGCCACTCACTCGTCTGCCTAAAGCCGTGTTTACACGGGGAATTGTGAAGCGAATTAGACAAAGCGATTTATATGAAGCGAAATAGTGGTGCGTTTACACGGACTGAGTTTGAAAGTGTGTCGGCGCCGGGAACCAGCAGCCTTAGTGAGCCTGTAGCCGGCGAGTACTGCTATTTGTTTAGTCGCCGCCCAGGAACCAGCTGAATCGATTCATATAAACTACCTCGCGACGTGGTTTATATGAAGCGAACTATATGAGGCGAACCAGCCCTAATCCGCCTCAGAGTCGCGTTTACACGGCGAATGTGAGGCGAACTAGGCAAGGCGATTTATATGAAGCGATTTAACTCTCCCGTGTAAACACGGCTTAACAGACACACCAAGAAAGGGGCTAACTGAGAACTAGAAGTGTGGCACCTTTTTTGGGGCTGTTTTTGGTAATAAATGGATGACTTCTATACAATGTGTGATGCAGTCATCTTTATTGCAGGAACACTAGTAAGTTCATTTTCAAGTCATATTGCACTAATATATATACCTGTACATGGTATGTGGTATCGTGGTGATCGGTAATGTATATGTATGTAAATATATGCATGTGTAGACCCGCTAAGGACGACACAAGAGCGGATGTGGATAATACAGTTTATTATTACCATCTGAATACCGTATCTGGCTGGCATAACCGCCGAATCAAATAAACAAAACTTTTTCTCGGGTGAGCTGACCGGCGCGCAGGCCGGGTGTGTATCAGGAAGGCGCCGGGCCAGCCGAGCGCCGTGGTTATATATGCCTACTGGAATGCCGCCTAGCGAGCAGCGGGCGCATAATGCTTAGTGCGGAGTCGGCGCATTCGAAACGCCTGAATATGGCCCAGCTCATATATACATTCGTCAACGCCCGCGGGTACCTACACTAGCATATACGTATATATACTACCTGTAGACCCGCTAAGGACGACACAAGAGCGGATGTGGATAATACAGTTTATTATTACCATCTGAATACCGTATCTGGCTGGCATAACCGCCAATGGCGCGCAGCGCCCCCAGCCAACTAATAACTCGACAAGGCCGAAGCGACTCTCATGTCAGCTAAAATCCGCTCAGGGAGAGGAGAAGCAATATAAGAAAAAATAGCATCCGAGGACCAATCTCCCCTAGTCCTCAACTCCTCTAACGTAGAGCCCTGCATAGCAAGAAACGTACAACCCCCCCTGCGAAGCGAATGACAAGAAAATAACTCCTTCTGCAACCCTGCGCACTAAGCAAAATATTTAATCGCACAATTCAACGCTCGATATTCTAAAGGCTTGAACCCACCCTTAGGTGAAGGCACTTGAAAAGCCGGTAAATTGTCCAACACAGGGACCTCCCTAAAGTGTCTCCTAGTCCAATAGACTGCACACAACTCACGATTCATCACTTTAGCAACAGGGATCAACAATTTGCGCTGCCTAAACTGGATAGTTTTAGTCCGTTTTACTGTAATTAACATCCCCCAACTGAAGAATTTAAAGTCCTCCCTAGACAGCACGGAATCCGACCTCGTTAACTGACTCTTCCTCAACAAACCCCTAAAACCTGTCAATAAGGCAGCGCAAATCGCAACATGACCTACACTGTTCGTCATAAAGGAAAAAATCAACAATAACTGTCTAGGTAACAACGGAGAAGCACGTCTCACCACGCACCCTAGCTGTCTCTTCGCTCCCCCCAAAACGGTTTTGACCAAATGAGAGCTATAATTAATAGGAGGAGAACCTCTAGCCTGTAAAAAATAATTCAGTGCCGACAAGTAATTCGTAATAGAGCTAAACTTCAAAGATCTCGTCAACCAGGTAATATACAACCCCACCTGCACATCAGGGCATGGCAGGGGAGGAAATATACCTTGGAACTCGTCTAAAAACGAAAAATACTTCTTAATCTGGGCCGAATGCGTGGCGCGACTGCTTTCAGAATAGTAGCTCGACCGAAGCAGCGACATCTCTCGACGCAATTCTAGCAAGAAAAAGGAAAATAAAGTCAAGCAAACAAATGCCTACAGCACAACAGCCCAGCAGAGTCTACCGACCCAATTAAAGTCCTATCACTCTCTACAGTCCAACGACTCAAAGCGTCGCAAATAACATTCCTCTCACTAGGTACATACACTGAACTAATCTCGAAATTATATTCGCAAGAAATCCAGAATAACTGTCTCACCCACTCCATTATTAATTTACTCTTACACCTTCCAGATGCTAAAGCTGCACGAACAGTCATGTTATCTGTGACGAACACTACCGAATGCTCTCCCCACCTTGCCGCGGCCGCCATAACCGCCCACATCTCATGCACATTAATATGCGCGTCATCGCAAATCTGATTGGAATGTGCGTAATGATGGTGAACTGAAGACTCCAAGTCTTGAGACGCGTCCGAGTCAAAAACTCCGACGCACCAGTCATCACCGTGTAGTGCGCCAAACCCAGAGGAAGACGCATCCGTGTACACAGACACGCACTCTGCGTGGCTCCCCAATATGCGTGCATGGCCATTGAAACGGTCTACAAATTCTAACCACCACGCTATCTCCTCCTTAAACGCCTGATTTAGCCTGAACTGGTAGTACAGGCGCTTCAGTGTCCTAACGGCGTCATAGACACGACTACAGAACGAACGGCCTCCCTTCACCACTGAAGCACAATGCGCTAGGCGCCCCCCTAACCTCTCTAAGTCCCGTCTCGTCGCCTTCCGTCTCCCCACAAAGGAAAGCAGATGGGCTTTCAATTTTAATACCTTATCCGCAGGCAGAAACAACTTCATGCGCACCGCATCAATCTCTATGCCCAGGAACCTGGTGCATTGAGATGGAGATAACAATTTAGGAAAACTAACGAAAAACCTAACTGTCTAAGAACTCTAACAATAATTAACTGCGAACGAACACACGCGTCCCAAGACCGATCCACTACAGCGAAATCGTCCAAGTAATTGATCACTTCTGACGCACCTCGCCGGCTACAAGCACGCACTACGAAGTTACTGATCCTCGCAAATACATATGGACTGGAGGACAACCCCATACACATACGGTTATCTACAAAAAAATGAACACCTGCACCAAAATCCCATTGCAACCCCTGCCGATTCCTATCGCTCGGATGAATCGAGACTGCTCGATATGCATTTTTAATATCCACTACCACCATGTAGTCCTGTGCACGCATACCATCGACCAGGTCATCGACACCCAAATAGGAAAATGTCTGACTCACCTTGTCGACGTATGCGTTCACAGACCCACACAACGGACGCAAACAATCTACAACACAGCGTAAACCTTCACCCGTAGACTTCGGGACACAAAAAATATTGTGAATGCAAGCGGGGGGAACAATCACATCAGAAATATATCCATTGCGTAACTCATTAGATAACTGTTCACCAATAAAGTTATAATGCGCGTCAGAGCGAACTGCTCTATTAAATACAGTGTAACTAGCAACACAGTCAGAATTAATGACATTAAAGCCAAAATCAATACCTCTCAATATATAGCTCCAATCAGCGTCATGCGACCCAAATAAAAATAATTCGCAGAACGCACGACACGGGCGCAATTGTGTAAGGTTGCCCGCGATGTAATGAGTACAATGACAACTCCCTAGAAAACATGCATTCATCACACGAAAATTAACAACAACAAAATTATCATCGCGATCATCAATGGCAGGAACAACAAAACAGTCTACGTCCACTGTAACAAACAACCAAGTACTCATTAAGTCAGTCCAATTAAGCAAGCAAGTCTGCCAATCAATGTCTGCAATGCCACATTGAGCATTGTCCACTGTAATGGGGCCAGAGTGCACGGCACGACCACCCTGAGTTGAAACGCCCCCCGGCCCATCACGACCACTCGAGCAATCAATCAGCGGAGAGTTTGTGGCACGACGACCTTGAGTTGCAATGCCCCCCGGCCCGTCCTGACCAATTGAGCAGTCAATCAACGGAACCGCCCACCGCCGGTCCTCACAAGTGCCCATTGACTCACTCCCCTCCACACCGATGCGCCCGACCCCACATCAATCCTTCCTACACTTGTCACGCCGGTGCGATTTCGCACTGCACTTTCCGCACCAATGCCCGAACCGACATGTCTGTTCATCCCTCGAACACCCATCCTCACTATTGAATCCATAACACGGTCACACACCATCTTTTGTATACTGCTTCGACTCGCCCCCTTTCTTCGACTGACTATAAGTGTTCGTCTTCAAACAATCAAATCCGCAGTATTGCAGAGTCAATTCAGAATTTCCACTGGTCCACTCTAGGTAATTGCACCTGCACCCCCCCCCCCCCGCACCATCCCCCTTCACCCCAACAGAGCCCCCAGCTCTTACACAAACATACCCAAACTAACCACCACCACCTGGCTTTACTGAATGCACAAGTCCTCTCTGATGTATATATATAGAACAGTGTCACAGCTTTATTTCCTTTCAAGTTAACTTCACAGTGGTTTACAACCAATTATCCCCCTCAGCCTGGACTAGACAGGATGGCCGAATGAGTTAGAGCGTCCGTCTCCCGTGTTGGTAGATCGTGGGGTCGTGGGTTTGAACCCTGGTCGAGTCAAACCAATGACTTTAAAATTGATACTTGTTTCTTCCTAACCTGGCGCTCGGCATTATTAAGATAGGACAAGGAGTGGTTGGCTCAATGTCAGGATAATGTGACTGAGTGGGATATCAGGTTATGGTGCTGGTGGCCTGGTATTCCAGTGGGGCAGCACTATAAAGTCGCCATGAGTGCGCACTGTCACAAGTCAGTACCCGTCCTGATATGACCTTAGATGCTGCTAGGACATAAAACAACAAGCAAACAAACAAACCCTCAGCCTGTGGCCAAATAACACCCATGTGTTACCTACATGCATTCCTTTCTAGCCTGACTGCTGGGTGCTCCCTTCATATACTAGTTATATGTCCACCATTAGTTCTGATTAATATTAGAATTTGAATATTGCTGCTCATAGTTACTGAAATTGCTAACTTCTATTTTACAAGAGGGTTGGTTGCTAGTGGAATTTGTTTCTTTCGTTAAGCATAACAAACAACAAATATATGAATAGATATATCTGTGTATAAGCATATGTGTGTATAAGCATATATAGATGTACGTATATATCCGCTTACATGTACATATATGGATATATGAATATATATATATATATATATGTGTGTATATATTTATACATATACATATGTAGGTCTGTATGGATGTACATATGTGCATAATTATCATCATCATCATCATCATCATCATGCTGTCTGTCGCGATGCGGCAAAGACTGCTTTCATTACTTGACTGCCGCTCTCCATTAGTGCATATCAATCAATCAATAGTTCCATCCTCTAGTCGAGGGTTGGATGCAATGGTTCTCCACTTGTCCCGATGTTGTGCTGTTCTGATAGACTGTGAATAATTCAAGCCTGTCCACTGTGAAATATTTGTAAACCATGATGTTCTTGGTCTCCCTCTCCCTCTGCTGCCATTCACCTTCCCTTCCAACAATGTACGGTATATTGAACTCTGACGAATGATGTGGCCAAAATAAATAAGTTTCTTTGTCTGTATAGTGGCAAACAAGCTTTTCTTATTTTTAATTTTTCTGAGAACTTCTTTGTTGGTGATCTTCTTTGTCCATGATATTTTCATCATCCTTCGATAAGTCCACATCTCAAATGCTGCTAAACGTTTGTACATTTTCTTAGAGATTGTCCATGTCTCTGCCCCATACATTAGAGTAGACCACACATAACACTGAAGAATACGCTTCCTTGTTTGTATTAATATCTTACTTGATGTTAACACTCTATACATTTTGGAGAATGTTGTTCGGGCTATTGTTATCCTTCTTTTAATTTCTTCCTCACATCTCCCATCATTTGTAATCTTTTGTCCGAGATATATGAATTCGGATACTTGTTCTATGTTTGTGCCATCTATGGTTATATTGACATTTGGTTTATCTGTCTTTTTACTTATAACCATTGTTTTGGTCTTCCTGGCATTCATCTTCATGTTGAATAGTATTCCAGCTTTATTGATTCTATTCACTATATCTTGTAGGTTTTTCTCACTGTCTGCTAGTATTACACTGTCATCGGCATATCTAAGATTGTTGATGTTCATGCCACCTATTGTCACTCCCTTGCAATCTTCAATGTGTCTGAAAATCATCTCTGTGTACAGGTTAAATAGACATGGTGACAATACACACCCCTGTCGAACTCCTCGTTTAATCATAACTTCATCCGATAGGCCCTGCTCCATTTTTATAAATGCACGTTGTGTCCAGTATAAGTTCACAATTAGTTTAATGTCTTTGCCATTGACACCAATATCTTGTAAACATTTGATTAACAGTTCGTGATTGACTCGGTCGAAGGCCTTCTCATAGTCAATAAAGCAGGCATAAACATCCTGGTTCACTTCACAATAACGTTCATATACGTGCATGAATATTGGTCTAAATATATACGACCCAGTGCCGAGACTCCCGGCGGCGGGACTCTCGGCCTCCCTGCGGAGGGACTCTCGGCCTCGCGGCCCCGGGACTCTCGGCCTCCCGGCGCCGGGGCTCTCATGCCTCGCGGCGCCGGTGTAACGATTTCAACTTCCCCCCTTCTCAAGTTCCCCCCCGGGAATCTGAAAACGTTTTCAACTTCCCTCCGGGGAACTTAAACACGTTTTCAGATTCCTGGGGGGGAACTTAAAAACAGTTTTCAGATTCCTCCCCCAATTTTCAAATTCCCCCCTCCAGGAATACTATTTCAACTTGCCCCTTCCCAAGATCGTGGGGTCGTGGGTTCGAGTCCCGGTCGAGTCAAACCAATGACTTTAAAATTGATACTTGTCGCTTCCTAGCTCGGCGCTCGGCATTATTAGGATAGGGCAAGGACTGGTGTGCTCAGTGTCAGGATAATGTGACTGAGTGGGATACCAGGTCATGGTGCCGGCGGCCTGGTTTCCCAGTGGGACAGCACTATAAAGTTGCCATGAGTGCGCACTGTCACAAGTCGGTACCCGTCCTGATATGACCTTAGATGTTGCTAGGACGTAAAACAACAACAAACAAACAACAAGTTTCCCCCCCCCCGGAATCTGAAAACGTTCTTAACTTCCCTCCAGGGAAATTCCCGGGGGGGGGGGGAATTAAAAACAGTTTTCAGATTCCTCCCCCTATTTTCAAATTCCCCCCTCCGGGAATTTAAAATTGTTTAAAAATAAAGAAAATTCCACAAAAATATAAAAGTTTTAAAAAGATCAGAAATTTATGAAAAATAGTAATATTAGTCACCAAAATTTCCTTTTTTGTTTTTTCATGCCAAAAATTCACCAAAAAAATGTATATTTCACGAAAATAAAGAATTTCACAAAAAAATTCTATATTTTTTTAATTATTCAAAAAAGCACAACAAATTGAAAAGTTAAACAAATCGAAAATTTCACGGAAAATTAAAAATTTCCAGAAAAATAACGAATTTAAAAAAAAAAAATTTAATTCACAAAAAATCTAATATTTCATGAAATTTCACTAAATAAGAGATTTTTGTATGTCTGTGTGTGTATGTCAGTCCGTAGTTCATTTTTATTTATTTAAGATGGTGTGGATTATCATCCCCGGGGGGAGGGAAAGTTAAAATGAGGGAGGGAACTTGAAAACGTTTTCAAATTCCCCTGGGAGGAATTTGAAAACGTTTTCAAGTTCCTGGGGGGGAACTTGAATATGGGGGGAATTTGAAATCTTTACACCGGGGCTCCCGGCCTCCCCATAAATAATATAAATAGAAATAAAAAGTGATAACCAATAATAAAATTAACTGTTTACTGGCACATGTGAGTTCAGCTCATCAGCGCTAGTTAAAATAACGATACAATAACCAACAATAAAATAAATAAAATTTAAAAATATTTAATTTAAAAAATGAATAATAATAATAATACAAACATATATATATATACAACAATATTTAAGGTAAGTTTTTTTATTAAAGTTGCTGTACCAACAGGAAAAGCCATTTTCGTGGTGATTATGCATCAGATGTATAATCCCAGTGAATGATATATTATGCATATTTTTTATTTTTTATTTTATTTTTTATTGAGGCTGTATTTATACTGTCCATAGCATATAATCCCAGGTACCCAGGCTTGTTTTCAATGCTGGCCAGTTGTAGTGTTGGTGTTATCTTACCACACAGTGGCTGCTGATAAGGTATTTGATTGCCTGCATTTCAGTAGCAGATAGATAATTGGTTGGTATGGTTAGTAGCCTATGTTAGTTTATTTTCTTGGTATATATGTATTTATTTTTCTACTCTTATTACTAGACTAGCCTACTCCTATTTACATATCATAGGCTTGTACGTAGCTGTGTGGTGTGTTATCTGGCTACTTTTGGCATGGTTACCTTCCATTGGGCGTCCCGCTGGTGGGCCGTGACATATCACATGCCCCTTTGCAGTGCAGCTTAGTGGGGGTTTCCTAGCCTTATTTTGCACAGATATTTTTTGTAAGTTTTTAGGTCAGGAATTTGTCGTTCCTTTACCGTTTGGGCATTCCACACCTTGGCAGCCATTTCCAGCGTGCTTCTCTCATGAGCTTTTATTTGGCTTCTGGTCTGCTTTAGTAGTGGCGCATTATTTGCTCTAGTAGCCCTTTGTGGTTTTGTTAGAAGTTTAATGTTTTGACTATAGCTATATGCTAATGTTTTCAAATGAATTATTCTCCTATTTTCTAGTAGTTTCACTTTGGTTCTTTTGTGTATGTCATAGGTGGGGTGCAGCTTGTCTACTCTTAGACAGATTTTTAGGGCTCTGTTCTGCAGTGTTTGCAGTTTTTTTAGTAGTTCTTTTCTCGCACCCATGTAGTTTACATCTCCATAGTCAAAATAGGGGAGCACCATGCCCTTGAAGATTTTTATTGACATTTCTTGTGTCATGTAGTCTCTTAGCTTTGCAAATAGCCACAGTTTGTGGTTTACTTTTTGTATAATTTTATTTATACATAGGTTGTAGTTTAGTTGGCTGTCCAACTCAAGGCCTAGGTATTTGTAATGGTCTACATTTTCTAGTGTTTGGTTTCCTAACTTACAGTGTAGTTTTCTTTCTGGCATTTGTTTATGCAAGAAGAGTACTGTTTTTGATTTGCTTGTGTTGATGGTTATTTTGTTGGACTCATACCACTCATCTAGTTTTAGTAGGAGTTTATTTATGCTCCTTGGTCTTAGTTTAGTTATTACCTCCTCTTCTGTGGTGCCATTTGCATATATGACTGTGTCATCTGCATATAGTTGGAGGGACACCAGACGGGATGGCCGAATGAGTTAGAGCGTCCATCTCCCGTGCTGGTAGATCGTGGGGTCATCGGTTCGAGTCCCAGTCGAGTCAAACCAATGACTTTAAAATTGATACTTGTCACTTCCTAGCCAGGCGCTCGGCATTATTAGGATAGGGCAAGGACTGGTGTGCTCAGTGTCAGGATAATGTGACTGAGTGGGATACCAGGTCATGGTGCCGGCGGCCTGGTTTCCCAGTGGGACAGCACTATAAAGTCGCCATGAGTGCGCACTGTCACAAGTCGGTACCTGTCCTGATATGACCTTAGATGTTGCTAGGATGTAAAACAACAACAAACAAACAAATATAGTTGGAGGCATTCAGTTTGCAACCATTTTTCAAGGTCGTTTATATTATGAAGAGTAATGGCCCTAACACTGACCCTTGGGGTACACCACATGTGACAGGTTGGTTGTCTGATAGTGTATTGTTTATTTTTGTTTTCTGTTGCCTGTTCTTCAGGTAGCATCTTATCCAATCCATAGTGTTGGATTTTATGCCCATGGTTTTTAGTTTTTCCAGTAGTATTTTGTGGTCTACTGTGTCAAATGCTTTGCTGAAGTCAATGAAGGCGGCTGCAACTAATTGTTTTTGGTTCATTGATGCCATTATGTCATTTGTTAGGTTAGCTATTGTTTTTGATGTGAAGTGCAGTTTCCTGAAGCCCCCTTGTCTTTCGTTTAGTATATAGTTTTTTTCCAGGTGTTCGTTGATGTGTCTATGTAACACTTTTTCAATGAGCTTGCCTGGGGTTTGAATAATTGATATTGGCCTGTAGTTTCCCATGTTTTGTTTGTCTCCACCTTTGTGAATGGGGGTGATGGTTGCCATTTTCCAGGCTGAGATAAAACGCCCCTGCTCAAAGGAGATGTTGAATAGGTCTACTATGGTGGCCGGGATGGCTTGGAGTGCCTCTTTCAGTATTTTGGTTGGTATTTCATCTATTCCACTTGGTTTATTCATGTCTATGTCATTTATTAATTTTTTTACTTCTATCATATCTTTTTGCAGGTGGGGATTTCGTTCTCCACAGTTCCTGATCTGTTTTCCCATCTTTTTTTGAATTTTTCTGACAGCTTTTGCCCTATTGTGGCAAAGTGTCTGTTCAGTTTGTTTGCTGCATCTTTGTCTGTGAGCATTGCCCCTTCGTTATCTTGGAAGTTTGTATGCTCTTCTTTGTTATTTTTTTGGAATAATAGGTTTACATTTTTCCAGAATTTGTTTGTGTTGCTTCCCCAGTCTTTGTCCTGCTTTATTATGTATTTCTTTTTTGCTGTTCTCACAGCTTTGAGAACAGTTGTTTCTGGCGTTGCGGTAGGCCAGTTTGTCTTCTATTGTTTCTGTGCGTTTTGCTTTATCACCCAGGTTACTTTTGGTTGTGATGAGTGTTAGCAGGTCTTTGTCTACCCAAGGGTCTTGGTTTTTTTGTACTTTTATTTTCTTCATGGGACACATCTCATCAATTGATTTTCTTATTTCTGTGATGATGTTGTCCCAATAGATATCAACATCATCTCTGTTTTGTGTGGTGTTGTTTATGTTTTGGTGCAGATGATTTTTTAATGTATCTTCTGAGTAGTTTTTTAGGGACCTGCCCATTTTGTATTCATAGTGATTTGTGCTTTTGAGCTTTTTCCTGGTTACATATACTAGTTTGTGGTCGCTTATACCCCAGCTTCCAGTGCCCCATTTTGTGGCATGGTTTGAGTTGGTTAATATTAGGTCTATTGTTGAGCTATTGTTGCTTAGCCTTGTGTTTTCAGTGATGAGCTGCTGGTGGTTTGCAGCTGCTGGTGGTTTGCAGCATTAGTTTATTTTTTTCATTGCTGCTGTAATTCACATTGAAGTCCCCTAGCACAAAGATTTCTGCATTTGTTGATTTTTTTACAGTGCTTATGCTCTTTTCTAGTTCTTCAAGGAATACTTCAATTTCACCTGACGGTGGCCTATAGAGGCTCGCTATGGCTACATTTGCTTGCTTTTCATTTTTTATTAGGCACCATAGTAGCTCTATGTGCTCATTTGAGAGATTTGTTGGTTTTAGCTTTTCAGTGTCTAGGTTTTTGGTGGCTTTGCAGTAAATGGCAACCCCTCCACCTTTCTTTGTTTGGTTCATTGCATTAATTTGCTGTCTGTCATTACGTACAAGCCTATATCCGTCTATATTTAGGGTGTTGTTTTGGTGTTTGTCAGTGAACCATGTCTCTGATAATGTTAGTACATCTAGATTGTCTTTTTTTAGATGCATTTTTATTATGTCTATTTTATTGGATGCACTCTGGCAGTTTAGGTGGGCGAAGTGTGTGCCCCTTCCCAGTTTGCATTCAATCTCTTCTACCATATTTATTTTACTTTAAATAATATTTTTAGGATAGTGATGGTTGATTTCGTGAGTTTTGATTTTGTTTTGATTTTATTTTGGCTTAGTGATTGATGGATTCGGGGTGTATGTGCTGGTGCATACAGCACACATGGCCCCTTTTGATAGATAGTCATGCATACCTCCATTACTTTTACTTTTACCTGTGCACATAGAGGAAGACATGAAACATTAAAGTGTGTATTAGTTGTACCTGATTATACTTATGATTTAGGGTTTGGTTAGTGAAATTTATCAAAGTTTGTAATACTTATGTTTTGGAGCCCTGGTGCTCTTTCCAGTTCTCCGTGATGCTTTTTGACAGCCTGGCACTGACATATCTGGCATATTCCTCATTGTAGTGAATACCATCCGTCATGCCAATGCCATATCGTGCCGCTCTCTTTCCATGCCTTGTTTTGTGGGTTGACGGTTTGTTGTCTTTTAATCTAGTGTAGGCGGAAGTGGAGCAAGCTGTGCGTTGCTATGTTTTTTGCATCTCCTCCTTACCTGCTGGGATAGCTCTTATGCTTTCTCCTGCTCTTCATTTTCAATTACTTCTTGTTTTCTTATGACATATTTGTTTTTGCTCGTTTATTTATTTGTTTATTTGTTTATTTATTTGTATTTGCTTCCTTGCACAGGCTTTCCTTTATTTTTTTGAGGATGTTCCCCATTATATTTTTGTATCCTTGTTTTACTGTTTCACCTTTACTGGCGCTGTCCAGGTACCGACCTGAGCCCCAGTATGGGCATTTTGTGCATTCCCTGAATGTGTTTCCTGGAGCATTTATTAGTTTCTCCTTTAGGCTTTCGTTTTGTGTGAATTTTGCGCGGACGATGTCCTCCAGCACATTTTCATTGGTTTTGCACCACTCCTGTGTTCTCCATATCTTCTTTGCCATTGCCTTTATCGTATATGGATTTTCAGTGTTGTCTATTATTCTCATTATGTCGTGTTTCTCAGGGTATTTTGCCATTATTGAGCTGTAGCATTGCTCCGCTGATGTATATTTTTTACCATCCTTTCCAGTGATTTCACACTTGTAGAGATTGCTGAAAGGGGAGTTGTGTCCTTGGAAAGACACTCCCCATGTGTGTTCCCTAGTTGCTGCCTTCTCTGGCATGATTTCTGCTATTTCTATTTTATCAAATTTGTTGGGCTTATAGATTTTTCCATTTACCTCTATATTGCATCCTTTCATTTTGATTGACTTTATTTTTTCGTTTTTGTTCTCCATTGCAAGTGTGTACATTTGTTGTACCGTTTTCTCATTTAGCATTTCGGCTTCTGATCTGACCGGCCTCATTGTTACCTTGCTGTAGCTTTCTTTTGACGGAGCATATTTTTTTTCTGGAAGAGTTCTTTTTTGTGTGACTCCTTTTCCAGCTGGATTTTGATGCTCCTTGGTCTGCTTGTGATTTTTTCGGTGTTTTGGGTTTCTGTATCTTTGGTTTCCTTGTCTTTATTTTTGTCTGAGGTCTGCTCGTTGTTGTCTGTGGTTTTCTTTGGTGTTGCCTCTTTTTTCATTTTCTTTCCTAGACGGAAGGCTTTGGTCACTACTGTCCAGCCAAAGTCACAGTCTGCTTCTTTTAGCATGTTTGTGACAGTTTTCTCCATGTTTTCGTCTTCTTTTTCCGGGATGCCATGTATTATGATGCTGAGCTTTTCCCCATCACTTTTTGTCGCCTCTGTTTGTGCTGTATCCGTGGGTGGCTTCCTTTTGTCCGTGGGCGCAGTCCTGGCATTGTTTATACCTTTGTTTTCATTTGTGATGTTCTTTTGTTCTTTAAGCTTCTCAAACTCAGATTTGTACCACGTGCATTCTATTTGCAACGTGTTGTACGCTACCTGTAGTGCCTGCAGTTGGTTTTGATATTCATTGTCATTGTCGTTGTCCCTTGGTTTGGTTTTGTTTTTTCCATCATTTCCATTGTCATTCGTGCCGTTTCCGTCATTTACTTTTATATCCTTTTTGTTTTTGCCCCCCTTCGCTAATTCTTCTTTGACTGTTTGGATTACCAAATTCACTATCTCATCCTTATCCATATGCTTATCTCCGTGTTCCGTTATTTCCACATGCTTACCTCCGTGCTCCGTTATTTCCATTTCGTTATCCTGTTTTTCATCCTTTCCCTCCATTTTTAACGACTGGTTATCTGCCGTAGTGTTTTAGTGAACAATTTTTTTGGTTATGAGTATTTGTAGGGACCACACACAAACTTTTTAAAACAGGTCTAGAACACCATAAATAGTACAGAATTGAAGTCCTTCAAATTCTGAGTTGAATAGACCTGTTTTTTGGTGTGTTTTTTTAGCTCTATAGCATTGTTAATAAAATAGTCATGATGGTTTTCATTTCACTCTTTTGTCTTAATTCCTGGACTCTTTACTATGGGGGAACTTGGTGAAACCATATATAATAATATATATAATAATATATATAATATATATATATATAATATATATATATATTATATTATATATATATATATATATACAGAGCCTCCCCCAGTGGCAAGTGGAAGTATTTGAGTGGGCCACAGACCAGCATATACCCCCATGGTTGACTGGAGGTGCCCTATTCAGCTATTGTTAGGGAATTATGGCTATACCAACACAGTACTATAATGGGCAGTTCTGGCATGTAGCTATTTGTTGTAACTAATGAATTATTTCCTAATATTCACTGCTAATTTACTCAATCCGGTCCCAACTAAATGTCTTGGAATATTCAGGAATTTAGATGTATTTTTTTGCTTTCTAGTGATGTATTCCAATATGGAAACATCCCAAAACTCAGTGTGCTACAAGCATATATGTCATTTCACTACATAATCTTATATAAAATTCGACCTTAGTAATTAGCTCGGTGGTCAAATGACCACCATACCTATCGAGGTAAGTTCTGCAATCTGCTAACTGCATGGCATGAATCAGAAATACATAAGGAAAGAAGACCTAATACAGCAGAAATTCGAAGCCAGTACCTGCCTGCCTCCTGCTGGCGTCACGCCCCATTGGGCCCGCCTCGCCGTGACCCAGAATCTGACGCGCCTGCGCCGTGACCTAGATTCCACGGCCACTTCCGCTCACGACAGCGAAAGAAAGAAAACCAAATAAAAGAAAACAACAAAGCTGTTGTATGTTGGCAGGTGGCGGTGTCATTAGAACCAGCCGGGCGATAATTGATAGAAATATTCACCGGTTTGAGAAACCCGCAAACACACGCTGTTATTATCAGTAGCGGCACAACGGGTCATTTGTTTACAACGTCAAACACCGCGAAAGAAAGGCGAAGAATCATAGAACTGAGTGGTTCTACACAGTCACAGAGCGGGAACCACGTCGATGTTTATTTATTTACACAATTAGCGGACACAAGGCGACTTGACAGTAACGGAGGAGGGCGGGGGGGCAGGTTGTTCCGATTTGGAATGCTTGTTTCAGCTGCGTTGATATACCTAGTGGTGATTTATATCTCGTGCGTGCCTTGCAGATTGCAGCTTTCTGAAGCTAGGTGGATTGACAGATGGCTGAAGGAGCAACTTGGACGACTCACTGCGCAACGATAGCGTGAGGAGGAGGAGGTGCTGGTGGTACAGGTGGTGCAGCAGCAGCCCTATTTGTGGTTAGATTCTAAGTGGGTGCTGGAGTTTTTGTTTCCACAAAGCCACTCACACAAACAGGGACCTGCCTTGGTGCAGTTACTCCTCAGTTAGTTACTCCTGTCCATGCTACTGCTAGCTGGTCTGACCCAGTCACTCTGGGCCACTGGGGTGACACAAGGACGAGATAACATAAGCAGCAACATTATCAGCAACATCAAACTCATAGGTCCACTCTTACCGTTTGTATTACGGGCTCCACTTCATGGAACAAGGTGGGGTAAGGACGGTAAGAAATTAATCTTTTTGTTGTTGCAAATTTCAGATCAGGCTCACCTGTTTAAGATTGTTTACTCTGAAACCTTCAACTTGGGTTCACCAGGTTGTAAACATGCCATATTTAAGGTTTATTGTACAGCACACTAGGCTGGTTCCTCATGTCAGTAAGGATGGTTTATTGAACCGGCACATTCTGATGAAAGAATTTTCGAAACTAAACCATTGACTTAGATTTGATCCTACATATCCAACATAGATAGATACCGGTACGCTTATTAAACAGTTGTTGTTGTGTAGAAGTAAATACTACTTTTGAAGTAAATTGAATAGAACATGTCATTGCTGAAAGCCAGTGCCAGTGGTGTCCAGCATTTTGACATACACACCTAAAATGATATGGCATGTTTTCACTTCAAAGAGTTAGCCATTTACAATACAAGTTACTTCAAACCAATGTAGGGTAGATTATGTCATTCAACGTATTATACTTATCTAAAAATATGGCAGGAACTCAAAACCACTGGGCGATACAACATTAACTATAAGTCTACATTATTTATTACATACACCGTTTTGAATCTGTATCACCCTACCTGGCCACCAGGGGGCAGCAGGGGCCCCTCCGAGCTACCAGGGACAACACCTAGCCACCAGGGGGCAACAGGGTCTCCACCTAGCCAGCAGGGGGCAGCAGGGGAAACCACCTCGCTGTGTACCACCACCAGGGGACAAGGGGTGGAGTGATGTGCTTGTTGGGATTTGTTAACTGTCATTCGATGAGGAAGTGAAGGGCGTGAGAAAACATTGGTAGCAGCTGCACACATCCGTACTCACTCACTCACTCACTCACTCACTCACTCACTCACTCACTCACTCACTCACACGCACTCACTCTACTCACTCACTCTACTCACTCACTCACACACTCACCAGCCACTCGCTCTCAGGCACGAACATACTCACTCACACACAGACAAATAGAACTCCATACATACACACATACACCTTCACCTATGGGCACACTGACATGCACACCCACCCACTCAGACATACACACTCACACATGCACACACCCAGGCCCACTCACACATGCATACACATGCACACATTCAAGCACACCCACACATGCACACTCACATACATATGCACACACTCACCCACATACATATACTCTCTTTTACACATGCACACACTGTTCATACATCACACACTCATCCTCTTCAATTCTCACTCACTCATACATACACTTCGCACACAAACGTGCACACACTTAAGCCGTGTTTACACAGGGAATTGTAAAGCGAATCAGGCAAAGCGATTTATATGAAGCGAATTAGTGGCGCGTTTACACGGAGCGAGTTTGAAAGTGTTTCGGCGCCGGGAACCAGCAGCCTTAGTGTTCTGCCTGTAGCCGGCGAGCACTGCTATTTGTTTAGTTTACACTCAGCGATTCGACACCGATCTAGCTGCTACGTTAATATCGCTTGGAATTTAAGGTTAATTTAATTAAATTTCATTATTTGAGTATGTAATTCTGTTAAATATGATCGCATTCACTAGATTTCGGCCTAATCGGGCCCTAACACTGCCGGGCACCAGCGATTAGTTATAGCTGAGCCTGTAGCCGGCGAGCACTACTATTTTACACTATCGCCGCCTGGGAACCAGCTGAATCGATTCATATAAACTACCTCGCAAGGTAGTATACATAAAGTGAATCATATGAAGCGAATCAGCCCTAATCCGCTTCAGTGGTGCGTTTACACGGCGAATGTGAGGCGAACTAGGCAAGGCGATTTATATGAAGCGATTTAACTCTCCCGTGTAAACACGGCTTATATCACCACACTCACAAACACATAACACATACACACACTCTCTCACAGTCACAGACACACACACATTTACATGCATACAGTCACTCCATACTCTCCCTCTCGTCTACAAGTCTGTTTCTCTCACACGCACACACAATTACGCACACACATACCATCTCACACTGTCAGACACACACACTCATAGTTATACACATGTAGCCTACCCACGCTCACCCCCTCTCATTCTTCTGTATCTCTTAGTTACCTACAAACACTTGTTTTTCTCACAAACGCAGACTTGTTATACACAGATACATACATGTATGCACATTGTCTCTCACACTGACAAACACACACCCACACTCACCCACCCTCACCTACCCTCACCCACCCTCACTCACCCTCACTCACCCTCACTCACCATCACACACCCTCACACACCCTTGCCCTCCCGCTCCCACTCTAACTCACCCTCACCCACCCTTACCTACCCTCACACACCCTCATCCACCCTCACCCACACTCACCAGACGGGGTGGCCGAATGAGTAGAGCGTCTGTCTCCTGTTTTGGAGACCTGGAGATCTTAACCCATGAATTTGTGGGTTCGAATCCTGGTCAAGTCAAACCAATGACTTCAAAATTGATACTTGTCGCTTCATAGCCTGGTGCTCGGCATTATTAGGATAGGGCAAGGACTGGTTGGCTCAGTGTCAGGATAAATGTGACTGAGTCAGTGAGTGGGATATCAGGTCATGGTGCCAGCAGCCTGGTTTCCCAGTGGGGCAGCACTATAAAGTCGCCATTAGTGCACACTGTCACAAGTCGGTACCCATCCTGATGTAACCTTAGATGTTGCTAGGACGTAAAACAACAAACACCGACCCTCACCCACCCGCTCCCACTCTAACTCACCCTCACCTACCCTCACACACCCTCACCATCCCTCACCCACCATCATCCTCCCTCACCATCCCTCACACACACCCTCACACACACACACACACCCTCACACACCCAGAGCCTGGCAGGGAGACAGTGAAGTAACGCAGACCTCGCCGTGACGCAGGCTGCTTCTGTCACCTTTGGGTGGCAGTTTCTGAGCTGTTTTCTGACACTGTTCCCGATTGTGCGCACTGTATCAAATCGGTACTAAATCCATTTCTTTTGAATAACTGTTGTCACGTCACACACACACACATGTTGTATAAATACCAGGGTGTATTAATAGGATATAGATAAACAGTTATATACTGAAATGCAGGCAATCAAATTACTTATCAGCAGCTACTGCGTGGTAAGATAACACCAACACTACAACTGGCCAGCATTGAAAACAAGCCTGGGTACCTGGGCTTATATGCTATGGACAGTATAAATACAGCCTCAATAATAATTTTAAAAAAGAAGAAAAAAAAGATTATTATATATACTATATCTATACACATGCATATATATATATATTTTTTTTTTTCGTTTTTTTACCTCGGTATAAAGCCTCAGGCTAGCCGCAGGCTAGGGAGAGGGAAGCACATCCAGTCCAGCAATTAGCATAAACAACTCACGACGGGAGGACGTTCGTTGAGTTGCTCCGGCAAGATTTATCTACAAAAAGCTGATTAACCATAATTATTAAGAAAAACTTTGGTTGAGCTTGTTTATGATGCATTTTAGCATCTAGATTTGAAAGTTCAGAACTTTCGTAAGTCCACTTTGGACTAGATTAGCGTTTGTAAATTAATACGGATAGAACAAAGGATTTTGTGTACGAATCGAAACCATGGTTCTATACCCGCTTTGTTACGGGTAGAGATGTTGGCATGGTCACATCTCCTGTGGAGATTCCCCCGGACCCTAATAGAGGGTGTTGTTGGGGATGATCCTGGGTTTCTCTTATAGATTCCCCTTTTGGTAAGGCATTCCTCCGAGTTTCGTAGCATTTTCTCCAACTTGCTGGCGCAGAATGCCGCAGGAGGGAGAAGTGTACGGGACAGAGGCGTGGGAGGTTCCAGAGGCCTACCCCTTGTATGGTTGGTTTCGATACCACAAAACCTACGACAATACATTTAGCTTATCACGCCTGTATTGAGAACGGTGTAAATACATTACTCAATACCACATAGATCCTCAACCCGGGGTAACCTGGCGTCACTTCGGTGTTCAGTTGAGTTGATTCCGGTTTAATAAGTAATCTTTTTTGGTTACAGAGTACCGATGGCTACAAAGCGAAACAAACCGCCGCCCGCTGCAGCGGAGGGGCATGCGCCCACCGGCTACGATTCGTCACCGGGGTTGATGGCTCCCCTGTCCCCCCAGCCCGGGGAAGATATCGTGTCCGACCGTGATAGTGAAGACGGGGCGACTTATCCGGTGGACTTAAACGCCCGGATAAGCAAGATGGTGGAGATGAAACTCCAACAACTCCAGCCCATTGGTCACGCGGCTACGAGTTGGCATCTCCCAGTCCTTGACTCGGATTGGGAAGATGTTTCCGATTTCCAACAGTGGAAGTTCCCGGACCGATCACAAAGACGAAGAAGCGCAAAAGAGCCGTGAGTTCGTCTGGAGCCGAATTCACGAAGGCTAGTAAAGGGAAGAAAGTGAAGAAACCCAAGAAGAAGGGTAAGAAGAAGAAGAAGAAGCATTCTTCTTCCGATTCTTCCTCGGACTCGTCGACCACTGAGTCCGACTCCAAAACGGAAAGAGCTGGGCTTTACGCAAAGATCGAAGGTAAAGTCTGTAAGAGGAGCCAGAAAGAAAAGGCCAAAAAGATCAAAATGACCACAATGATGCGGGAAACTATTAAGGGACACTTTAATACGTTCAAGACGGCCGAAATTATTAATAAGCTCACCGAGCAGATCTCGAGAATAAACGGAATTCCCGACATGGTGGTGAAAAAGATGGACTCCTGAGTCCATCTCAGTGACGATAAGAGAAGGTTTGAGAATGTGCTCTATACGATCCATAAGGCGGTGCTAGGGGCACTAACATCGGTGGCACCTATCGCCAATCGTATGCAGACAGAGAATTAATTCTCGTCCCTGGCACGCGTGATGGATAAAAACATCGCTCTGCTGACTGCAGCAAGTAACTTCATAAGTTACATACGGTACGAAAACGTATTCAAAGCTGTCACCACCGCTGCTGGCAAAGAGGTGGCAAGATCTAAAAAGGTGACAGACAACGACGGGAAAGAGTACACCCTCTTTCTGGCTCCAAGACCCGTCAAAGGCAAGCCGCTTGACAAAAGCAAAATGTTCGGGGGCCAACTTCCTTAGCTCTTCAAGGAAGTGGAAGCCGAAGCCAAAAGCGGCAAGAACATGGAGAGCAACCGGAGGTTAGACAACTCCTCCAGATTCCGCCGACCCCGAGGGGATTTTCGCAATCGCCGGGGCACAAGAGCTGGGAGGTCCGGCAACTCCTATGGATATCTACCAAGAGGCAGAGGATGGGGAGACCGTCAAGGGTGGAACGACGGCAACCGCCCGTTCCGCAGGGAGTTTGCTCCCAAACAACCGTTCCCATGCCCGGGGAACAAATAAACATGGCTACACAGACTCCGAAGCCAGTGATAGCTGAAATGGTAGCGGAGGAGACACAAACCGATGTAAGGAAATTTAACGCAGGCAACATTTCTAATCATGTTTCAGAATGGGTTAAAATTACTAAAGATAGAGACATTTTAGGAATAGTTACAGGTGTTAGAATTCCATTTACAGAATTACCAATCCAAACACTAATTCCTTTTCCTTATAAATTTGATATATTAGAGAAACCAGCATTAAGTAATCAAGTTTTACTTTTTAAATCTAAGGGTATAATAGAGAAAGTAGATCACACTCCTGGGGAATTTATTTCTAATATTCTTTCCAGACCTAAACCAAATGGTGATATCAGAATGATCCTTGATTTAGCTAAATTAAACGAATTAGTAGAATATCGCCACTTTAAGATGTTTTCATTAGAAACTGCCAGGGATTTGGTTACGCCTGGGGCATGGATGGCCAGCATAGATTTACAGGACGCATATTTATACTGTTCCTATTTACACAGCACACAGAAAGTTTCTGAGATTTATTTGGGAGGATGAACTTTTCCAATTCACTTGTATGCCAAATGGGTTAGCCTGCGCCCCTCGCCTATTTACTAAATTGTTAAAGCCGTTTTTTTCGGCAATGCCTAGAAAAGGACACACTATGTTTCCTTACATAGATGACTCGTTCATTATGGCGCAGTCATTTAATGACTGTAAAAATGTGGTTACAGATCTGTGTCACTTCCTGACTAAGTTGGGATTTTATATTCATGAAAAGAAGTCGGTGTTTTTACCGACCACTGAACTTAAATGTTTGGGGTTCATTGTGAATACACATACTATGACGGTTTCACTTCCGAAACAGAAACTCGAAATGTTTATTTCGGACGAAGGCATGCAAGATATTAACTGGTGGTTTGAAAATATTCATGACTCTCCCAACCCCATTAGAATGGGAGAACCCAACACGGTAGTAACCACGGACGCTTCGCTAGAAGGTTGGGGAGCACATCGGAATGATGTTGCAACAGGAGGGAGATGGTTACAAAATGAAATTTCGGACCATATTAACGTATTAGAATTAAGAGCCATTTATTTAGGACTAGCAAGCCTCATAAAAGTGCCACGGAATCATGTTAGAATTCTAACTGACAATACAACGGCCATGGCATATGTAAAGAACATGGGAGGGACAAAGTCCAAACCATGTAATGATTTAGCAAAGATGATTTAGGATTGGGCGCAGCTAAACCAAGTCTGGCTAACAGTAGCGCATATTCCGGGTATTCAAAATACTCTAGCTGACAAAAAGAGCAGACATTTCCATGATCATTTGGAATGGGCCCTAGATCCAAACATCTTTGAAAATATTTGTCAAAAATGGGGACGACCTGATGTCCACTTATTTGCATCCCGAAATAACTTTAAAATAGAAAAGTATGTATCGTTGCACCCAGAACCAAACGCCTGGCAGATAGATGCGTTTTCATTGATCTGGGAAAATGAATTCTACTATATTTTCCCCCCATTTAGCATGATCAGCCAAGTGGCCAGAAAGATCAAGATGGACAAAGCGCACACAATATTAATCATCCCCAACTGGGACACACAACCTTGGCTACCGGGCATAGTGGCAACAGCCAAAGATTGCCTACGATTCCGAAGATCCCAAGGAAACCTAACACACCAAGGTCCACTGACACACCGCGGAGATGTGTCGACGACACCTTGCTGGCATTCCTTTTTTAAATAACTATTTAATACCCCAGTCACACGAGGCCTGCGTTCGCTAACGATCGATTCGCGACATCAAAACGTCCTCCTTGCGCCCTCCTTAGGCCCTGATTGAGTGCTGTCGCCGCGAGGACGCCAACCTCCCGCCGTCCATTTCGGCAATTTTGGATGCAAGGAGATTGCTGCTGCTGCACGGGCAACCTCCTTACGCCCTGTTCCGGCGGCGCCATTCAAAATGGTTGGTGCCCTGGCACCGCCCTGGCGCCACCCTGGGTTCGTGCTAACACATGTGATGCTGCAGTCACCATGTGGTCGGCCCCGACCTGGCGCCGACATGGCGCCTACAACGTATCTGAATCAGTGTATCGAATGGAAATCTGGGTGGTTGGCGTCCTGTTGGGCGTAGGGAGGTTGGCGGCGAATGCTGGCTCTCGTGTTACTGGGGTATAAAACAATTTGGTCTAGACAAAATTACGCAACCAAAATATAGTCGGTTCTGGGATGTTTCGGTTGTTTTCAAACTGTTTAAACAATGACCACATAACAAACACTTAGATAATAAGAAGTTAGGTTTTAAGGTAGCAATGCTCCTCTCACTAGTAACAGGACACCGAGGACAGACTATTGTCGCATTGCGCATGTTACAGGTAACATGACTAATTTACGGGTGGAGAACCCTGCATAATGAAGCGATAGGTGGAGCCACTGCTACTAACTTCCAGTAACGCTAGGGGCGATCCGACCCGACCCCACCAGCTGACCCTTCCCGCCACATCGATCACATACATGACTTCCCCGCTCCTAGACCAGACGGGATGGCCGAATGAGTTAGAGCGTCCGTCTCCCGTGCTGGTAGATCGTGGGGTCGTGGGTTCGAGTCCCAGTCGAGTCAAACCAATGACTTTTAAATTGATACTTGTCGCTTCCTAGCCAGGCGCTTGGCATTATTAGGATAGGGCAAGGACTGGTGTGCTCAGTGTCAGGATAATGTGACTGAGTGGGATACCAGGTCATGGTGCCGGCGGCCTGGTTTCCCAGTGGGACAGCACTATAAAGTCGCCATGAGTGCGCACTGTCACAAGTCGGTACCCGTCCTGATATGACCTTAGATGTTGCTAGGACGTAAAACAACAACAAACAAATCCCCGCTCGTCCCGCTACCACAACCTCCCTACCCGAGCTCCAGATCACACCTATTCACTTTCTCGTCTCACGTCACGCTCACGTCTTCTGCCAACATTATCTAGTTTCTCACATGCAAGAGTGTTGATTACATATTACACAGTCTACATGCTACCTGTGTATTCCTTTCGTCTCGCGAGCCGCCAAGAGCGTCGAGGACGTCAACAACCCGCCGTCTAGCCTGCCGCGCAAGTGTGTCGAGGACTCAGGGTCGACGTCTCGACTTGACGGTATCGTAGAAACAAAGCTTTGCACTAGAGATTTGACTCAGAAGACGTCGCCGTACCGAAGACGGCCCCTGCCACCAACTATAAAAAACAAAAAAGCAAAGCAGCCTATGGGGACATGGCAGACAGTTGCAAGCAATACCGGGACCTCTATAATTCGGCGCCAATCAAGGGAGGAGGCCAGACGAGTCTCAAAGAACGGCATAACTGGGATCGAATCGAGGACAAC
Source organism: Branchipolynoe longqiensis (assembly GCA_030323885.1). NCBI lineage: Eukaryota > Metazoa > Annelida > Polychaeta > Phyllodocida > Polynoidae > Branchipolynoe > Branchipolynoe longqiensis. The sequence continues at coordinate 19,524,543 of CM059202.1, forward strand.
GACGACCCGGGCAGCATATCCGAACTCTTGGTGGCAGCCGGGGCAGCACTCGGGAAGAAGAAAGGTAAATTATCACGGCTCCCCCATAACTATGTAATTCGCGGAGATAGAAGGGAGAGGATTGGCATGGCTGAGGCGACCTGGCCTGAGTACTTGGAAGCGCTATGCACTATGCTCAGGGCACCCGAGACATCGGACGCATGGTCAGACCCCTTAATAGACCACATTCACCAACTAGCCACCATGGCGAAGGACTGGCAATGGGAGACATGCCGCCGATGGTCAGAGCGCGTCTTCTCAATGATTGAAGATGGTCGACTTCCAAATGGATGGACAGATCAATATGCGATCAAAGATGTGCAGCGAGATGTCTTTGCCTTAGGAACGCGGGTCCATAACACGGTTCTTAACAAGGGCACTCGCAACAGCTACAACACCACCCACGTAGCTGGGGGCGCGGGCAGAGCAACAGAGAACCATCACGAATTTAATCGCGACACAGACGGAAAGACATGCCACTCATGGAATTGGGGCAACGAGTGCGGTTTCGCGGAGACACACGGTACGATGCCAGACAGGAAGGTACACATGTGCGCTTGGTGCGCGAATAAGTATCGCCGCGCGAACAACCATAGAGAGAAAGACTGCATGAATAAAAAGCGTTTCCTCGAAAAGAAAGCAGCCGCATCAACCGCGCAACAGACCTCTCAGGTTTTTTTTAATGGGGCTCCCCGCGAGTCCCCAGTTTGGCAGACGAGGAGCCTGTCAAGTTCAACCAATGCAAACGCGAGGCAACCAGCCCACACAGAGCAAGTGCAGGCAAACTCTGGGGCAGGCACAACGTCGCGCAGGCCCCTACGGATAATGGTAAGCCACCTGTAGAACAGGCCGTTCAGACCCTCGACAAGCCAAGAAACAGACGCAGTCAGGCACTCAAACCTGAAAGAAATCCCGGCATCCCCGATGCCATGCATTCCTCAAGAAAGGACCACAGCTTCCAGGAAGTTAAGACAAGCGGCGCCATATACCTGGCCGCCAGCAGAATACGCTGTTGGGACCAAGCCACCGACCGCGACCATACAAAAGGTCAGCATCAGTGACGACAGCATAGGGATCAAGGATGGCGGCGTACATGGCGGCAGTCATGACACATATGTCGCGGCCTTAGGAAGCAGAGGTGATGAGGAAGCGGGCTGGGACGATCCAACTATCCACGACACAGGCGCGGACGTTGCAAGCCTAAACTCACGCCCACCCATGACACCCATGGACTATAGGCCCATACTGAGCGACATATGGCCACACCCGCAATCAGACCTATGGGGAAAACACCAGGGCTATCTGAACATTTACCAGCAAGTAAGGGCTACAGTGTTACCAAATCACATGAAGGCTCGGATACCCATCCCCTCAGGCCTCGTCATCAAGGTTTGGAGGGACCTGCTAATAGGCTATCACGATAGCCAGGTGGTGGAGTTCCTAGAATATGGATGGCCCGCTGACTACGCAGCCACAGAGCCCCCTGTCACCTGCATCGCCAACCATACCGACGACCCCGATCATATCGAAGACATACGGCGGTACATAACAACAGAAAGGGACCACGGTGCGTTGCTAGGCCCCTTTAAAGAACCTCCCTTCTACCCATGGTCCCAGACAAGCCCCTTGATGACGCGCCCTAAGAAGAATTCCACCAGCAGGCACGTCATCATGGACCTCAGCTGGCCGCGCGGCGCCAGTGTCAACGATGGCATCACCAGGGGCTACTACCAAGGTAACCCAAGCACATATAGCCTCCCGAATGTCATGGACGCGGCAGACGAGGTAGCACGCCTAGGCACAGGCTGCTATCTGTGGTGCGTGGACCTCGAACGTGCCTATCGCCAACTCCGCACCTGCCCCCTCTCAACACCACTACTTGGTATGACTCTAGACGGTGCCTACTACACAGACATCGCACCACCCTTCGGATGTCGCACCTCATCAATAGCCTGTGCTAGGACAACAAACGCGATGTTGTCTACCTCCTCAGGAAAAAGGGCCACCACGTGCACTGCTACTTAGATGACTTTCTGGGGGTGGCCCCCTCCTGGAGGGAGGTGGAGGCAGCTTACAGAGACCTGATTCACCTGACGGACCAGCTTGGCCTCACACTCTCGCCCAACAAATGTCACCCACCAGCAAAATCAGTGGTCTGGCTTGGCTTCAAAATATCGGCGGATGACATGAGAGTCACAATCCCTCGTGAAAAGCTTGACGACACGCTCACGGAATGCAAGAAATGGACACACAAGAATACCGCTTCCAAAAAGAACATACAACGATTGGCCGGTAGACTACACCACATCGCGATATGCGTTGTTCCGGCGAGACGGTTCATGTCACGAATATTTCAAACATTGCGACAAACCCCCGCCACTGGAAGGCACCCAGTTAAGGATGGTCTAAAAGACGACGTGAGATGGTTCTTGGACTTCGCAGCACGGAAGAACGGTCTGGTCCTCCTAAAGAAAGAACCCAAGACACAATGGACGATAGAATGCGACTCGTCCCTCATAGCGGGTGGCGCGTTCTCCCAGTCTCATTTCTACGGGAAAGCATACCCGGACAGTATCATTTCCAAATACAGCAATATTGCACACCTAGAGGCAATAAACTTGGTCGCCGCCATGAGGGCGCTGGCCCCCCCACACCCTGAGGAATACCTCATCATCATGAACACCGATAACGCCGCCAGCCAACAGGTACTCCATTCAAGGGCGGGCAGGGACCCCATACTAACAGCATGCGCCAGGGAGATATGGTTCTTCGCGGCAACAAATGGATGTGAAATCGAAATAAGGCATAAGCCCGGAAAGGACCTTGTTCTGGCGGATGCCCTGAGCAGGAGGGCATTTGACTTAGACGCTCGCGTCAGGGCAGGTCGCCTCACTAGAGAGATGAGCATTACTGAAATTGAAGTCCGTTTTGAGAACATTTTTACTCACGGCCTATAACTAAGCCTGCGAATTTCGTATTAATTGCTCCCTCTATTCACAGGCTACACCGAACAAACACACGACGGAATCCTGGAAGTATACTTTGCGGGCCTGGCGAGTGGGACCTGGAGGAACAAGGCGGTCCAAGCGAAGAAATATGTCACCTTTGCAGCTCAGCATCGTTTCGCCCCACTCGCCCCCACGCAGTACGACGTGATGGCATATATACTGCATTTAAAGGAGACCCTCGCGTCCCCGGGAGCTGCCATGAACTATCTCAGTGGGGCCAAGACATGGGTGCTCATGTTCGGAGGGTCCCCAACCCCCTTCGACACTTACCCGGTTGCATTGATGAAAAGGGGCTTGGCACGTCTAGCGAGCCACACTCTGAGACCGGCCCCACCACTCACTCCGCAACACATCGCGGCGCTGACAGGCTACCTGACGGCAGCGGGTCCAACAGCCCGAGTACTCGTGGCGGCCCTCCTGATCGGCTACGCACCCTAGTCTGCCAGGGTAACCTCCTTGCGAGTGGCTCCTCTCGTGACCCGGGCCACTACCTCAGACGGGCAGACATTTCTAGAACACGGGAAGGGCTCACGGTACTCGTCCGCACCAAGACCAGGTGGAGGCCTGATCAAGCGTACCGCATCGCCATCCAAAGCTTACCAGGGTCCCAGTGCTGCCCCGTGGCGGCTTGGGAGCGATACATCGCGTTCCAACATACGCACCCATCTGATCCGGCGTTCCTGTTAGTTCGCGACCTCCCTCTCCGGCCACAAGTAATGCTTGCTGCCCTCCGCATGGCTCTGGCTGCCATCGGCGTGAGGTCGCCCACTGACTATACGCTCCACAGCCTCAGAAGGGGCGGGTCGCAGGCCTGTGCAGCGGCAGGCAGCTCGCTCGCCGAGATTATGCAGCTCGGCTCCTGGACATCCACGGCAGTACATCACTATGTCCCGAAGAACATCCTCGTGAGCGGCAACCCTCGCCTCACTTAATTGGTTGAGGCTCGGATTCCGCCCATTATGGACGGTAGATATGAACGTAGTTACTGATACCGGAGCTGTCTGATCTGTCATGTTGGAACAAAGACTACACATTCCTGACTGATTAAAGACTTTTAACCACTATTACTCCATGACTCCGCCTCGTTAAATTGCGCATGTTACAGGTAACATGACTAATTTACGGGTGGAGAACCCTGCATAATGAAGCGATAGGTGGAGCCACTGCTACTAACTTCCAGTAACGCTAGGGGCGATCCGACCCGACCCCACCAGCTGACCCTTCCCGCCACATCGATCATGTGACTTCCCCGCTCGTCCCGCTACCACAACCTCCCTACCTGAGCTCCAGATCACACCTATTCACTTTCTCCCACCCACCCACACCTTTTTACCGGGTTAATATGCTAGGGTCGGGTTGAGGCTCGGATTCCGCCCATTATGGACGGTAGATATGAATGTAGTTACTGATACCGGAGCTGTCTGATGTTGGAACAAAGACTACACATTCCTGACTGATTAAAGACTTTTAACCACTATTACTCCATGACTCCACCTCGTTAAATTATCACTAGATGGCCTCGAAATAGATAGAAAAGAGGCCACGTTTGACTTGACACAACTTTTAAAGTCAAACCGATTAGGGGATCCACTGTCTACAATTAATGTAACAGGTTACACAGAGGATCCAAAACTATGTGTAGTATCAGCCATAAGGGCATATATATCCAAGACGAAAGACTTAAGGACCTCAAGACAGCTTTTGGTGAGCTTTATTAAGCCACACAAGGGCATTTCGCGAGACACTCTCGCACGATGGACAATTACAATTTTGAAATTGGCAGGTGTCAATACAGACAAATATGCGTCTCATTCGACGCGAGGTGCTATGGTTTCAAAAGCACGACTGCTGGGAATTTCGGTTAAATGGATCCTAGCCCATGCAGGATGGAAAACCGCATGGTTGTTTGCAAAACATTACAACAAACGACTGGAAAAGTCAAGCGGTGTCGGCCGACGGTTACTGAAAGACTAGACTACAGAGGTGAGAAAACAATTTATTTTCCATTCTCATCAATAACTGATTTACATTGTGATTTAACATGTCGTTATAAGTAGTTAACAATACAATACAGGATAAAATGATATTACGTAAAGTTCTCCCTAGCCTGCGGCTAGCCTGAGGCTTTATACCGAGGTAAAATAGATTAGTTAGACAAATCTTACCTTGGTATAGATGATGGATAACTGTTGTTTTCCCGAGGTACAAGCCTCGGATAGACGTAGGTGAGGGCCCTCCCACCACACCCTTCCACGTCTATTCGATTGGCTGGTACCAAGGAAACTTCACAGTTCCATCATTATTGTTAGTTAGATCATTTCCTCGCCCACGTCTATCCGAGGCTTATACCTCGGGAAAACAAAAGTTATCCATCATCTATACCAGGGTAAGATTCGTCTAACTAATCTATGTATATATATATATATATATATATATATATATATATATATATATACACACATGCATATATATATCTCTCTCTCTATAGAGAGAGAGAGAGAGAGAGTGCAGCAGCAGATGAAATCTACTAACAACAGACAACATCCTGTAATAACAACAGACAACATCCAGTAACAACAGATGACATCCGATAACAAGAGATGAAATCCACTAACAATAGACAACATCCTGTAATAACATACAACATCCAGTAACAACCAAGATATCTAGATAATAACAACATACAACCTCCAGTAACAAGAGATGACATCCAATAACAACAGACAACATCCAGTAACAACAAATGACATCCAATAACAACATATGAAATCCACTAACAACAGACAACATCCTGTAATAACAGACGACATCCAGTAAGAACCAAGATATCTAGATACTAACAACAGATTACATCCAGTAACAACAGACTACATCCAGTAACAACACACAACATCCACTCACATCAGACAACAAAGCCTGATGTGTATCCCTTTCTTGCATGTCGTCTTTGCTCAGCAGGAAGCATTAAAGGTTAACCTTCAAAATAGATGCGTGCCTTTCGATGAGCCGCCTCTAAGTTGGCCATCTGAGAATGGCCTCCAGAGGTGGGCACTGAGTGGTGGAGACAGTAGAGCCCACATAGCACAGTACTGGGTCTATACTACGGTACTATTGCTATTATCTAGTGACATTTAGTTGTTTTCTGCACACCCATCCACAATACATTTCCCTATTTATCTACACCAGACGTGGTGGCCCAATCGGTAGAGCGCGGGATCGCAGTTCGGAAGATCGGGAGTTCGAATCCCAGCTGAGTCAAACCAATGGCTTACAAAATTGATACTTGTCATTACCTAGCCTGGCACTCAGCGTTACTAGGATAGGGCAATGAGGGGTTAGCTCAGTATCATGAGAATGTGACTGAGTGGGATATTGGGTCATGATGCCGGCAGCATAATCTCCCAGTGGGGCAGCACTATAAATTCGCCATGAGTGCACAGTTACAAGTCAGTTCAAATATTACGTGACACTATTTTTGTCAGAATTAGAAACCCCCCCCCCCCACCCCCCCTTGTAACACTCCATAGTGCTAAACTGCTATACCATGCATACCACATAATGTTTGGTCTACACCCCAACCCCCAAGTGGTACGTTATATTTTAATGGCCCCATTATAGATACCCACTTGGTGCTAGTATTGCTGGACTGCTAGTACTTGTTTGCTCTATCCACCAGATTTCCTTTGCAGGCTCATTCGAAGCAGCTAGTGTTCGATACGCAATGACAGTGCGTTGAGTGTCAAGTCCTGCAGCATAAAGCTGGTCTGTGTGACAGCGTGATGAGTGTCAAGTCTTGCAGTGTAAAGCTTGTCTATCTGACAGCACGATGGGTGTCAAGTCCTGCAGTGTAAAGCTAGTCTATCTGACAGCGCGATGGGCGTCAAGTCCTGCAGTGTAAAGCTAGTCTATCTGAAAGCACAATGAGTGTCAAGTCCTGCAGCGTAAAGCTGGTCTGTCTGACAGCGCTGCTCTGCCTGTCAGTCAGTCCGGTCGCCCTCTTCTACATCTGTGTTACCTTCATCCGGTCCTACGCCACCACAGCCCGCTACGTCCCCATGACCTGCAGCATCACCGAGACCAATGTCACGTCAGGCACTGCTGTCTGTCAGTGTGCCGCTGACAGCGGAATTTGTGACAGCCGCGGCGCATGTGTGCGGCTCAGTGTCCACTACGCGCCGCCGGTGTCGGGCAAGGAGCATGCGCTACTGTATGAAACACACAGCCAGAAAGAGCAGCTCACCGAAGCCGTCAATACCACGGTCAGTATCCTCCACCATTTGTAAGCCGCCATCTTGCAACAACTTGTTAAACTTGCGCTTAAAAGTTGCATAGTCTCATGGTTCTGAGTTTCTGTATATTTCAGAGATAAATGTATTTGGTAGATCATTATTGGCTGCCTTACTTTAGTTTGAAGTAACCTTTTATTTTAATGACTAACTTTGGAGATATTTGAAAGGAAAAACTCAGCCAGATTAATTTGACCAGACGTGGTAGCAAAATTGGTAGAGCGCAAGCTTCCCAAGCAGTAGCTCTGGAGTTTGAATCCCGGCCAAGTCAAATGACTTACAAAATTGTTACTTGTCAGTACATAACCCGGCATTCAGCATTACTAGGATAGGGCAAGGACTGGTTAGCTCAGTATCAGGATAATGTGACTGTAGGGTCATGATGCCAGTGGCCTGGTATCTCAGTGGGGCAGCATTAGTCACAAGTCGGTAACTATCCTGATATGACAATAGATGTTGCTAGGATGTAAAACCCCAACAACCAAATAAACCAAATTAATGTGGAATGCACGTCAGAATGCTGGCCACCACAGGCTTCAGCCGTAACATGTTCTGTTAGATTGATTTGATTCCTTCGATGCAGCTACTAACGCTGATGAAGGCATCAAGTTTTTGAAGCCAGGATACTTAGCTAGATTTATTTCTACATATCTAGCTTAGATCCTGGTGCTGCATAGTCCGATGAAATCATCAACATTTCAAAACCAAGACACTCACCTAGATTTGAACCTACATATCAAACTTAGATACTGGTGCACTTATTAAGCACTTGTTGCTGCACAGAACCGATGCTGCATCTATACCGATTAACCCAATATATTGATCTAAAATATTACCTAAGCTCAAAACTATGGAACTCTAATAAAAGCACTAGCCACTAGTAGTAGTAACCAAGTTGGATATGTAGGATCACATCTAATTAAGTGTTTTGGTTTAGAAAATGTAGATTCTTTCAACAGACTGCACGAAACTAATTGATCGTATACATAGATATTTGACAGATCACATTATTTATCTAGCCATTTCCAAACCTGCCTGTCCATACAATTTTTGTGTTTTTTCTATGCAGTTTAAAACATTTGACAGTTCTTCTCCACACAGTGTTCCTACTACGTCTGTCTAAATGTGTCACGTGACATTACCTCAGATGCTGACCTCATAGGTCACGACATAATCAGCCCTGGTGGCGACATCCTCCAGGAACAGCGGACTGAGAACTTCACTTGTTTCATTGACCCCGAGGACCCAGACCACGCGCTGCGCACCGTGCCTCAGAAGCGCGACATCATCTTTGCACTGATTGCTCCCTTGTGCGGAGTGTTCCTGGGGATCTGCTTCTGCATCATCGCCAAAGTGTGCACCCGCCACAAGGAATAGGCGGTGTGTGCATGAACGAAAGGAGGCGAAAAGGTCAACATGCAAAGAGAACTGTGTCAAGATGCGCAGCAACCACAAACAGAAAGCGGTGTGTTGGTGAGGAATAATATGAAGCATGCACTTTGGAGATGGAAGATATCGATGTCGCTTTGTTTGCAAAATCAAGTGTTTACTCATGAATGAACATAATCTGGGAAGTTCATGCATGGCTGAATAGTGGCCTAGCTAAATGTGCAGGTGTGTGGAGAAGCCATCATGTCCAGTATGTGGAACAGTGCAGAGTTCCTGGCTGCTGTTCAAACCATTCGTGCAGTCACCTGCTGTAGTGTTCGTTAGCTTTGGTGTAAATTAGGTCAAGTGGACTATGCCATGGTTGGTGTGCTAAAATCAAAAGATTCATTCCGGTGACTTGTGATATGTAGAAACCAGAAATAATGTATTGGTAATTTATTTTGCTTCTGTAGCTTCTCGACTGATGGATGCACTCATATATGAGGCAGGCTACTATTACACATGTCGCAAACTTCACTCACACATGTGGAAGGCTGCACTCTCACATGTGGTAGGCTGAACTCACACATATGACATGCTTCACTCGCACATGTGGCAGGCTGCACTCACACATGTGCAGGATGCACTCACATGTGCAGACTGCAGTCACACATGTGCAGGCTGCAGTCACACATGTGGCAGGCTTCACTTACATCACCAGGCAGAGATGTGGAGTGCAGGTTCAAATATATGGGTAGGCGTGTGCCTGGTGAACATTGCGTAGTCCACTGGTTACGGATATTAGGACACTTGTCCTGGAACATGGGCAGCAATGTGGGCTCGAACCCATTTCTGGTGAGGGTGAAGCACACTGCAAAGCATCACACTGCTACATATATGTACAGGAAGTGGAATTCTATTTACTGTAGATATTGTTGTTAGTACAACTTCACTGCAACCTAATTCATAAACAAATTTAGGTCAAGGCCGCTTCCGGGTTTGGTCGTCAGGAACCGCATGTTTGTGGGTTCAAACCGAGCTGTAGTTGAGGGCCTGTAGTAAAGGGTAGGCCTCGGAAGGACAGTCACCTTACTTCTGTGTGTAAGCACGCTAGGTCCCAGCTTCAGTCCTTCCTAAGGAACTAGCAGCCGGTAACTAACAAGACGCAGGTTGCCTCGTAAACTTCACTTCCGGTTTGTTTGCACAAGTAATGTCCCTCCGGGCATATTCACAGACAAAGTACACTCCCTTCGTCCAATTCTTCCATTATAGACTGACTGTGTATTGTAGGCACTTCCTTTACATTGTATATATGATCATGCTTTTAGACTGACTTTAACTTTAAACATCTATTTTAAAGTTGCATAATCTGATGAAAGCGTAGAATGTTGGAAATCAAAGTACTTATCTAGATTTGATCCTACTTATGTACCTTCGATACTGGTTACTTATTCAGCAGTTGTTGTGTCATAGAAGGACTTTTAACTCAAACTAACAGAGCCTGTCACTGCTGAAGCATGTGCTGTTCAGCATTTTACTGTACACACAAACATGAATGTTGGATATTTTCACTTAGAGTATTTCCAAAATTAATCTTTTAAAATAGAAGTGATTATATATTATTGTAACTTTAATAGAGTGAGGAGTCATTTTAAGGTGCTGTAAAATAAAACCACGGTACAACATATTTACGACTTGGTTAAAATAGTCGAAGGATTGAGAAAAGTAATTTTCTCCCCAAACAGCTGCCTTAAAGTTAAAAAGGCAAGCTTTACAGATAGAATTAAATGTATCAAGAGATGATGCTTTTTCTGAGATCTTCTGGAAAGTTACTCCATGAAGTGGGACCTGCCACACAGAAGGCACAGTCACCGTATAATTTGACTTCATACACAAGGATGTGTAATGCTATCTGAATGGATGATCTGAGAGTTCGGAATGACAGAGGGAGTGGTTGATTGTAATGGTCAACATAATATATTTATCTAAGAAATATAACAAATTCAAAACCGTCGTATTATGCAACCTTAAACTGAAGGCCCAGTCGGTGAATGATTCATTGACGAACACACTCGCTGACACTTACTAATTGGCACGCTATGTTTGGGTATCGCACATTTGCAGGAGCTGCTGCAGTTTGGCATGAACAGTTGCAGGCTTGTACTTCTTTTCTATCATTAGTTCTAAGAAATTGTTCTGAAAGACCGCAATGCAATGCAATGGTGTAAATAATTGTGGTAACACATTGAATAACTTAAGTCATTCCATTGTGTAAGTCTAGCTGAAGATAAGTTATGAGCTACCTCATGATTGTTTGGAATATGAGTCTTTCAAGATACCGATGCTGGGACCCAGCAGGCCACTAATCAGGCGCCTGGCCCTGCTAGGGTCGGGTGGAAGCACACTTCATCAATCCAGAAAAGTGATGCAGTGCATGTTAGACATGAGACACACAGTGGTAGTACGTTGTGGTCAGTGTGTGCCGTGCACTGGTGGAGCAGTAGCGGGCCCTTCTGCCTGCATACATGGGTGGTTGGGGGTTGACATGGTTACTAATTAGGTGGATGCCCAGAGTGGGCACTTAGCAGTTGGGTGTCAGCGGGTGGGTGAGGTGGTATTTTATCTAATGCAAAAGAGTTAGAACAATTCCATGGCAATCTCCATCAGAAACAAATGAAGTGAGTTTAAAGTATCGAGCCTATAGAGGGAGTGCATGTGATGTCAGCACTCAGTGGTCAGCCATCTTGGATTACACTTGATGCCACCTATGGCGGCCCCTGTCATATACCAAGATTGATTGATTGATTGGTGGTTTCTTTACACCGTGTCGGCAGAAGAGGCCATATTCACGGCGAGAATTTTTGTATTTTATTCAACCATCGCCTTTACATATAATGTAAAAGCCTACAATCAATTATGTGTCAATAGACACTTATGAATTTTTAAAAGATGACAATCATATAATTGGTGGTCAAGGTAAATAAAATAGATGAAAGAATTAATTGATAAAAATTGTTTTAATGAACTATATGAGGTGGTACAGACCAGCTGCCCTCAAAAAGGCTAAAATGTCTTCTTGTTTTACTTTAGTAAAAAGGTCATGCATCCTGTTTGCAGTGTAACATTGTTGGTGCAGTGCCATAAAATCGACACAGTTTAGTAAAATGTTCTTGTCTGTCAGTGGGGACTAACATCCAATACATTCAGTTGGAGAGTCCCCCTTGAGCAAAAAAACGTGTGTTAGCCACGAGTGGCCAATACGGCAGCGGCTGAGGACCACTTGGTCCCGCCGACCCCCCACATGAGACTGGTGGTTTTCCCACAGCCCGTTCAATTTCATGTAATTTGTTAACATTTTCATCCCACTCGTTTTGCCATTTGGATTTGATGTGGGTGGCCATTAGTGGTCTCAGATCAGAGTGGGGTATTAGACACGGTTCAAGAACACTATAGCCTACCCGGTCGGCGGGCGCCGAAGTGCGGTGCCGCCACCTAGTGGGTACTGCCTGACTCTGTCTAATTCTTTGACAGAGCATCCAATGTGTCAACATATAGCACTTTAGCAACGATGTGAGGCTACATCATTAAAAAAAGACTTCCCCCCCCCCATTAAAAAACCCTTTTCCCCGAACTTCTGAGGCCAAATTGCTCAAAGCAGTGACAAATAAACCAACAAATCGGTAAATAAATACAATGTAAACAGTTCCAAGCCAAGCTTTCGTATGTAATCCAATATGGTCACCAGAAGTTGTCTCGTGACGTTATTCAACCCCCTCTATAGTGAAGAATAGGGCTGGGAGGGGCACCAACTTGTGACGTGTTTACATGCCGGGTTGCAGCTTCAGTCCTTTCTCAGGGTCCAGCAGACAGTAACTCGGAATACCCATATTTGTGTGTGGATGTAAATATATTTATTGTGCATGTGTTCATGGTATGCCTTCTGCTTTGTCGATCTGATTTACACACATAGGTGTGCAATAATCCTAATGAGTGGGCGCAATGATTCGCTTTCATCTATTTGAAATTTATGCGCTCACCCAAAGATTGTGCAGGCCTACATGTGTGTAGAATTAGTCTTTCGATAATATTACTGCAAATACATTTATCCATTGCAGATGCGTGAAACTGCAAAGTCTTACAGATGTGTGAAACTACAAGGTCTTACAGATGTGTGAAACTGCAAAGTCTTACAAATGTGTGAAACTGCAAAGTCCAGTTCCAGTTAGATAGCCTCAACGGCAAATTACTTAACTCATTCATTGTTCCTTCATATGTTTACCCAATTTGACGCAGAAGTGAAAACGATGAATACATGAAATCCACTGGTCTCTAAAAGAAGGGCCAGCTTAAGGGACTGGCAACTCGGGCAGTTGCCCAGAGCGCCATATGCTTGATTGATTGGTGATTGTTTTACGCCATGTCGGCAGCATAGGCCATATTCATGGCAAGAAATGTTTGTTTTTTGTTCAAACCATCGCTTTTAAATGTAAAAGCAGACAATCAATTATGTGCCAATAGACACTCATTAAATTAGAAAGCTCACAATCATATATTTGTGGTCAAGGGAAACAAATTCCCATAGAAAAAGAAAAGTTTGATTAATAATTGATAGAATCTATTTAGTAAACTATATGAGGTGGTACAGTCCAGCTGCCCTCAAAAAGGCTAAAATGTTTTCCTGCCATATGCCAGGGGGTGCCAAATATGATTTAATTGTTTTTAACTTACCTTATTACATTCTTATTAAATTTTTAATTCACTTTCTTTTCTTTTGTACCATGAATACAGTATGCTAATTTGTCAACATTCATAAACTATCACATTGAGTTTGATTATAGATTATTAAAAATTATGCTTGTAAGTGCACCAAAAGTTAGCTTGCCCAGGGGAGCAGCAACCCTCGGGAAATTCCTGCCCCAGATAGTGTTTTATTTTCTGACTCATCACTCCTGACATATTTTCAAATTGGCATATCAATTTACCACATATCAATGAAGTATCAATTTAGTGACTATATATATATGTACCCTAGTATATATATGTTGAGGCTTTCCAATAGACTACATCACCATTCCAGCGGCGCGTTGCATTGTGGGATGCGTGGAAGAAAAACAAACCCGTGAGAAGCACATGACAAATGCTAATACACTGGGTGCAGCTATGAAATGTGCTAGTTTCAGCTCATCTCAGCTCTTGTTTGATACATAGAATACCAACTAAAAAAATATATATAATAAATTAAGATATTAATCTTTTATCCAGCATTGCATTTACATCAATATAATCAGCAAATCTTATGCTATGTGCATTTAGATTTAGAGAAATCTAGGCACTCAGACTAGTGTTCGAGCCATAGCGAGAGTCAGTTTTACTTATTTTATTCATGTTTTTATTTATATCCTATGGTTAATGACAGATGTAGAACTAGAAAATGAGTAGGGTTAATCATATATTGGTTATATATTTCTCTGAAACAAGTGTCTGTTGACACATTTGGCATTTTAATATTTAGAACAAGAATTAATAATAGTGATGTGGATATCAGCCTTAAAGGGACTGATTGTTTTGTGTGGAATTGTATGTTTTTAACCTCAAAATGTTTAACTATGGCTAGTTTTATCTTAGTTATATTCATCAGATCATTATATTGCATGTGTGCATACATGTTTATGCCAAATTGTTATGTATTTCTATTAATTTTGAATAAAATGGAAATTTTGCCCTACACGTATCGGCAAACTGAATGGCCGTATGCATTTGCTTTGCTACCAACGCCGTTTTCAGCGCATGTGCAGTCGGAAAGGTGATCTCGTCTATGGACAAGTGACGTCACAGATCACGTGTTACTGTTTGGACATTGCTTGGGTGGCGCTGTGATGATTGAAATGTCTAATTCTCACTTTTTGATGAAAACATGACTAAAAAGGTATGAAATTCTCTGTGATGTCTAAAAAAATATGGAGGAAACTCAAAACTTGTGATCTATTGTGAACTTGACAAACTAGGCATTGTTTTATCTGTAAAGTCTATGGACAGTAGTTTTTATTGAACTAGTGCTTGAAGAAGCAAATAAAATATCTTGCTCTTTAGCTGTGTTTACACGGGCAATTGTGAAGCGATTTAGGCAAATCGATTTATATGAAGCGATGTAGTGGCGCGTTTACGCGAGCGAGTTTGAAAGTGTGTCGGCGACCGGGAACCAGCAGTCTTAGTGGGGAGTCTGTAGCCGGCGAGTACTGCTATTTGTTTAGTTTACATACGTCGATTCACAATATGAATAACGACACCAATGTAGCGGCTACGTTAATATCACTTGGAATTTAGGGTTAATTTAATTAAATTTTATTATTTGAGTATGTAATTCTGTTAAATATGATCGCATTCAATAGATTTCGGCCTAATCGGTCCCTAACACTGCTGGGCACCAGCGATTAGTTACAGCTAAGACTGTAGCCGGCGAGCACCACTATTTTACACTATCGCCGCCCAGGAACCAGCTGAATCCATTCATATAAACTACCTTGACAAGTGGTTTATATAAAGCGAATCATATGAAGCGAATCAGCCCTAATCCGCTTCAGTCGCCCATTTACACGGCGAATGTGAGGCGAACTAGGTAATGCGATTTATATGAAGCGATTTAACTCGCCCGTGTAAACACGGCTTTTGTGAGACGGTGAAGGTCACTCACTCGTAGCTGCCTGTCTTGTTACAGAAAGCGAACTGGTGTAGCAATATAAAACTTCCCCTCAGCAGTAAAGTACCCAAACAAAGCTGCCACCAGGGGCGACAGTAAACCAGTATTATGACGCCCCCTCCAGGATTAAACAGATCCTTTGTCTTTACGATAATCACATTCTCTTCAGCACAACTTTCCTTTTTCCCACGTTTACATAATCAAATATGTGCATGGAGAGTGTCCCTGTTGTAAAAGAAGGCCTCATATTCCTCATTGTCTCAGTGGCCATATTCGATTAACATGACTCGGGTCACCTGAGTTGCTAGAATTTCAAATCGAACACCGCGAGTGGAGTCGACAAATACAAGTGCTGTATGCAAAAATTCCCAACCCCAGTAACCCACGTTTTGGCTGGGGGTGGCTAGGAGCGATGACGTCACATTTGTGCTGGTACCTATAGGATACCAGTACAAGTCCTATGTGTTGTTTTAATGCTTTTTTTTTTAATAACCCAGATTAATGAAATCGAAATATACCTAAACTATGCAATCATAAAATACTTTAAATCCTATTTTGCTGTAGTTATATCGGTTATTTAAAAAAAAAAAAAAAGTTTTGGATTAAGCCACCATTTTTTCCACCCCGACCGTGGAGAAGTGTGTTAGTTTATTCAACCCGAGTCTGTAGGATGTGCGCATGTGCCAAAAAGTGACTCGGGTGACCCGAGTTGGTTAATCGAATCCACGCAGTGAGAAAGAGACGCTCGTAGTGCAGGCAGATGATTCCAGGTGGCGCCAGGAGGGTGGTTCAGTGGAATGCGAGGTTCGACAAAACGTATATATTTAATATATGTCCACCTTTCTGTGTTCTGGCCAGGAATGAACTCCCAGATAGAAGACCTGGTAGGGTGCTGCGCAATATGTCAACAACATAGAAACACACCACACGCTGAACCGCTATTCTTTCGAGACCTACAAACTTTTTGGAAATGTCCCATGCTTTTGCGAAAGAGACATTGTTTGTCCTTTGCGGGACATTGGTTCGGCGCGTGGTTGTACCCGCACCTGGGGAAGGTGGTGCGCGGTGCGCTGAACTGGCTGCCACGATCAGGCCACATGCGCACACGTGGTGGTAGAGCTGGCTGTGTTGCGTGGCAGGCTTGAACCGCGGTGCTGCGTGTGCTGAGTGCATCAACACACTCACTGGTGACTTCTGCGCTAATGTTTAGTTGGTTATGGCAGTTTTGTCTTTGCATTGGTTTAGCGTTAAATTTGGCATTTGGAGAAGCCTGTCCCTTAGCCTAATGTTTTTAATGCCACACGCCAACCGGTCACATAGCATTGAGTCTTCTAAGTTCTAGCTGTTCGTCATCACACAACGCGATCCAATTTTCTAATTCCAGGATGTATGCATCCATGTTCTCGGACATCTGGTTGTAGGAATTAAACTTATAGCGCTCCACTGTTATGTTTGTGTGGCCATAGCAGTACTGTTCAAATACGTCGATTAGCAGTTGTATCTTGTCTTTGTGTTCCAGTTCTATCTTGAAGGCTTGGTACAATTTCTGGGCTTCCAAGCCCGCATCATGCAGAAAAATTCAGCATTGTATTTTTTCTGTCTTTGTAGCTGCGGCAGTTGGGTGCTAAATTGCATTGTATGCTCAACGGGGCGGGCGACTTCGAGCTTGTGAGTGCAATGTCTGCTGGGTCCGTGTCTATCTGACACCATGTAAAGAACAAGATGTTAACACCGCGAGGACTGATTCACAGCTGGTTTATTCTTTGATCGCGAGACCATACCGTTATATCGGCGAGACACAACTCTCATATATTACACCCTACACCCCCTCAACCCCCACCACACACAACTACACCCAAACAATGCACATCCTCAACCCCTACTCCACCCCACCTACACCCCACCACACACACCTACCTCCACACAACCCTCCCCTCCACCACCGAACAAATCATAAGCATATTCAGCGCTATACGGAGCGACCCAACCAGCCACGGTTGCAATCCAAACAGCCACGGTTGAACTCGTTTGAGCCCATTTGAACTTGTTTCCGGTACTAAGGCTAGGGGACCAGGTTGGAAACTGAGCGATAATAGCTGAAAACTCCTGTGCCTCTGCCTGAGCAAATGAATGCCAGGGGACCAGGCTAGACCTCCACAGACTAGAGGTCTAGTAAAATATTATTTGACTAGTTTATTGTTCAGACATTATCACATATTTATGTATCTTTTGCACAGATTAAATTGTTTGAAGTATATTTGAAATTGATCTACATTGATTTCTGTTTAAATCACACAATATACTACTTACTGAATGGGAAACTCATCCTGCAAGGGTATGCTCAATATGACCCAGTGGTCAGCCGTTTTTGCTCCTTTCCTCGCTGTGGACCCTTCTCGAACAAATACCAATCAATGTACTGCTTTTCACTCAATATCGGCCATCATGGCCCGACTTGCGTCGCAGCGCCACCTGGAATTTTAGTACTGATTGTACACCATTGCAGTGATTTGGTGCTGACAAGCATTTATTCCAACAATAAACTATTTAGCGACATTTGATCTCTGTGTTTATAGGCATGCTGTCGTCTATTGTGCAGTTCATTGATTGGGGTTTAACACATTAGCATCTGAGATATTGAGGACTGAGTTGTGACAGCGCTCACAGATAATATCTTTATAGTGCTGGCACATTGGGAGACCATGCTGCCGGCAGCATGAAGCGTGCATTCCTTACACGCAGTATGTGGCATGCGGTATGCGAATGGCATGATTCCTTACACACGGCATGCGGCATACAGTGAGGTATATAAAAACCCCTGTGGTTATCATTCATTCTTTCAATGTCGTTGCTGTAGAAACATGGCAAATCAGTGTGTGTAGTGTATGTATTGTGTGTAGTGTGTGCAGTGTGTATTGTATGTAGTGTGTGCAGTGTGTAGTGTTTGTATTGTGTGTAGTGTACATAGTGTATGTAATGTATATGGTAGCATTTTTAGGTGACCACCTCCCATCAGCACCCTTGTGTCCGTAATTATCAGTCGCCTCCTCCTGCCTTAAACCAATGGACAAATGCGACTGATGGTTTTCTATTCGCACACCGCGTGCCACACCAATCGCTACAGGGACCGATCGAGTTTCCGCATTCGCATTCGCATACCGCGTGTAAGGAATGTAGTCCATTGACTTCAAGGCATTTTGATTTTTTGCCGCATTCGCATACCGCATGGTGCATGCCGCATGTAAGAAATGTACCCTTGAGTCACTCAGTAGCACTATCCTGGCACGGAGCCAAATATCCTTTACATTGTCCTAGTAAAACTCATTCGGCACAAGCATGTATACATGGTAACAGTCATCGTCGATGGGGGCTCTGTTTAAAATGAGCCGAGGCTGAAGGCTGAAGCCCCATTTCAAGTCAGTGCAACTACCCAGTCGGGCTAGCTCAGCTGTTTCTAAATTGTATCTCTTTGAAGACATTTTTATTTACAAACCAAGACAATGACGGGATGACCAAGTACGTAGAAATCCCATTTTTCATCTGGGATGGCAAAATTATTAAGAGCGCTGGCTTTCCATGCAAGACGTACGTCCTGGTTCGAAGCTCGACTATCAGTATCAGGATAATGTGACTGAGTAGAATATCGGATGACAGTGTTGGTGACCCGGTCTCCCAGTGGGATAGCACTATGAAGTCCCCATGAGTGCACAGCCACACATCGATAGATAGGCTACTCCTGATATGACCTTAGATGTTGCTAGGACTTAAGCCCAACAAACTTGATCAGGATCATTTTGTCTCAGACCCACTATTTGGCAATGTATGATTAAGTAATAATGACAAACGAATGAAAAAATACATAAACATGTTTTTTATTGATAAAACCACTTTTGTGCGATAATGTGGCTGCCTTAATGGCTGACTTGATAGCAGCGACCCTGGCGCCATCTGTGGAGTAGGTGAGGAACTGGAGGTGGAGGAGTGAACCAGCCCGCTGATACTCACAGCGCCATCTAGTGCGTTGCACTGTGAAGCTCTCCTCTGAGGCGCAAAATGTACTCTCCATAACAACAAAATGTCTTCCATTTTGAAAGCACACCAAAGCCAGGATAATTAACCATAACCGATATGAAAGAGTAAATCATTGATTCAAAAAGAAAACCCACCACATTTGTGACTTGTGCGATAGGACTCGCCAGTCGCCTAGATGCATTGGAAAGGACCATATGGGTGAAGATCCGCAATATGAACTAATCTGGGAAGCAGCTCACTGTGCAATATTCTCTGTGGTAGAAGTCTTAAATAGGGGATTTCCACCACCAACCCGCCCTCTGACGGCAATGGGAAGAACTAATGTGGGCAGCAGCTCACTGCATATAAAAATAAAAGCCATCTCAATTACCAAAAATATTACTGGTGTAAATGTGTAAATAAGTACTCAAAAGAATCACCAACAATACCATTCAAATTTCCCCTAAATTCTCATAGACATATCTTAGATATACTGTAAATATGGAAAAAGTCTCCCATTCTCAATAATTAGCTGCAGATAATTAAATACAAACAGATAAACTAAAGCTGTTTGAAATTATTTATAGTTAAATTTGTGTAGCCAATTATTATATATATCTATATTATACTATATGTATATATATATGCATTTGTTTGAATTACCAATAATTTGAGTCTAATGCTATTTCAGCAGTTTGAGTTTGTGAAATTTCACAGGTTTAATTGAAGTAACACTTTCACTACTTGATCTACTTTTTCACCCAGGCGCACAGCAGGTCACTGACACCGCTAGCGCTCGCCTAGGATCAATTATGCAGCTAGAGGTGGTAATGTTTCTCTCTTTATTTCCTTTTTTTCTTTCTTTCATGTAACAGTTTTTATTTGAGTCTTTATTGTTCTTTGGAAAAGAGTTCTTCAGTATGTTTTCATGTACTTCCGAACATGGTTACAGACAAAGAAAGATTTGTGAAGTGGTTGAAGCTTTGTAGCAATTGCTAATTGCTCAGCAGTGTGTAAGAAAAGTTTGCCAGTAATTACAGCTAAGCTGGTGAGGGTTGTTGCACCTCAAGTAATTAACTAGGCATCTAGTGCAATAGCAGATCTCTCTGCACTGACCTCGATTGTATTCGAAAGCAAGGCTACATGCACTTGATGGCGGCGCCCTGCAAGAAGTGTGAGATCGGTCAATACTCTGTCTGGACAGGAAATGTCATCTTTCTAAAGACAAACAAAATAGATGTACTGTACTTTGAAAAAGAGCTCTTCATATACTAGTGTTGGGACTGGCTACATTATTTGCATGGAACTATATTCTGGTGACTTCGTACGGTACTAGTGCCATTCGGCTCGGCAGGAGACGCCTTTGTTATGTGTGCCATAAGATCCTCATTCTAAACTTGTATAATTTTGTTTGTTTGTATATTGAATATTTAAAATGCAGCATGGACTGTAGCTCATCATATACATGTCAATGTTGGTGTAATTATAACCTGAATCTTTTATCAAATTATATGCAGCATACAATAATATATTCAGATTATTGTGTGATGAAACAAAGAATTTTAACTTGAGTAAAATGTTTGTCTCATGAGGTGTACCCTGATCAGGAAAAAAATCTATTGTTTAATCAATTAATGTACAAAATAAAGTAGAATAAAACGATCAGCCCCCCCCCCCCCCTAAAAAACTGACCTATGTATTTAGATAAAAGCTTCAACCCTACACAGAGTAGGGGTAAATGACGATCCGATCTAAATCCAAGCAAAATCTGCTTTGGTCGTAATATACTATAATAAGATGTGGAGGTCCTGGTTCCAGCACACAGTGTTTAACAGTGTTGGCGTAGAGTTGAGAGACTGGGAGTGAATGCAAAGAAGTATGATGGCGCCCTCTGGATGGTCTCAATTTGGGTTTTAAAGGCTATCAATCTACATGATTTAATAAATTCATCCCATCAAAAGTAGTAGGCTATGATACATAAACATTTGGACAATAATTAGCTCTTTAGATGGGGAAATAACATGGATATCTCCATAAACCAGCCTTCCTACACATTTCCTATAGGCTAGCGTGGTTTAGCAACCCCACCATAGAGACAGTACTATGGGAGTAACTACAATGTATTAGGAATAGTGATATAATTATGTACCTGCTATAACCATTGAAGAAATATGGTAAGCCAATATACTTATAATTTAAAGCCATTAGGTTATAGTTTTGCATTCAAATGTTATATTGAGGAATTAGAGTAATTGAATGGTGATTGAACATCTCACTGCCAACAGTGGGCGACTGACTTCCCGTGTAACCAGGCACACTCTGCAGATACTCATCATATAATTATTTGGCAAAGGTCGGGTCATATTGACTATGGACTGGGAAAGAATGCAAGAAAAAAACCAAGATAGCAACCACTGGCTTCTTGTTTCAGGTTTTAAAGGCTATTAAGGTTGCATAGTCTGATGGCTTTAGAATTTTTGCCATATCTTTTTTTAGATAAACATATCAGGTTAACCATTATAACCTACTTTTCATTACTCTGAAGTAAATTTGATATAAAATGGATAACTTTAGATAAATTTGAATTTTAACAAAACAACATAATTTTGACAAGCTTGACAACTGTCCAATATGCACAAAGTCCAACGTTCCAAAACTTTGACCTGACACAGCTAGGCTAGGCTTAGAGGACCCTTACATTCAGCAGTGACATGCAGGCTATGGTGCCATCAAACTTCCAGTAGACCTCCTGGAACCTGACGAAGCTACACGAGGTACTTCAAGTGAGTGCAAGACTAATGAGGTCATAAGGTTGACCTAATTGGTTAGTGGCCTCCTTGTCTAATGTGCTTCTCAAAGTAGGTGTTTAAAGTAACGGTGTCATAAATTTACTGATTATTCTGTCTATGTTGTTCCAAAGCCTTAGTTATTGCACCAGTATTTAAGTTGGATATATAGAATCTAGTGCAAGTAGATGTTTTGATTTACAAAAAAACCGTCCTACCAGAGCATGCTGATACATGATTTAATGAATTCATCCCTTCAAAAGTAGGAGACCATTATAGATACATACCTAAACAACATCCATAAACCAGCCTTCCAATACTTTTTTTATAGGGTTTTTTAGCAGGCCCGTCACAGAGACAGCATTGTGGGAATAACTACAATGTATTATGAATAGTGATTATACATTACACACATACTATAATCATTGGCGAAATATGGTATATGCTTATAATTTCAAGCCCTTAGGTTATAATTTTGTATATGAATGTTATATTCACGAATTAGAGTAATTGAATTGATGACATCACTGGCGATTGGACATCTCACTGCGGGCAGCAGGCGACTGACTTCCTGTGTAACCAGGCACACTCTGCAGATACTCATCGTATAGCTTTTTGCCAAAGGTCGGGTCATATTGGCTCTGGAACAGCCGCGCATCATACATGGGCTTGGAGTCAACAACACTCTGGTAGCTGGGGTCGAACATGGGTTCCGGGGAGCTGACATCGGGAAGCGAATCTAGGAAGTATTCCTTTTCTGTTTTTACCGGGGCGATGTATTGGGCATCTGGGAAGAAACCACCGCCACTATAAGACTGGATTTTGCCTGGCAGATCGAAGTCGCTGTCAGTGCTGGGCAGGAAGGCTCCACTGCTGTCACTGGCACTATTAGTGTCAGTGGTGTGTCCAAGATGTACATCATGGGGGCTGTAACCGGGCCCAGCGCGGTTGACACCCGACAACAAACCCCCAGCACCACTGTCAGCATCCGTGTCAGTAAGCATGTCATACTCCACTCCTGATACCTGCTTCTTCTCACCGAATGGCGAATTGTACACCCCCCGCTTCTTGAGCTGGGCCTGGGTCTGGTCCTTGTAGATGGTCATGCAGGTTGGGTTCTGGAGCTGGACACACTTGCCGGTGTTCAGAATGAAGACGGTGCCCCTGGGACAAAGGTAGTGTGACACCTCACCCGCCTGACAGCTGTAGTAGACCTCGCAGTAGGCAGGGTGTGCGTAGAGGCCCTCTGCCCCAGATGGGCACTTGTAGTTGTAGTTCAAGTAGTCAAGCTTCTCCGTGTACTGCGTGTTATGTTGTTTACCTACCAGAATAAATAATAAATAAAAGGTTCTCCACATACCGCACGTTCTGTGGTTTACCTACCAGAATAAAGAAATAAATGAAAGCTTCTCTGTGTATTGTACATTCTGTTGTTTACCTACCAGAATAAATAATAAATAAAAGGTTCTCCACATACCGCACGTTCTGTTGTTTACCTACCAGAATAAAGAAATAAATGAAAGCTTCTCTGTCTACCGCACATTCTGTTGTTTACCTACCAGAATAAATAAATAAAAGGTTCTCCACATACCGCACATTCTGTTGTTTACCTACCAGAATAAAGAAATAAATGAAAGCTTCTCTGTGTACCGCATATTCTGTTTACCTACCAGAATAAATAAATAAATATAGCTTCTTGTCAAACTGCACTCTGCGCATCATTAAATAAATAAAAATGTAATTAAAGCGAGGGGTTATATAATTCCAAATTATTGGAGAATATAATTTTGTATCAATATGATGTCAGTCCTATGAATTTTTGTTACATTAATTTATTATGCAGAAGAAATTTCAATTGTGTACATTTGGTCTTCCTCAATCCAGCCATGTAAAACCAATGACTTAAGAATTTGTACTTGTCACTACCTAGCCTGGCACCCATCATTACTACAATAGGGAAAGGAGCCGTGGAATGAGAAATACCAATTGTCCACGATTTGAATTTCCCCTGTTTAATCAATAAATGTAGCTCCTCCAAAATACACACCTGAGAACGCGCGTTCATACTCAGATGGGTTGTAGGCCACGTGGTTCTGGTTGTAGAATGACTTAGGCGAGTGGTTGGTTCTGTAGCTGTTCATATCCATATCAAATCCGGGAACTCCTGCATAGCTTGGATTGTAATGCTGTTGTTCACCTGCGTT
This sequence comes from Branchipolynoe longqiensis, assembly GCA_030323885.1. Classification (NCBI taxonomy): domain Eukaryota; kingdom Metazoa; phylum Annelida; class Polychaeta; order Phyllodocida; family Polynoidae; genus Branchipolynoe; species Branchipolynoe longqiensis. Next base: position 19,548,942 of record CM059202.1, read on the forward strand.
AGCAACCTTTGCACCTGAAAAAAAACACGAATACAAATAATTATAGTACTAACAATAAGCAAATTTAATTATACTTTTATTAAATTAGTTAATTAAGCAGGGTAGATTCCAATCATGGACAATTGGTCTTCCTCATTCCACTACTCCTTGCCATATCCTAGAAATGCTGAATGTCAGGCAACAAGTTTGTTTAACGTCCCAGCAACATCTAAGGTCATAACAGGACAGGCACCAACTTGTTACAGTGTGCACTCATGGCAACTTTATAGTGCTGCCCCACTGGAAGACCAGGCCACCAGCACCATGACCATGACCTGATATTTAACTCAGTCACATTATCCTGACACTGAGCTAACCAGTCCTTGCCCTATCCTAATAATGCCGAGCACCTCGCTAGGAAGCGACAAGTATAATTGGTTTGACTCAACCAGATATCGAACCCATGAACCCATGGATCCCCCGATCTCCTAAAACAGGAGACAGACGCTCAACTCATAAGGCCATCCCGTCAGTAGCAACAAGTATAATTGCTTAAGTCATTGTGTTTACTTAGTCGCGATTCATACACACCAGTCACCTCATTCAGCCACCTGTTTAGTTACTATTTGATACAAGGAAAGAATTCGGAGATGGACATTGTGGAGTGTTCCAGCTGAGATCAATATAAAAGTTCCAGAGGGAATGAAAATGTAATGAGATGCACTGACTTCCCAGTGGAATGTTCCGGAATGGCAAGAAGTGTGGGTTTGAGTACCAATCTAGGTGCAATGTTTTCCATTTGAACGCCCCCCCCCCCTCCCATGGGATTGGGTCCGTGACCAGAATTCTGTACATGCTGATTGCTGTATTGAACCATGTATGTACTGTAAGTGTGCAATCTGGATATTCATAATTGTAAGTAAAGGGCCTGTCAGACTACGACGTACAGCCTTAGCGTATGCCGGCGTATGTGATTGTTGACCAACACGTCGGTGTACATCATCATACATTATGTATACATTGGGCATACGTTGGGTACGTTCCGGATATGTCATCATACATCATCTTACGTCGCCGTGGGTCGAGGCTCCGAAAAAATTGTGTGCATGCTAAAGATTTCCAACGTGTGTCGACGTGTGGCTCGTACATTCCACATAAGCTACATGTATGTTAGGGGTATGTCGGCATATGTTAGGAGTACTTTAGGGATATGTTGGAGTACGTTGGTACATGTTAGCCATATGTACAACCGGTGCCCTGCACTGTCGTTGACATATATAACGTACTCACAACATTCCGTTAATGTATGTGAGCATACCCCTAGCGTATGCGAGCATGCCCCTAGTGTATCATGAGCGTACCGCCAGCGTATTGGCGGTCAGTATATCAAGGCACCACATGGCTTCTTCCAGCAGACCTGCTCAACTCTTCAGAAAGGATGGATGTCCCTAAACTACATCTACAGTTCCAGCATCACTACCGAGGTGCCATTTACCAGCAGGAGCTAGATCTCTACCCCATGGCTCTTCTGGCGGCCCATGTCAATAGGAGAAGGAGGAGGCAGTAGCATAGAATGTGGGTCAGACCGTGGATCAAGAGGCAGCCACAGTTTGGGTTGTATGACAAGCTTATGGTTGAGCTCCGCAGCGAGGACCCTACGTCAATCGTCAACTTTATGCAGATGCCTCCCCAGATGTTTGACGAGATTGTGGCAAGAGTAGGACCCAGGATCGCTAAAAAAGTACACAACATACAGGGTGCCGCTCGAGCCTTGGCTGAAGATCGCACTTACTCTGCGGCACCTGGTGTCTGGGAACAAATACTCGTCGATGAAGTTCGGGTGGAGGGTCCCCCACAACACACAGTTGCTCATCATGCCTGAAGTGTGTCAGGCCATCATCAATGACTACCTGGACGAGGTCATGACGTGCCCCACAACTCCACAAGGATGGCGTGCCATCGCCGACCAATTTCTGGAGAAGTGGAACTTCCCCCATACCTGTGGCGCTCTGGATGGCAAGCACATTGCCTGCGGGTGCCCTCCAAAGAGTGGGTCACTCTATTACAATTACAAGGGGTTTTACTCTGTGGTCCTGTTGGCTCTTGTAGATGCGGACTACAAGTTCATCTGGGCAGATCTTGGGGGTATGGGCTCCGCATCTGACGCCCAGATCTACAACGACTCAGAGCTGAAGGCGGGCACTGAAGGTGGCACCATCGGTTTTCCGGACCCCGAACCGATCAAAAGGATGTGCTGTATTTCCTCATCGGTGATGATGCCTTCGCCCTGCGGCCAATGATGATGAAGCCGTACAGCAGGAGGGGGTTGACAAATGAGGAACGACTCTTCAAATACCGGCTCTCCCGAGCTAGGAGAGTGGTGGAGAATGCCTTTGTCATCCTATCCAACCGCTTCTAGGTCGTGCTGACAACTATACAGCACCACCCCTCCACTGTGAAGGTCATCGTCACCGCATGCATGGTTGTGCACAACCTGATGAGGATGCGCTACCCAGGGCTGCAGAACCAGAAGCTGGATTGTCCAAAGACTGAGAACCACAACTTTGTCCCCGGAGCATGGAGAGAGGGCCAAAACCTGGCAGACGTAGACGTTGTTCCTAACCCCAACACCGCCTCCAAGACAGGAAATCTACTGAAAGACTGGGTCATCTTGCCCGCCGGATCACTTTCCTGGCAAGACAGCATGATCTGATGTTAAAAAAATGGTATCTGTCTGTAAGCACTGTGATATGTGTACTGTTATGATATATTTATGTATACTTACATGTCCGGTATATTGTGAGATGTCTACTGTTACTGTTATGAGATGTTTATATGTCTATTTGTATAAATAAACTATATCCATTTTAGATATCAAAACACAATTACATGTCTTTTATATATACCTCCAGGTATATTAAGTGTTGATTTTAATTTGTTATAGCATTATTAAACTCAGACAGGTTTATTAGTTTTTGAATGTAATTTGTTATACCCTAATTAAACTCAAACACAAATCTAGTTTAAAATACTTATTTCCTCTCTTTTTAGAAGAATTAAACTCTGACAGCATAACCTAGTTTAATATACTATTTTATGTACATACTAATGACACATCACAGAGAGGGAGAGAGGAAGAGAGAGGTGGAGAGAAAGGGGTGAGAGAGGGGGAGAGAAAGGGGAATAGAGCGGGAAAGCGAGAGGGGAAGAGAGAGGGAGAGGGGAAGAGAGAGGAAAGAGAGAAGAGATAGGGGAAGAGGGGGAAAAGAGAGGGAGAGGGGAAGAGAGGGTAGGTACTTGTGTCATTAATATTAATTTGTTTTTATTTTCATTGGCTAAATTCTTATCCTTTTTAGTTTAATTTATAACAATTACATTATGACATTATTTAACTCGGATACAACAAATCTAGTTTAACAAAATCTTTATTACAGAGCAAGAACATCTTTATACAATTATATAGAAGAACATATAAACATAATAAACATAAGAACCTAAAAACATAATAAACATAAGAAAATAATAATAATAATAAGCACCTATTTATACATATTTACAAATTCACTTATCATCGTTGGGCCCCGCCGATGGTGACGAGGGGAAGCGGTCTAAATTAGATACCCCCAGCACACTGGAGATCTCCGACAGCACCGACAAGTTCAAGAGTCCATCGGACATTTGGCTAGGCAACCCTGTTGAAGTTCCAGTTGCCGCTGGTGTGGGAGTGGAACTGCCACTGGCAGCTGGAGTTGAGGCCCAGGGCACACTCACAGTGCTGGCAGCAGGTTGCCGGTGAGACGGTACAGGAGGAGGCATGGTGTGAACAGCCATACCAAGTGGCCCCGAAGTTGAGGCTGAGGTGCAGGCACCACAGAGGAACGTGCCACCAGCTGAAGCAGAGGCGGTACAGGCTGATGGCGCAATGGCACAGGTTGCACAGGCAGAGGTTGAGGTTGAGGCTGCGGCTGCAGCAGCTGTAGCATACACTGCTGGACATAGTCCTGGGTTTGTGACGCCCATGGTGATGCCAGTGGTGGCTGGTGGGTCCACTGCTGGGGCTGGGGCTGGTACAGCTCACTTTGAGAAGGCCCCCGCAGGAGGCGCACAAACCACAGGAGTCGCTGCAGCCACAGGAGCCACAGGAACCACCGGTGCCTCAGGTCCACAATCGTCCTCCAACCCCTGTGACAGAATGCAGTTGATCGGTGTCCGCATATTCCTGAAACGTGCCCAGGGCATCGTCATCAGAGAGTCCCGCACATAGTTGGAGAATGTGGCACGCTCTGTAAGGGCCGGTGTTGGAGGCGGCTGCAGGCCCTTCAGCAGCTCCCCAGTCTCATCGAACTGCTTCTGGATGGCTGCCAGAAGGTTCACTTCATCTGGGGCTGTCCGCTTCCCCTTTCCCCATTCTCGGACTGCAGCAGGAGATGTTGCCGGAAGCTCTTCCTCTAGCCCAATCTGGAGATCAGCACAGACATTCTCAGCAGTGTCGAGATTCCCTTGCGCATCGTCTATGGCAGCCATCACCTGCAAGACAAAATCATAAAATAACATAAGTAACATGAATGCAAATCGATGTTTCCAGAAATGAGGTCAACAACAACAAAAATCAACAATAAAGAACAACAACAAATATATCACGTAAAATGATTAAATTGATTTCTCCAGATTAATAATGTAAATAAAATATATCGCTTTGTCGACTTGTCTAGAATAATATGGGTTTTACCAGAATGCTAAGGCCCAGACTGCCCAGAAGGATAAAAGATTTTGTACTTACAATTCTGCAGGGCTTAGGTCAGTGCCTGACGACTGACCGCAGGAAACCAAACTTCTGCATTATCGACAGCTCCCTCTCAGTCAGTTCGGAGCTCTGTCACCGCTCTTCATTTTGTGAAGCCTCGTGTTTGTGTCCCTCAGCGACTTGAACCACCCCTGCAGATGCACGGATGTCCTCCCCATCTGGTTTGCTTGGTCCTCCCACATCTTCCCTTTCTTCTCAGACCGCCTGTAGTCAGTAATTTTAACATTCCATATGACTGCAGGAAATCCAAATCCTATCCTCCTTGGCTAATGACAGAGAACAGTCACTTTTTTCGCCCTCTTCTTCTTGGATGAGGCGAAGCTGGAGGTGCTAGTGGAGGCGGAGGCGGTGGAGGTGACGGATGACGCATGCGAGCTCCCACGGGAAGCAGGAGATGGAGAGCTGGAGTGGGGCCGCATCTGGCTCTGCGTCTGCATCTGTGTCTGCGTCTCCAACTCCAACTCCATCTCCATCTCTTCAGGCTGGCTAGATGGAGAGTGGTGTGATCGAGAGTGGTGTGCTGGAAAGTGGTGTGGTGAGGAGGCAGGTGATGACACCGACGATGGCGATGGTGATGGTGATGCTGGCACAGTCTGCTTCTTCTTGCCTCTTCCACGCCCTAGTCCCGTAGTGATAGCAGCCTTGCAGGCAGCTGAAGCTGTGATGTTCTTCTTGGCAGGCATGGTGGCTTTGTGTGGAGAGAGCCAAAACTCCTGGGTATTTATACCCATCGGCAACCGATCATGTGACCAGGGCATGACTGGGGCATGGCCTAAATGTAATTGCATACGTCATGAATATGCTTTGCACACATTACACATAAGTTTTGAATACGTTATGCACACGCTACGCACACATCGACACACTAGGCGTATGTTAACCATACATCATTGTGCGTTACTCATACGCTGAAACTGTCACCTCCAACCGTCACTACATGTCCCAGCATGCTGAGTGTACGTCGCTATACGTTTTGTATATGTCGCTATATGCCATGTATATGCTAGCCATATACCAGCCATACGCTCTGTGTACGCTTCATATGTTGTGCGGGCCGCCCGCAGAGCAAAAAGTTAGGCAAATGCCGACCTATTTAAATTTGATTTTTATTTCAAAACGTTATGCATGAGCTAATGCCATACGTCATAGTGTGACAGGGCCTTAGGAGACATAAAATTGCAGTGGGACGAGTGTAGTGAGGTGCACTGTTCTCTCTAGGTGAAATACCACATACACAGGTAAGTATTGATCGGTTGACTGAATCAGATAGCCCAGATAAACGAATGGCTAGGATGTTAGCCCTAGAACCAACGGCAAAAGTGTGGTTTCAAATCCCCCCTCTAGACACAGTGCCCCGTCCTGATATGACCTTAGATGTTGCTAGGACGTAAAACAACAACAAACAAACAAACAAGACACATTGTTTCAGCAACCCCTACCCACGGTAAAGCATGGCATGTTCAATAATACCAAACACTTGTCTACATTTGAGCTTACATCTACAACTTACATACTTGTTCATCTGTTCATTTGTTGGGGTTTTACACACTGGCAAATTCCAATGTCATATCAGGATGGGTACTGACTTGGGACAGTGCAAACTTAGTGTAACTTTATAGTGCTAAGGTAGGTTGCCCTATCCTGGTAATGCTGAGTGACAGGATAGGTAGCAACAAGTATACATTTTGTAAGTCATTGGACTATGTTTTAGAGTGATGTAGATAAATTCTTTTATGTATCGATGTCCCCCCTCTCCAAATGAGGACCTACGACCAGAATCGCATGTCACATAAAAAGAGCAATTTTGTCTAATATTGTATCCTTGATAAAATAGACTAAAGTTGGATAGTTCGATGAAACAATTTTGGTCAAAATCAAAACACTTACCTACATTTGATCATATCACATGTCTACAACTTAAATACTGGTGCATTAATTAATGATTTGGAAAGAATAGAAAGAATAATCTGTGACTTTATTATACCATCCCCCTGAACACCTCCTTTGAGACAACCATTAAGCGGGGAAACCAGGAACGAATTAGGTCAATCTCGTGACCTCATTAGTCTTGCCCTGATTCTAATTACCATGTGGACCAGACGGGATGGCCAAATGAGTTGAGCGTCCGTCTCCTGTTTTGGGAGATCGGGGAATCCAAACCCATGGGTTTGTGGGTTCGAACCCTGGTCAAATCAAACCAATGTTTTAAAAATTGATACTTGTCACTTCCTAGCCAGGCTGTCGGCATTATTAGGATAGGGCAAGGATTGGTTGGCTCAGTCTCAGGATAATGTGACTGAGTCATGCTGCTGGCAGCATGGTCTCACAGTGGGGAAGCACTATAAAGTCGCCATGAGTGCACTGTCACAAGTCAGTACCCATCCTGATATGACCTAAGATGATACTAGGATGTAAAACAACAACAAACAAACAAATTTACCATGTGTACCTTCGACAGGTTCCAAGAAACTACTAACATTAGTAGGTCAGCCTACATCACATGACCATTACACGATGGAGATCTGGAACATAACTACAGGAGTTTTGGCAAGCTTGTTGAAATTATTTTGGGTTCTCCAAAGCTAGCAATTTTTCATCAAAGTACTCCAGGCTAATTAATGAACAGTAGATAATAACTGTCAACCTGATATATTTATCTAAGAAATATGGACAAAATTCAAAAGCCATCGGACTACGCAACTTTAAGGGAGAATTTACACTAGTTATGTGAGAACAACCCACCTTTCCACCTGAGGATGGCTGCCTTGTCTGCAAAGTTGGGTTTGACGACATTATTCCAGCTGATGGGACTGAAAGGGTTACATCAATACATCACTTCTGTGAACAGTTAGTGAAATGTGTCAGTTCTAAGGGAAGCTAGGAAAAGATGTCAGTTCGAAGAATAACTAGATTTAAAATATGTATGTTTCAAAACTATCCACTGTTCATCTATACAAGAGAGTGCCTACATTAATGCATCATGTGAGGAGGACGGTGCCTGCATTAATGCATCATGTGAGGAGGACGGTGCCTGCATTAATGCATCATGTGAGGAGGACGGTGCCTGCATTAATGCATCATGTGAGGATGGTGCCTGCATTAATGTATTCTGTGAGGAGGACGGTGCCTGCATTAATGTATTCTGTGAGGAAGATGGTGCCTGCATTAATGCATCCTGTGAGGAGGACGGTGCCTACGTTAATGCATCCTGTGAGGAGGATGGTGCCTGCATTAATGCATCCCGTCAGGAGGGCAGTGCCTACATAGGATGGTGCCTGCATTAATGCATCCTGTGAGGAGGACGGTGCCTGCATTAATGGATCCTGTGAGGAGGATGGTGCCTACATTAATGCATCCTGTGAGGATGACGGTGCCTGCATTAATGCATCCTGTGAGGAGGATGGTGCCTGTGTTAATGTATCCAGTAAGGGGGACAGTGTCTGCATTCATGCATCCTGTGAGGAGGATGGTGCCTGCGTTAATGCATCCTGTGAGGTGGACGGTGCCTTTATTAATGCCTCCTGTGAGGAGGATGGTGCCTTCATTAAAGTTGCATAGTCGATGGTTTTGAATTTCTGTATTTTTTCTGAGATAAATATATTAGATCGATCACTAGTATCTACTTTACATTAGTTCAAAGTTACTTTTATTATAAATGGTAAACTGTTGAGATATTTTGAGTGCAAACATGGAAAATTAGTCTGTTAAATTGACTCAGTATTGCCTTCTACCCAGAAACAAATGCTTAATAAGTGCATCAGTATCTAAGTTAGATATGTAAAATCAAATCTAGATCATTGGTTTGGTTTTGAAAATTTTATATTTCATCAGACTATGCAGCTTTAATGCATCATGTGAGGATGGTGCCTGCATTAATGCATCATGTGAGGAGGAGGGTGCCTGCATTAATGCATCCCTTGAGGAGGACGGTGCCTGCATTTGTGCACCCTGTGAGGAGGACGGTGCCTGCATTAATGCATCATGTGAGGAGGACGGTGCCTGCATTAATGCATCATGTGAGGAGGAGGGTGCCTGCATTAATGCATCCCTTGAGGAGGACTGTGCCTGCATTTGTGCACCCTGTGAGGAGGACGGTGCCTGCATTAATGTATCCTGTGAGGAGGATGGTGCCTGCATTAATGCATCATGTGAGGAGGACGGTGCCTGCATTAATGTATCCTGTGAGGAGGAGGGTGCCTGCATTAATGCATCCCTTGAGGAGGACTGTGCCTGCATTTGTGCACCCTGTGAGGAGGACGGTGCCTGCATTAATGCATCCTGTGAGGAGGATGGTGCCTGCATTCATGTATCTTGAGAGTAAGATGCTGCCCGCATTAATGCATCCTGTGAGGAGGATGGTGCCTGTATTAATTCATCCTGTGAGGAGGACGGTGCCTGCATTAATACATCCTGTGAGGTAGATGGTGCCTGCATTAATGTATCCTCTGAGGAGGATGGTGCCTGCATTAATGCATCATGTGAGGAGGACGGTGCCTGTATTAATTCATCCTGTGAGGCAGATGGTGCCTGTATTAATGCATCCTGTGAGGAGGATGGTGCATGCATTAATGCATCCTGTGAGGAAGATGGTGCCTGCATTAATGCATCCTGTGAGGAGGATGGTGCCTATGTTAATGCATTCTGTGAGGAGGACGGTGCCTGCTGTAATGCATCCTGTGAGGAGGATGGTGCCTGTATTAATTCATCCTGTGAGGAGGACGATGCCTGCATTAATGCATCCTGTGAGGAGGACAGTGCCTGCATTAATTCATTCTGTGAGGAGGCCGTGCCTGTATTAATGCATCCTGTAAGGAGGATGGTGCCTGCATTAATTCATTCTGTGAGGAGGACGGTGCCTGTATTAATGCATCCTGTGAGGAGGATGGTGCCTGCATTAATTCATCCCATAAAACTATCTCTGACCTAAAAAAAACATGAAATGTATAAATTAAATTAATATAAAAGCGCCCAGACAGCCTGCACCAAACATCCTCACTAGGGACGCCTCACGCAAGTGTCAGCCTCACAAACTAATGAACGGCAACAATTAACTAATTCTAACAGAAACTAATACACAAATTGATTGATTGGTGGTCATTAATGCCGTGTCAGTGGCAAAGGCTATATTCATAGGGAGACATGTTAAATCTGTATTCTGCTATATTATTATTCACTCATCGCCTTTATACAGAATATAAAAGCGTAGGCCTACAATCAATTTTGTGTCCAAAGACAGTTAGGAAGTTAAAAGCTTACAATCATGACCATTTCAACCAAGGGAAAATACTTGTTTAAATGCACTTAAATAAACAATTTAAAGTAAAATGCAATAGTATCATGCATCCTAAATTGCTTTAAAGATTGCTTAATGAGCTATATGAGGTGGTACACGCCTGCTGTCCTCAAGAAGGCAACAATATCTTCCTGTTTGGTAAACAGATCATGCATGCTGTTTGCATTGTAAAATTGTTGGCGTAAGGCCATAAAATCAACACAGTTTATTACAATGTGTTTGAGTGTCAGTGGGCACCAACACCCAATACATTCAGGTGTAGGTCCCCATGAATTAACAATTAGTTAACCTCACATTACATACAATAAATAAAATTAGTATTTTCTGCCCCCCCCCCCCAAAACCCCAACAACTGACTTTACCGAAAACTGGTGATTACATGAGTAATTGCTGATTGGTCAGTACTTACTTGGCCTTCGTATAGATGTTCTTCTGCTTAAGTCCACTGTGGTACTCGTAAGGTGAGAAGCTATTGAACTTGTGTCCATCATTGTGGACAATATTGTAGTCATCACCATATCTCTTATCATATCCCTGGTCATTACCATCCGCCTTTCTGACATATCCATATCCAGTATCATGATCGTGGTTATTCCCATACCTCCACTGGCCGGTATTGGGAGGGGTATCATATCCGTATCCATGTGCATTGTCATATCCATCTGGGAAGCCGTTCTCATATCCCTGCAGGTATCCCTGACCATAGCCCTGGTGGTGACCATGTTCTTGACCGGTACCATATCCATCATCGTAATCATATCCCTGATCATGTCCTTGACTGAAGGCTTTGTCATAACCTTGACCATATTGCTGATGACCTTCATTATAATCATGACCTTGGGACTGACTTTTGCCTGGACCTGACTTATTCGGCTTGAGCGGCTTGTTTGGGAGTTTACTTGGCATCCGGACTGCGGGAAGCCTTCGGTTCAGAAGCTTCTCATTGATGATAGAGAGCAGTGGGAACTTGCGACCCCCACACTGACCTTGGCTGTCATCTAGGTCTAGTGCCCAAATCATTGCCCCACCAAATCCCTGATGCTTAAGCCAGTCCACCTGGAAGGGAAACAAGTAATGTTAATTACAATAATAGCGTTAGCGCATGGCATACAGAACCATGCTTACCTCAGTGGTTAGAGTGTCTGATGCTCAAGTGGGCAGGGTTATGGGTTCGATTTCAAGCCTCATTCAAATCAAACACTTATACTAATTATCCTGGCGCTGAACCATCCAGTCCTTGTCCTATCCTGGTAATGTCAAGCACCAGGTGAGGTAGTGACAATTACCAAAGTGTGTAAGTCTTTGCTTTGACTCAACCGGGGATCGAACTTTATGACAAGCTACACAGAGACCAGGTGCTCTAACCACTTTTGGTGGTCCCTTCAGATTGCACAAATATAAAAAGCTATATTTAGGACAGTCAGAACAATTTCCAAAGGACACTTTCAGAGACAGATGACGACAGATTTTACCAGGAGTTTCTGAGAACACCCCTCCTGGCTAAATTAGGTACCTGACGAAACTACACCGAGAATAGCAACCTACAAGGGCTAGCTTCCTTGCATTCAAAATGCACCCAAGATAACAGCACAGTTTACACAGCAATCTGCTGTAATACCAAACTTCGACTAATCTACATTATCTAAGTACATGCATGGATACATCTCTGCAAGGAATGCTTATGGCTGGAAGACCAGCACCTTTGTGCTGAAAATATGTATTTTGCTGAATAAATTGTTTACAATTTTGTCCTTCGTAATTAACAATCTAATGAACTTCTGTAGAAAAACTGCCAACAAAGTTCTATATCCGGGAGATCAGGGCGTGTGGTGATGAGAAAGAGAATTTGAGTAAAACAATATTTACTAAGTGAAACAAACACATTTCAATGATGACTAAAAAAACTAGATTTTAATTTAATCTTTAATTAAAATATTTTATTTTACAAATTTAAAAAGCCTTGAAAATACATTTTATTTTGGTGGCAAACTCACTATAAGTGGCTTGATGTAATAGTTTAATCAAAGAGGAAATAATTCCGTAGTTTTGACTTTTACTAGCTTAAAGATATCAGTTGAACAAATAAAATGTTTTGGTCAGGAACTTTGAAAACCCTTTTTCTAAACGACTTATAATTAAACAACTTTTAATTAAAAACACAAATTTGAAGAGTAAACATAAAATACCTTTTAATATGAACTTAAATAAAGTCATCGCAAAAGCTTTCTTCAGAACATATTACATACAACTTTGAAATATACCTTTTTGAACATAAAACATGTCTTAACAATTATTTTAACAATTATAAGCAAATTAAGACAAAAACTAACATTTTATGAACTAAAGAAGTTTTTTTTTTATAACAAGGATATCAAAGCTTACAATAATCTTGTTTAACTTGGGGCATTAAACATCTATTTCTCCGCAATAACTGGAGCCCTAGTAACAGTTGTGGGGTTTTCTTTTGATTACTGGTTGCTAGGCAATTGAACCACCATAGGACTGATGCTGAATTTCTTTGCGTTGCTCTGGACATTTCTCTATTCACCAAGGAGAATCAGTTAGTGGGTATCTACACAAAGTCAGTGGTGTCTTTGTATTCAAAGTAGAGTAAGTGGGGCTCAGAAGTTATGTGAAAAGAGAATAAACACCTTAATTTATTTTTGTTTGTAGACAAAAATGACCACTACTTTGCCATGCTTGTAAAAGGACAGCATTAATTTTATTGGAGAAAAAGAAAAAGAATCTTTGGTATGATTCTCACAAAAATTACCTAATTTTATTATGGTTTAATGATTTTACGTCTTTGAAAAGTATCAATAATTCTTTTGTTTCCAAATACAAATATAAAAAGAAAGCTTAAAATAAAGGAGTGCTTGTTAACAACTTTATTTGTTTCATTTTTGTTTGTTTGTTGTTTTGTTTTTGTTTTGTTGGCCTTTGTTTTGTTTTATTTTTGTTTCATTAGATTTTTTGTTTGTATTGCTTGGTTCTGTTTTATTTTTTATGTTGTATTGCTTGTTTCTGTTTAGTTTTTATTTGTATTGCTTGTTTTTTAAATTTAGTATTGCTTGTTTCTGTTTTGTTTTTATGTTGTATTGCTTGTTTCTGTTTTGTTTATATTTTGTATTGCTTGTTTCTGTTTTGTTTATATTTTGTATTGCTTGTTTCTGTTTTGTTTTTATGTTGTATTGCTTGTTTCTGTTTTGTTTATATTTTGTATTGCTTCTTTCTGTTTTGTTTATATTTTGTATTGCTTGTTTCTGTTTTGTTTTTATGTTGTATTGCTTGTTTTTATTTTGTATTGCTTGTTTCTGTTTTGTTTTTATGTTGTATTGCTTGTCTTTTATTTTGTATTGCTTGTTTTTGTTTTGTTTTTATTTAGTATTGATTGTTTCTGTTTTGTTTTTATTTTGTATTGCTTGTTTCTGTTTTATTTTATTTAGTATTGCTTGACTTGTGGGTGGTTCATAACTTTGATGGTTACAGGCTGCAGAACTGCAGCAATAAAAAACAGTCCCAATAAATTGGTCCATTCCATAGGATGAAGAGTTAACCTCAGTGGGGGCGGTTGGAGAAGCGGGGGGATTCTTTACAACAATAATGACAAGTCATTGGAGTGGTACCAGTTCACTCGGTCCGGTTGTAGCTGTGCATTCAGTGTCCAGTCGCCGATGGGTTAGAAGGAAGGGGGGAGGAAAGGTGGGATCTGCAGCAAGAAGGAAGTGAGACAGCGAAAAATGAAAAGCAAACAACTGCCTTGATCAGGGGGAGGAGTAAGCACGGGAGAAAAAAAAGACAGGGTAGAATAGAGGAAAGAGAAATGAGGAGAGTTGAGTCAAAGGGCCGTGTCTTCTTTCCATGTGGTGACCAGTTGGCAAGCCAGAGACATGGACGAAGTAAGAGGTAGAAACTGAAGTGCTGTCTCGCTCCCCTTGGAAGAACTCTTTTTAGACATATATCAAGGACGAGCGTGGTGCAGCGGAGAGGATATAGAAGAGGTGTGGATGAGGTGGAGTCTGGACAGCAAGTGAGTAGGTCATATTGCTTGTTTTTGTTTTGTTTGTTGTTGTTTAGCTTATGTGTGCCCAAGCCGCCTCACCTTGATGGCGAGACTCTGCTCGTCGTCGTAGCCGACCCACTGGTCACCCAGCACGGCATACGGCACCTGCTGGGACTCGATCCAACGGCGTGTTGCACCCCGGGACAGGAAGTCACACACCTACAGCCAGCAGTTAAGGCCACAGAGGTCACAGAGGGCAGAGGGACCAACAGAACACAGCAAATTGAAAAGCGCATCTCAGAACGGATAAAATATTCACCCTCAGTAGGGGTGAGTGACAACCATCTTTAAATCTGAGCGAAAACTGCTTAAAGTGCTTCGGTATGAATCAACTATGAACAAAGTCAAAGATTGACCGCTGTCCAGTGTAGGGATGGATGGCAACCATGTCTAAATACAAGCACAAACTGACTTGTTATGAATCAACTATAGAGTGGGTGTCATGATGTCACAAGACAACTTTCGGTGGCCATATTGGATGACATACAGAAGGCTTGCAACTGCCTACACTCTGCTTATTTACTGATTTGTTGTTTTATTTGTCACTGTTTTGAGCAGTTTGGCTTCAGAAGTTGTTGCTAAAGTGCTGTAAGTAAACACATTGGATGTAAATTGCCCAAAACCTCCCTGACCCCTGACTGCTGAGTGGTGACGTCACGTGCACTCCCTCTATAAACAAGCTGTGGAGGTCCCTGTTTCAAGACTCAGTGTTCATTTATATTGGTATATAGTGGAGGAACTTAGAAAGAGTGCAAATAAACTAAGATGACAGCCACTAGATCCTCTCGATTAGACTTTTAGGATCTACACAATTTTTTTAATTCTGACTCCAAAGATAGTGGGCTATGATAGATAAGCATTGGAACTATAGATTGTAAAACCATGTCTGACATGATTACATTACATTCGGAGTTGGTTTGTCGTCTCAGTGGACTTATACCGGGTGACACCAGCACCTACCTCATAGTATGCCAGGTACCCAGCCTCGCGCGTAAACTCCCCGGCGGAACCACCACCGGAAGTGGCCGCCCCTACACCGGAAGTGGACGGGTCGGTGAGGCTGAATGAACGCCCGTACAGTGGGAGACCGATGTTTATTTTCCGTCGAGGCGCCCCCTGGCGGAGCCAATAGTTGGCAGCAAACTCCTGTAAGGAAAGTAAGTAGGTAAGTATGTAGGTGATATGGTAAGTAAGTAGTTAGGTAAGTATCTAAGTAGGTTGGGAAGTGGTCAGATGAGAAGGCGAATCGGTAAGAGCGCTGGTTCGCCTCCTGTAGGGGAAGTCGTGGGGTCGAATCTTGGCATAGTTATAGCAATGACTTACAAAAATTGATATTAGTTAAGTCTTGTCAAGCCTGGTGCTTGGCAATAATAGGATAGGGCAAGGACTAGCTTCCTCGGTGTCAGGATAGTGTGACTGGGTGGGATATCAAGTCATATGTTGCTGACAACGCAGTCTATCAGTGAGGCAGCACTATAATGTATAATGTTGCCATGAGTGTTGACATTGTCACAAGTCAGTATGATATTACCTTAGATGTAAACCTTCAGCATACAAACCAACTGATTGGTTGATTGTTACTATGTTAGTTATTCTGATCCATGTCGGCAGCAAAGGCTATATTCACGGCGAGAAGTGTTCAAACATTATGCTGTTGTATCAGTGTTTAACCATCGCTTTTACACAGAATGTAGAAGCTTAAATTAAGTATAAATGTGTCAAATGGTATCATTTTGTTGTAAAAACACCCAACTTGTATGAGGTGGTAGAGTCCTGCTGTCTACCAAAAATAGCACTTCTTGGTTTTCCAAGGCTAGTGTGCTAGCCAGTACACTACCTAGGCTCCTTAATGCAATCACCCTATCCACGCCTACCTGCCTCTGTGTCTCCTTATCTGAGAGGTGAGTGCAGACAGTAGCTAGTGTTGACCATCATATTTTAGAAGTCTTTCAACTAGTGAGCAATTTAGTCACCGGACTATAGGGTCCGATTCAGATGTTCTATAAATGTAGGTCAAGGTCACTCACCACATTCAGGAAGCGCTCATCGTCTTTCTCAGAAGGATGTGCGTGAAGAGGACTGTTGTGTCCAGTCTTCGACTCCCACTTCCCATGGAGGTCATACGTCATCACGTTGATGAAGTCAAGGTACCTGCAACAAAGGTCATAGGTCGTGAAGGGCAACGTAACTGACAGCAAGGTCATGCATATATTTCACTAAGAGGTTAAAAGCTGCACAATCAGATCAAAGCATATATCACTTTTCTGAACCAGAATGCTGATCTAATTTTGTTCCTACATCCCCAGCTCAGACTCGCCGTGAATATGGCCTATGCTGCCGACACAGCGCAAAGCCACCACAAATCAATCAAACCATACTTAGATATCAGTGAACTCATTAAACGCAGATTGCAGTTTGGGGTGCCTATCCTATGCTGCTAGGCTCGAAAACGGGTAAATAAAGCCCAATGTCCACCATTATGGTGTGAACATTTTATAAGTGACTTCTGTATCTTTTCATCTTGAATGTCTTCAAAGTTAACCCTTTAAGATAAATCTGTATTCAAAGTAGGTTGTAGCGACCAACCTAATGTATGTATCTACAACATATGGCAGACACTCAAAAGCATCAGGTAATGCAACTCTAAGGTGGCTGAACATGTGAAATAAAAAGACATATTCTGGTGTTAATGAGATCAGGGTGACCACGCCAGAGGTCAACTGGAATGATGTCAATACAAGCTAGGTGTATGCTATGTAAATTCACGATGTAAATCAGGTCGGAAAAGTAGGAAATAATTAGGGAGAAAATAACAAGAAATATTATGTTTGTTTGTGTTTTATGTCCTAGTAACATCTAAGGTCATACCAGTTTGTTGGTTGTTGGAGTTTTACGTCCTGGCAACATCTAAGGTCATATGAGGACGGGTACCGACTTATGACAGCGCGCACTCATGGCGACTTTATAGTACTGCCCCACTGTAAAACCAGGCCGCCAACACCATGACCAATATCCCACCCAATCACACTATCCTGCCACCGAGCCAACCAGTCCTTGTCCTATCCTAATGATGCGCGAAAAGGAAGAAAGCAAGGCGCAGGTGGGAAAAGAGGCGCTTTATTGAGAACACCTCAGGAAAGAAAATACAATATGTACAGGGCAACTAAGGCAGGCGCCTCAGGGGTGGGTGGGTGGAGGAAAAAGGCAGAGCGTGGAGGAGGCTGGAGGGCGAGTGACTGAGGGAGGCCGGCGGGCAGCCTTATAAGGGAAAGCAGGAGGGCGATGGCAGGGGAGGTGAGAAAGCAGTGGGCCCGGGGGAGGGCGAGGGAGAAAGCTGAGAGGCGGACGTCGCGCGAGGTGCGAACGCCGCGCGACTACCGGGGAGGGGGGGGGAGGGTCACCGACTTATGACAGCACGCACTCATGGCGACTTTATAGTACTGCCCCACTGTAAAACCAGGCCGCCAACACCATGACCAATATCCCACCCAATCATACTATCCTGCCACCGAGCCAACCAGTCCTTGTCCTATTCTAATGATGCGCGAAAAGGAAGAAAGCAAGCCGCAGGTGGGAAAAGAGGCGCTTTATTGAGAACACCTCAGGAAAGAAAATACAATATGTACAGGGCAACTAAGGCAGGCGCCTCAGGGGTGGGTGGGTGGAGGAAAAAGGCAGAGCGTGGAGGAGGCTGGAGGGCGAGTGACTGAGGGAGGCCGGCGGGCAGCCTTATAAGGGAAAGCAGGAGGGCGATGGCAGGGGAGGTGAGAAAGCAGTGGGCCCGGGGGAGGGCGAGGGAGAAAGCTGAGAGGCGGACGTCGCGCGAGGTGCGAACGCCGCGCGACTACCGGATAGGGGGGGGGGGGGGGGAGGGTCTCTTCCTCTCCACGCATCAAACGCAATGCTCGCATTACGACCAATGCTGAGTGCCTGGGTAGGAAGCGACAAATATCAAATTTGTGTGTCATTGGTTTGACTCGACCGGGAATTGAACTCCCGACCTTCTGCACGGGAGGCCTGCACTCTGCTGATTTGGGCCACTGCGCCTGGTAAGGTCATATCAGGACAGGTACTAATTTGTGACAGTGCACACTCATGGTGACTTTATTGTGCTGCCTCATTGAGAAACCAGGCTGCTGGCACTGATCCAATTTCCCCCACTGTCACATTATCCTGACACTGAGTTAATCAGTCCTTTCCCTATCCAATTAATGTCGAGCGCCAAGCTAGGTAGTAACAGGTATCAATTTCTGAGTCATTGGTTTAATTGGGCTAGGAGTAGAAAGCCTGACGTTCCACCAGCTAGCACTCTTACTGCTTCGGCCACCATGTGGGATCACAGGAAGTACTAGGTAGGCGGTAATAACCAGTGCACCCATAACCACCATCACATCACTCATCACTCGGTGCTGTTTTATAACAGCATCGTCACTTAGCTGAGTCTTACTTGGCAATGTTCGGGATGTCGTAGCCATTGTCTATGTTCGACTTCCCAGCAGGCACTGCGGCAGTTAGCAGAAGTCGGGGCTTTCCGGTTTGTCGGGCCTCCCGTTCGAACCCCTGGCGCAGCGACTGTAACAAGTACCGGAAGTTGGGAGGTTTCTTACAAAATCTCAAAATGGAGGACATTGCATTATGCGGTCATAGTTTACCATATACATACATATATATACATATATATATATATGTATATATATATATATATATATATATATATATATATATATATATATATATGTATATATGGTGCATTTAAAAATTTAATTAAAAGAAAAGTATTGCAAAGACCTTACTGAAGTTTATGTACAATATGACCTTGACCTTTCAGAAGTTTATATACAAGGTGACCTTGGCTACACTGATGCTTACCTACAATGTGACCTTGGATTTGTACAATGTGACCTTGGCTTTCCTGATGGTTATGTGCAGTGTGACATTGGATTTACTGATGCTTATGTAAAATGTTAACATGATCTTAATGACGTGTATGTACAAGGTGACCTTGAGCTTGCTAATTTTTATGTACAAGGTGCCCTTGACTTCACAGATATTTCTGTAAAGGTGTCCTTAATGTTACAGGTATTTCTGTACAAGGTGACCTTGAGGATGTGTATCTACAAGGTAGCTTTGACCTTACTGATGCTTATGTACAAGGTGACCATGACCTTACTGATGCTTACGTACAAGGTGACCTTGACTTTACTAACCTTCACAAGGAAGGAGAACCTCCACTTGTCTTCTGCTGGGCTCCCTCGTGAACCCGGGTACTCAAAATCAAGGTCAAGGCCATCGAAGCCTCGCTTTCGCAGGAACTCGATGGATGTGCGAACAAACTCGTCCTGAACAAACAGAAACAATGGTTTGTTAAAGGCGCTTATGAAATTAATGTGGATATACATTATAAGTTGTGGAATCTGATCAAACCTGTACCCCTTCCCCCATGAGCTAGGATCATAATGATTCATGCGCTGGTGTTATTTAACTTACGACTCAGATTACCTCTGCTGCATCATCACCGGTCTAAGGTAGCGAAAGCAAATAATTAAATATTATAGATGAATCAGATAATACAACCCATAATGCTGTACCCTTCTCAGACACCGTCCCATTACTAACATTTATCACCAACAAACAACTGTGTAAATGACTGACGGCTGCAGCCCAGTGTTTCAGTGCTGACAAATTATTACATTCTGATGAATATACAAATATTTGCCAACGAAATAAACCGGAAATGTATTGGACTGGCCGATGTTGGGATTATGAAGCCTCTTTGGATAATTGAGAATTCAAAGGTTATCAGCATTACCTTATCACCTTACTCAGCAGCTGCCTAGTAAGTACTACTCTCTCCGTCCACGGACATTAAACCACATTTCCCCATCCATATATTACAAGCAGTTCAAAGCTCACCATATGATTAGATTCATGATGCTCTGATGAATATTCATGTAAGAGATCATGCTGGGATCACGTGAGCGGATCCCTAAAGCTGCATAGTCCGGTCCAAGCAGCAAATGTTCAAAACCAAAACATTTCGTTAGATTTGAATGTATATATCCAACTTAGACGCTGATGCACTCACACTAAACATTTATTGGCGTTTGGAGCTCCTGTGCTACTCTGCCACGTTAAGAAATGGATGAACAAAGCACATCCAGCATTATATCAGTGTGCAGACCTACATTCATTTGGCATGTTTTCAATTCAAATATTTCCAAAGTTGAGCAGCTGAGACATGTGATGCCTTAAACTAATATAAATAGATTATACAGATCAGCAACAATATACTTACAGTAAAACCTCTCTAACCGACCACCTCCACAGATCGGCCACTCCCCTATATTGATCGCTTTATTTGGGTCCCAAACGATTGCCCATACAATACCTCCCACCTCCCTAAATGGACCATTTAAAGTCGGTCCCATGGTCGGTCGATTTGGAGAGGTTTTACTGTATATATTAAAAATGGCAGAAACACAACACCATTGATTATTGCTACTTAATCAAGGGCTTACCTGGCCACTGCGGCTCTGTAGCATCGATGTCATCTTAGACGTGCCAAAGTTCCAGCCTCCAATGGCCAGCAGGACCTTTAAACCTGGCTGCTGCAGCTTAAGCGCGTTCACCTTCGTAAACCTACAGGAGACGGAACATCAAATGATGGGAAGATACCATTAATGAAACACATTATTTTTACGAATGTACTGGCTGGCATATGTGATTCTGGGCTGTCACTGTTGATAAGAGAAGGAGGCAGTGTTGATTTTGATATATTTCTGGTCTAAGTACATGCTATATATACATATGTCATGATTCCTAGTGATGCTGGTGCAATCATGAGGAACAAGTGGTAATACAGTAGTTTGTCACGGTCTACACACTGTAAGGTGCTGTCACCTGATCGATTGACGTAACACTAGTGTAACTATGAGGATATACTAGTAATCCAGTAATGTCTGTCAGTAACTACGCTCTATAAAAGGCTGCCACCTGGTGGATAAAATTGACACTCGTGTTGCCACGAGGACCTTATAGGTAATGCTGTAGTGACTGTTAGGGTTTATGCAGGGTAATATGCTGCCACCTGGTGGATTGAAGTAATACTAGAGTAACTAAGAGGAACTATGGGTAATGCAATAGTGTCCGTCAGAGCCTACACCTGGTGGTTCATAATAACACTAGTGTAAGCATGAGGAACTAGTGGTAGTGTAGTTGTGTCTGTCAGGGTTTACACACGGTAAGGTGCTGCCACCTGGTGGATTGGGGCAGCACTAATTTAACTATGAGGAACTACTGATAATGCAGTAGCATCTGTCGGGATCTGGTTCATTCTCTCAGACTGGGTATTACATATTTGGTTTTCATGCTATGATGGTGATGATTAATTCTGTCTTATTTTGGTAGAAAGTCAAATAATTATTGTTGCCTCTGTGTGCTAAGTATGTTAGCAATATTACATGTATATTATCTATCTCACAAATGTATCAAAAGTATGCTTCTATGATTTTGTGATAAAGTGCAAACATGAAAATTTACACATCAACATCATGCATTTACCCAAACTTTAAAAAAACCTTTTTAAAGACTGTTTACTTGTATGACATAATCTTGTTTTCTTAACTGTAATCAATAATATGTCGTTTGAATTAGTTGTGTATGTTAAGATGATGGTCTGGATGTGCGTTTGATTTTGATGTTACATGAGTGATATTATTTTATTAACATATTATTCAATTTGTATAAGATCAAAATCTAAAAGTAAAATAGCTTCCCCCCCCCAACTCTGGCATATGAACGACATGTAAACCTTCATATGAAGACGGATTCTGCTATTATTTGTAATGCTTTCTGCTATTATTTGGAAGGTTTTCACTTTTGTTCCCAGTTTCAGAGAAGGACCCGTCTACACACGGGATGGAATGTTGGAATTTGTACATGTACCGACGGTTATGGTAGCTTGCATTCCCTCTGGTTTCCAAGAAATTCTTTATTTAGGGTGTCATTCCTAAATTTTCAAATTTATTATGACTGTACAAAGCATACAACAGACGAGGAACGGAATTCTCAAACGTGCATGAAGTCTATAGTTGATTAAAATGTTGATACAACATAAACCACGGTCATGTTGTGTGATCAAATCTTGACGCATATTAGGCTATTACTTTGTCGGGGAGGGGCAGGGGGTAGGGCCTACTAGTAAAGTAAGTACCCTTTGTATGACCATTAAAATGCAGACAACCTCTTACAATCCACCATCACATAACTTACTCAGAAACTACAAATGGGAATCTTAAACCTGCATTATCCGATGAATGCATCAACTTTTCTAAACCAAACATTTGTATAGATTTGGTTCTACATATCCAACTGAGATACTGATGCACCTATTCAACATTTATTGCTGCATATAATGGCATACTAAGTCAATTTAACAGAACCTGTCACTACTATCCAGCATTTCAATGAGCGGGCCAACATTAATTTAGCATGTTTTCACTCCAAATATCTCAAAATAAATGCCAACGTTTTGAAACCCTAATTGACTTTGATTTAAAATATAACAGATAGTGGTGATAACTAATATCCCGAACATTTTATGTAACAATTACGGCAGAACCTGAAACCATCGGACTCGCGGGTTTAAGTTCGGTGAGTGCACGGGAGCGGCGTTCCCAATGTGACATGTTTAGTTAGGAAATAAATCACACTCTGAACTTGGAGGTGGGACCAGACGGACAGCCGAATTACGGCCTGCTTTGGGAGATCGTGGGATTCGAGCCCATGGGTTCGTGGGTTCGACCCCTGGTCGAGTCAAATCAATGACTCAAAAATTGATACTTGTTGCTTCCTAGCCAGCGCTCTGCATTATTAGGATAGGGCAAGGACTGGTTGGCTCAGTATCAGGATAATGTGACTGAGTGGGATATCAGGCCATGGTGCTAGTGGCCTGGTCTCCCACTGGGGCAGCACTATAAAAGTCCCAATTAGTGCGCACTGTCACAAGTCGGTACGTGTCCTGATATGACCTTAGATATTGCTAGGACGTAAAACAACAAACAAATTCGGAGGCGGGCAATCCCTGCACGTGCAATACGACGTCTGTCCTCTGAACACCCCGGGGGTGGTTGCCGAATTCAAAGTTGTATAATCTGAGCGTTTTGAGTTTCTCCCATATTTTTTAGATAAACATACCACATTGACCATTTTAATCTACTTTACTTTAATTTAAACTTTGGAGATATTTGAAATGAAAACATTAACAATTAATTTCGGAGTGCATACAATAGGCCGAGTGCTTTCTGAGACCCAGACGCGGGGACCCAACAGGTCCCGAATCAAGCTCCTCACCAGGGGAGTGTGGGGTGGAGGCACACTGCATTGATAACTGATGCAGTGTACATGCTAGACACAAGGGGTATTGACCAATTTCATATGACGTCATCAAGTCAGTGCACACGCTGCTTGGCTGCAGGACA
This sequence comes from Branchipolynoe longqiensis, assembly GCA_030323885.1. NCBI lineage: Eukaryota > Metazoa > Annelida > Polychaeta > Phyllodocida > Polynoidae > Branchipolynoe > Branchipolynoe longqiensis. The sequence continues at coordinate 19,572,560 of CM059202.1, forward strand.
ACATCTGGTCACACTGCAAACTCAATGGCTATGAGCAATCTTCATAGAGAAAAGGTGAAATATCTCTTAAACCAAACCACCTAGCCACAAACTGAACTGGAAGACGTATAGAAAACATATTCAAAGAAGAGATTATATTAAATTTATAAGGTTAGGGCTCTGCATTTCTATAAATTTTGAATAAAATCGACGTATTGCACTGCGCGTACCGGCAGACTCAATGCATTGTCAATGGCCGTGAGCAAAACTAATGAATCTTAATACAGAAAAAGTTAAATATCTCTAAAACCACACCACCTAGAAACAAACTGATCGGAATACACATAGAAAACATGTTTACCAAAACGATTATATTAAATTAATGAAGTTAGGGTTCTGGATTTCTATTAATTTTGAATAAATCTGAGGTTTTGCACTGCGCGTACTGGCAAACTCACTGGCAGTGTGCATTCGTTCTGCAGCCAAGCTGCACGAGCATACACAATGTTTACAAACATTGAAAGGGGTCTATACACAGTGATAGCACACATGGTGGTCAGTGTGTGTGCAAGGTGCACGTGTGGAGCAACAGTGGACCCTGCTGCCTGCACACACGGATAGGGGGTTACTATGGTTACCAATTCGGTCAGGGTGGGGGTGAACTCCGTAGTTAGGGTATCGGAGGATGGGTGACGTGAACACACATATAGGAAGTGGTATTTTATCTAATATAAAATATTTGCTCCTACAATTTCATTCTAATGTACATTAGAAACACATGTATGGCAAGAACCCTACCAAGTCTGATCATAATGGGCGTATTCGATTAATCATCTCGGGTCACCTGAGCTACATTTTGGCACATGCGCACATCCTACAGACTCGGGTTAAATAAATGAAAATGCTTCTCCATGCTCGGGGTGGAAAAAATGGTGGCTTAATCCAAAACCTTTTTCTTTAAATAACCGATATAACTACAGCAAAATAAGATTTAAAGTATTTGATGATTGCATAGTTTAGTTATATTTCCATTTCATTAATCCAGGTTATTACCAAAAAAAAACATGTAGGAGTGGTACCAGTAGCTGCTATCCTACAGGACGGAACCAGTGCAAATGTAATGTCATTGTTCCTAGCTACCCCCAGCCAAGATGTGGTGGGTTACTGGGGTCGGGAATTTTTGCACACGGCACATATTTTTGTCGACTCCACTCGCAGTGTTCGATTTGAAATTCTAGCAACTCAGGTAACCCGAGTCACTCGGGTCGTGTTCATCGAATACGGCCCAGGGCGCATATGGTTAGGGTAATGCTTAGGGGGGTGTAGGTACAAGCGTTATGTGATGTGTATGGTCTAGCGCTATGGAGCATTGCAATCGGCTGGATGGATGTCTAATTTTGATGTTACATAATATTTGAGCAGTCCATTATAGATTCAAAGTGAGTTAAGAGTCAATAGTGACGGATAGGGTGGGACTGGGAGGGTCACTAACTTCTGCCATGTAAAGTGAAGCTGTGACCCAACATGTATTACAGCTTCAGTCCTTGTTGAGGGACATTCCAATCTCAACGTTCCTCGGGTCACGTGAACTTACATCCCGCCTCTGTACTTGGTGTCGTCGTCGTTCCATTCGAAGGCTGTCAGTGAGTTGCCCTCCATGTTGGAGAAGGCGTAGATGATGTGGGTACACAGGTCCAGGGGGATGTTGTTTGGCTTAAACTTGCCGGTACCGGGCCGGTACTGCGACCAGTTTGTGTAGTAGCAGACGACCCTGTGTCCTTCATTGTTGTAGTCTGGAACCAGCCAAGCAGACAACATAGTTAGAAGGAGCAAAGGAGATGACATGGTTAGAACCAGCGATGGAGATGACATGGTTAGAGCCAGCAAAGGAGACAACATGGTGTGGTGTTCTCTGTGGCGGAGTGGTTAGAGTGTCTGACATTTTTCTAGGTCAGACTCCTAATCTGAAGGTTGGTGGTTCGATTCCCCGTGCCCCCACCTCTGCCAATTTGGATTTCCACCGCTGTGTATAATTTACAGCGTCATCAAAGGCCAGTTGCTCTCATACCATGTCTATGTGGTGTGGGAGGTTAAAAATCCCTTGGGTCGGTAAAAGTGTAGACTCAGGCTTTCTATCGACAAACTGTCTAATGGTGAAAACAAGTCTATTTAGGCTTATCCATGATAGGTAGTAAATCTTCAATAAAAAAAAGAGAAAAAGAAAAAATGGTTAGAACCAGTGAAGGAGACAACATGATTAGAACCAGCAAAGGAGATGACATGGTTAGAACCAGCAAAGGAGACAACATGGTTAGAACCAGCAAAGGAGACAACAATACCAGGTCATGGTGCTGGCGGCCTGGTTTCCCAGTGGGACAGCATTATAAAGTCGCCATGAGTGCGCACTGTCACACGTCGGTACCCGTCCTGATATGACCTTAGATGTTGCTAGGATGTAAAACAACAACAAACAAACAAGAACTAGCGAAGGAGATGACATGGTTAGAACCAGCAAAGGAGACAACATGGTTAGAACCAGCGATGGAGACAACACGGTTAGAACCATCAAAGGAGACAACATGGTTAGAACCAGCGAAGGAGATGACATGGTTAGAACCAGCAAAGGAGACAACACGGTTAGAACCAGCGATGGAGACAACACGGTTAGAACCATCAAAGGAGACAACACAGTTAGAACCAGTGAAGGAGACAACATGGTTAGAACCAGCGAAGGAGACAACACGGTTAGGCAAAGGAGACAACACGGTTAGAACCAGCGATGGAGACAACACGGTTAGAACCATCAAAGGAGACAACATGGTTAGAACCAGCGAAGGAGATGACATGGTTAGAACCAGCAAAGGAGACAACACGGTTAGAACCAGCGATGGAGACAACACGGTTAGAACCAGCGAAGGAGACAACACGGTTAGGCAAAGGAGACAACACGGTTAGAACCAGCGATGGAGACAACACGGTTAGAACCATCAAAGGAGACAACACGGTTAGAACCATCAAAGGAGACAACATGGTTAGAACCAGCGAAGGAGATGACATGGTTAGAACCAGCAAAGGATACAACACAGTTTGAACCAGTGATGGAGACAACACGGTTAGAACCATCAAAGGAGACAACACAGTTAGAACCAGTGAAGGAGACAACATGGTTAGAACCAGCGAAGGAGACAACACGGTTAGGCAAAGTGTCACTTCTGAGATACCAAAGTCGATGACCAGCAAGCCCTTATCAGACTTTTTGCCGTGCTAGCGTTGGGGTGAAGCACGCAGTTGAAAAATGAACAAAGTCTATTTATTTAAAAGTTGTGTTGTTGGGGTGGTTCAAACAAACGGAACATTGCCCCTAGGGCAGGACGAAAACCCTTCTTTAATGCTCACATAGAGACAAGGCACTTACATTTAAATACACAGGGTACAGTTTGCCAACTATACATACATAGCTGATACACGATCCTGGTCGTGGCACCAGTGTGATGGAGGTGATGCAAAGAAAGGGAACATTGTGCTTAGAACCCACATTTCTGCCATTCCAGTGCGCGTGTCCTGACCATTAGACTACCTAGGCTCCCTGATGCAATCAGCCTACCTGTTCACATGGCTCTTTGCCTGGTGGTCAGTGCAGATTATTACGGTTACATAATCTGATGAAATCATTACAATTATTAAACTAAAGCACTCGCCAATATTTGACCCTACATATGTAACACTGCTGCACTTATTACCGTTGCACAGTCTGATGGGTTTGAGTTTCTGTCATTTTCTGAGATAAATATATTGGGTTAATCGTTATAACCTAACTTACTTTAGTTTGGAGTAACTTGGATTTAGGATGCCTAAGTTAGGCGATATATAAAGTGTAAACATGCACCACCACCGCCACCACTATCAATACAACCACCAGTACCACCACCAGAACCACTATCACCACATTCACTACCACAATCAGTACAGCTACCACCATTATCACTACCACACTCAGTGGTGTTACAACAGGTTTTTTTCAACCTCAGAACAAACACTAACACCAGAGGCCAGCGGTATAACATTTTCAAGGAGAAGCCCAGATTTGAGGTCAGGAAACACTCATTTTTCTTTCGAGTGACAGATCCATGGAACAGTCTCCCAGACCATGTGGTTGAAGCACCAATGGTAGAAGCATTTGAGAGAAGGCTGGATGGACATTGGAGAGGACACCCACAATTATTTGACTTCAGTGCTCCGTCCACTCCATATGAGTGCAAAAAAAAGTTATTTTTAACCATAACTAGCTGGTGTTAGAGGCGCAATAGGGCCTAGATCAGCCAGAATAGGATGTGTAAGTTAATCTGTTAGTTAATCTGTAAGTGCCACTACCACGACCACCACTACTACTATCACAATCAGTACCACCACGACTACAACCACCACGACTACTACCACAATCAGTACCACTACAACCACCACTATCACTGCGGCCACTATTGCCACTACCACTACTGCTACCTTTACCATTACGATTATTATTATTAAGCTGATATTATTTGTCAAATAAGAATGGAAAACATGCAGACATTTATGACACCATTTGTCGCGTGATATGGGTGCACTTGGTCAGTATAGCCATGCCGATATCAAAGCTCACAAGCTCGTTTGGATATTGGCATGGCTATTCACTTCCTACCTAAAATCCATATCTTGCAATAATGTAGTGTTAATGCATATTATATATATCAAATATGTTAATAATGAGGCAATTAAAGCTGCATAGTCCGATGAAATATCAAATTTTCAAAATCAAACCAATTATCTATATTTGATTTTACATATCTATCTTAGATACTTATGCACTTATTAAGCATTTGTTTCTGCATAAAAGGCAATACTGGGTCAATTTAACAGAACCTGTTACTGCAAAAGTATCTGGTGTCAGAGTTTTGGCAAGCTTGCCAAAACTAATTTTCCATGTTTGCACTCAAAATATCTCAAAAGTTTACCAATTAAAATACAAGTAACTTTGAACTATTGTAAAGTAGATACTAGTGATTGATCTAATACATTTATCTCAGAAAAAAATACAGAAATTCAAAACCATCGGACTATGCAGCTTTAACTTAGTTTAAGCCTGCTTATACCCCTGTCACACTACGACGTAATGAGCCAACGTGAGCCTAACGTGGTGATATTTCGTCATTACGTTGATGTACGTTGGATTACGTTATGATGACGTCATAATGACGTTAGAGTGACGTCGAGCTACGTCACATTACGTCGTGTTACGTCGAGATACGTCGAGGTTTTGGACATGTTCAAAAGTTTCAACGTAGGTCGAACGTAAGGGTTTACGTTCGCCGTACGTTCTGTTCACGTTCAGCGAACGTCAATGACGTTAAACGGACGTTATTCCAATGCTCCTCACTACGTTCAACTACGTTCCACTACGTTGACCCCCATTAAACCAAGTGCAAATGCCCACGGGGCGTAATGGGAACGTCAGGACAACGTCAGGAGAACGTCAGGAGAACGTCAGGAGAACGTGCATTCAACGTACGTTCAACGTCTCATGACGTAGCTAACGTCACGTAACGTCCTTCTGACGATGGAATAACGTTCATAACGTTCCGTCAGCGTCATTACGTTCACCTCTCTCGTCGAACGACGGTATCACTACGCTTACCGACGTTACTCTCTCATCCACTATGCTGCATCCACGTTCAACTTCTGCCCAAATTTGCATACTACGCCGAGAAGTTCAACGTTCTTCACGTTCTCCCTACGTTGACGTCGTTACGTCGTAGTGTGACAGCCCCATTACATACACAAGAACTCGACATCACACCAACGCTCCCTGCAATGCATCTCTGATGAGGGGGTCAGGGGGTGGGGTGGGGAATTCGACGGATAAGTCACACAAATAAATTAAGAAAGCCCGAGGCCCTAAATGTGTAATTACCATCCCCATGGGACAGACTTCCGCTCTAGGGACATTATATTATTTCATGTAAATTAGATGTAGTTGTCTGCACTGACCTCTCAGGCCAGGGGCTACATAGACACGTAGGTGTGGATAGGCGATTGCTTGCATCAGGGAGCCTAGGTAGTGTAATGGATAGCACGCACGCCTCAGCATGACAGCTGTCACTCGCTGTCACAAAGTTGACAGTGCCTGTCAATTTTGACGTGTCACTTCTAGAGAACGGTAAACATGAACGAAAGCAGGAGACTCAAACAGCTGTTACATGGCTATTGGGTCGACTTAAGCGTACATTGTCACACTAATTCTCCCATTCTTTACACTACTGAAACGGTGTAATTTAAACATAAGCGGAAGCATTGTGAATTTCAAACATACTTCAACCACTTTAATCTGTCCAAAACTATACATAAATAAAATGTGTGATTATGTCTGAATGCAAAAGTACTACTAGATCTGGTTCACACTGAGAAGGGCTCACTGGGTTGTTTCCGGAAGTTGTGCTCACTCAGTGGACCTAACAAGCACAGTGTGCGCTGGTTGGAGTTTCCTCGTTAATGCGCTTATTATTATGCCTGCTCCTGTGTTGATGGCTGCTAGTTCCCCGCACCCCCGGGGGTGGCGCTACTAATGCACACCGAACACTGCATTGTGCCTTTTAATAATTTGTTTTAAATAGTGAAATGTGGTGTTCTCTGTAGGCAAATAACCAGCACAGAGACCCAGCACTCCGACCCTTCTCCCTGGTATGAGGTCAATGCTGACAACCATTGAGGCTGAAGCCAAATGGTCACATTCTGTGACATCATCCCGGGAAGGGCTGGGTCAAATCACATAAGTTATACGATTCCGTATCAAGCTCAGTCACGTTCAGCTTAATTTCTGTATTTTTTAGTCACATGCACTCACGTTCACTCACTCATGTTCACTCCCGTCCTGATATGACCTTAGATGTTGCTAGGACGTAAAACAACAACAAACAAACAGACATGTTCACTCACATTTAATCATGTTCAGTCATGCTCAGTCACATTGCATTATATTCCCTCACATTCACATATGTTAAGTCATGTTCACCCACGTTCAATCATGGTCGCCCATGTTCACTCATGGTCACCAACATTCATCATGTTCATTATGTTCATCATGTTCATTATGTTCATTATGTTCATCATGTTCATTACATTCATCATGTTCACCACATTCATCACATTCACCAACACTCACTGTGTTCACCACGTTTCACCATGTTCACCCATGTTCACCCACATTCATTCATGTTCACCCACATTCACCCACATTCACACTCTCGCCCACGTTCACCAATGTGCATCACGTTCACCCACATTCATCACATTCCTCATGTTCACCCACATTCCCCATGTTCATCACATTCACTACGTTCATCACGTTCACCCACACTCACCTACAATCACACACTCTCATTCACATTCACCCATGTTCATTACATTCACCCACATTCATGACATTCACCACATTCACCCTTGTTCACCACTTTCACCCACATTCACCATGTTCACCCATGTTCATTACGTTCACCCATATTCACCCACATTCACCCATGTTCACACATGTTCACCACATTCAGCATGTTCACCACATTCACCCATGTTGATTATGTTCACCCACATTCATCCATGTTCACCACATTCAACCATGTTCACACATACTCACCACATTTACACACATTCATCATGTTCACCACATTCACCCACATTCACCACGTTCACCACCTTCAGCACATTCAACACGTTCATCACATTTACTATGTTTACCCATATTTACCATGTTAACCCACATTCACAATGTTCACCCACATTCACCATGTTCATCACCTTCAGCACATTCAACACGTTCATCACATTTACTATGTTAACCCACATTCACAATGTTCACCACGTTCACCATGTTAACCATGTTCACCATGTTAACCACATTCACCCATGTTTACACACATTCACCACATTCACCCACATTCACCATGTTCATCACATTCACCCACATTCACTATGTTCACCACTTTTACCACATTCACCACTTTCACTATGTTCACCACGTTGAACATGTTCACACACATTCACCATGTTCATCACATTCACCATGTTCACCAAGTTCCCCATGTTCACCACATTTGCCCACATTCACCATGTTGACCAAGTTCACCACATTCAACACATTCACCCACATTCACCATGTTCATCACATTCACCATGTTCACTACATCAACCACATTCACCATGTTCACCCACATTCACCATGTTCACCCACATTCACCATGTTCACCAAGTTCACCACGTTCAACATGTTCACCATGTTCAACACATTCACCAAATTCACTCACATTCACCATGTTCATCACATTCACCCTGTTTACTATGTTCACCCATGTTTACCATGTTAACCCATGTTCACCACGTTCACTATGTTCACCCATATGTTCACCTACCTGTTGATGTGGAGACGGCAAGCAGACCGAGCAGGCAAAGGCCCAGTACGAGTTGTCTCATCCTCTCACCAGGGGGCTCTGCAAGGGGAGGCGAAGGGATCAACGCAAAGGTTTACAATCATTCAGCCCTAAATACGGAGAATGGCTGCTGGACGCTACACTATCCATTCTCAGTACTTGTTACGAACACCACAGATAATGAAACCATGGATAAAATAATTTAAAAGGTAAAGACAATCGAAGTAAACCTGTTTCTAGATCTAAATCTAAGCTTTTCTAGATGCACTTTCAATTGTCAAATGTGTTGAAAAGAAACTTGCTTTCCACTAATGCATTTATTAAAGTTGCTTAGTCCGATGCTTTTGAGTTTCTGCCATTTTGTAAAGAGACATACATTAGGTTGATTGCAGTAATCTACCTTAAATTAGTTTAAAGTAACTTTTATTATAAACAGCTAACTTTGGAGATATTTGAAGTGAAAACATGTAACTTAATTGTTGTATGCACCTGTAAATGTGGACACAATAGGCTTCAGCAATAACATACTCTAGTAAATTGACTTAGTTTCTCCTCCTATGCAATAACACAGGCTTCACGAGTGCACCAATATCATAATTGGATAGCTAGAATAAAATCTTGAATAGTATTTGGGTTTTGAAAATGTGATTCCTTCAGCGGGCGATGCAGCTTTAATAGAGCACGTTAATGCTGATGCCTGTGGTGGCCAGCATTTCGACATGCACCCTTAAATTAATTTGGCATGTTTTCACTTCAAATATCTCCAAAGGTAGCCATTTATAACACAAGTTACTCCCAACTAAAGGAAGGTACATTATAACCTAATGTATTTATCCAAATGATGGCAGAAACTCAAAACCATCCGGTTATGCAACATTACATTATTAGTTTAACTCGGCCGGATTAGAACCCCATGGGTTCGACTCCCATATGAAAAGTGGACACTCAACCCATTCAGCAATCTCCTTTATAAATAATGCGCTAAGCCTTAAACCAACTCACACTCCTCTCTTGACGCTGGTGCAGTGACCAGGATGGTGTGCATGCTGTGGTTAATGTCCCTGCCTTGAGCATGTCTCACCAACAAAGGCATCGCAGGGTCACACCGCCACACACGGTCACGTGACAGTACTGACAACTTGGGCCACAGTGTGCCCCTGGCCACACAGTGCCCCAGGCTTCTAGTGAGATCAGTCGGTTTGAGGTAATGGGGAGTTGCAGTTGCGACAAATTAATGCCCTTCATGTGGTCAGGGTAAACTTGTTGACATATATTCATTCGGAGAACCCAGAGTTGTATGCTTCCTTTATTGGTGGCCTTGCATGCCCGTCGCAGAACAGCTGTGACGTCACGCTGGTCAGCGGCACCAAGTGGTCCGCTCTCGATGCCACATTGACCACTCTTGGCTGACTCATACAGTTTTACTCAACAGAGGACCAACTCCCGAGTGCCCACTAACACTCAGACACATTCTACTTGATCGTGGGATTCGAACACACGGGTTCGAACCCTGGTTGAGTCAAACCAATGACTTAAAAATGTAACCTTGCTTTTTTTTTTTTTTTTTTATTTATTTTTATTTTTTTTTATTTTTTTTTATTGAGGCTGTATTTATACTGTCCATAGCATATAAGCCCGGGTACCCAGGCTTGTTTTCAATGCTGGCCAGTTGTAGTGTTGGTGTTATCTTACCACACAGTGGCTGCTGATAAGGTATTTGATTGCCTGCATTTCAGTAGCAGATAGATAATTGGTTGGTATGGTTAGTAGCCTATGTTAGTTTTTTTGGATTTTCTTGGTATATATGTTTTTATTTTTCTACTCTTATTACTAGACTAGCCTACTCCTATTTACATATCATAGGCTTGTACGTAGCTGTGTGGTGTGTTATCTGGCTACTTTTGGCATGGTTACCTTCCATTGGGCATCCCGCTGGTGGGCCGTGACATATCACATGCCCCTTTGCAGTGCAGCTTACTGGGGGTTTCCTAGCCTTATTTTGCACAGATATTTTTTGTAAGTTTTTAGGTCAGGAATTTGTCGTTCCTTTACCGTTTGGGCATTCCACAACTTGGCAGCCATTTCCAGCGTGCTTCTCTCATGAGCTTTTATTCGGCTTCTGGTCTGCTTTAGTAGTGGTGCATTGTTTGCTCTAGTAGCCCTTTGTGGTTTTGTTAGAAGTTTACTGTTTTGACTATAGCTATATGCTAATGTTTTCAAATGAATTATTCTCCTATTTTCTAGTAGTTTCACTTTGGTTCTTTTGTGTTGACAATTTGATGCTTTCATCGACTTTTATGGGAGCTTATACGTTATGGGCAGAATAAAAAAACTTATCACAAAAAAAACAAAAAAAAACAACCTGTCCCATCCTAGCCAGACACTCGCCATTATTAGGGTAAAGCAAGAACTGGTTTGGCTCAGTGTCAGGATAATGTGACTGAGTGGGATATCATTGATTGATTGATTGGTGGTTGCTTTATGCCGTGTCGGCAGCATAGGCCATATTCACGGCGAGAAATGTTTGTTTTTGTTCAAACCATCGCTTTTACATGTAAAAGCATACAATCAATTTTGTGTCAATAGTCACTCATGAATTTTTTAAACTCACAATCATATAGTTTCTGGTCAAGCTAAATAAAATTCTAGATGATAGTATTATTCACTGATGAAATTTGTTTAAAAAGCTATATGAGGTGGTACAAACCAGCTGCCCTCAAAAAGGCTAAAACGTTTTCTTGTTTTACTTTAGTAAAAAGGTCATGCATGCTGTTTGCAGTGTAAAATTGTTGGCACAGGGCCATGACATCCACACAGTTTAATAAAGTGTGTTTTAATGTCAGTGGGGACTGACATCCAATACATTCAGGATGTCCCCCTTGAGCAGAAAAAGTTTTTTAGCCACGAGTGGCCAATACAGCATCTTGTTAAAACAACCTGGCCGTGTCGCCCTTCCAGGCAACTCTGCGGCAGTCCGTTTACGGAGGGGGTAATTCTATGGAGTTTGTTGTTTGGGTGTTCATCCCATTCGATCTGCCATAGGTTCCAGATGTTTTTTTGAATGGTAGGTTTCAGATCAGAGTGGGGAATATGACAATGTTGCAAAGGAGCAGTCAGGGCTCGAGTGGCCGCTTGATCTGCTCTCTCATTTCCTGAGATACCCACATGACTGGGCACCCAAAATAAGTGAATGTCAAATTTTGTTATTGAAAGAGGGTTTAGTTTAATGAGTACTTTAAGTAGTATTGGGTGGTCCAGTTTCCTATTGTTTAAAGCCTGAAGGCAGGAAAAAGAGTCAGTGAAAATGACGACTGCTGCCGCAGAGACTCTGTTATCTGTCTTTGACCCATCAGTGTAAATGGCTAGGTGGGAACTAAAAGCACTTCGCACATCGATAAAGCTTTCATGATATGAAAGTGGGTGCGTTTGGGATTTCTTTGACATGACCAGCTGGAGGATAATGTTTGGTTTCCTCAGCTGCCAAGGAGGAATAGCTGAATATTGTGAGGGTGCTATATTAAAAAGGTAATGGAATACACCAAGTCTGGAGAAATAACAATTGTTATGGGCGATTGGAATGCGAAAGTTGGAGAACAACATGAATATCCAGTAACAGGAAGATTTGGCTTAGGTGAGAGAAATGATCGTGGTGAATACTTGATAAATTTCTAAACGAACTATACAATGATGACAGAGGGAACCCACCCACAATTGAGAAAGAAGATGGGAATATTATATTAGTATCAGAGGTTGAGCAGGCTATCAATGATCTAAAGGCAGGTAAGGCTCCTGGAAGTGACCAGATAACATCAGAAATGATAAAAGGACTAGATGAAGTGGGGATTCAAATCATTCATAAGCTAGTAACTGACATCTATGAGACTGGATTTATACCATTGAATATGAATGAATCCATATTTGTACGACTCCCAAAGAAGCTAAAACCAACATTGTGTACTGAGTACAGAACACTAAGCCTGATGAGTCATATGTTGAAGATGATCCTGAAAATAATTTTACTGAGAAACAGACAGAAAATTGAAGAACAAATCAGTAACGTACAAAGTGGGTTTATATCTGGAAGAGGTACACGTGAAGGGATTTTCAATATGAGAATGATTTGTGAACGTTATTGTGAAGTGAACCAGGATGTTTATGCCTGCTTTATTGACTATGAGAAGGCCTTCGACCGAGTCAATCATGAACTGTTAATCAAATGTTTACAAGATATTGGTGTCAATGGCAAAGACATTAAACTAATTGTGAACTTATACTGGACACAACGTGCATTTATAAAAATGGAGCAGGGCCTATCGGATGAAGTTATGATTAAACGAGGAGTTCGACAGGGGTGTGTATTGTCACCATGTCTATTTAACCTGTACACAGAGATGATTTTCAGACACATTGAAGATTGCAAGGGAGTGACAATAGGTGGCATGAACGTCAACAATCTTAGATATGCCGATGACAGTGTAATACTAGCAGACAGTGAGAAAAACCTACAAGATATAGTGAATAGAATCAATAAAGCTGGAATACTATTCAACATGAAGATGAATGCCAGGAAGACCAAAACAATGGTTATAAGTAAAAAGACAGATAAACCAAATGTCAATATAACCATAGATGGCACAAACATAGAACAAGTATCCGAATTCATATATCTCGGACAAAAGATTACAAATGATGGGAGATGTGAGGAAGAAATTAAAAGAAGGATAACAATAGCCCGAACAACATTCTCCAAAATGTATAGAGTGTTAACATCAAGTAAGATATTAATACAAACAAGGAAGCGTATTCTTCAGTGTTATGTGTGGTCTACTCTAATGTATGGGGCAGAGACATGGACAATCTCTAAGAAAATGTACAAACGTTTAGCAGCATTTGAGATGTGGACTTATCGAAGGATGATGAAAATATCATGGACAAAGAAGATCACCAACAAAGAAGTTCTCAGAAAAATTAAAAATAAGAAAAGCTTGTTTGCCACTATACAGACAAAGAAACTTATTTATTTTGGCCACATCATTCGTCAGAGTTCAATATACCGTACATTGTTGGAAGGGAAGGTGAATGGCAGCAGAGGGAGAGGGAGACCAAGAACATCATGGTTTACAAATATTTCACAGTGGACAGGCTTGAATTATTCACAGTCTATCAGAACAGCACAACATCGGGACAAGTGGAGAACCATTGCATCCAACCCTCGACTAGAGGATGGAACTATTGATTGATTGATTGCTATATTATGTAGATTTGCCCCCAGGGCCTCCAAATGAGCCGTTATTCTGAGGCCTAACGGCTTTATGTATTTTGGCCTTGCTTCATAGAGGCGTTCATATGGTGGCATAAAAATGTACTTATAGACAGGATTTAAAATATTTCCTTTTAATTTTATCACATATTGCATAGGCAGTTTGAGCAGGCTACTCTTAAGGGAGGGCTCTCGGCCTTCGACATATAGGCTCTGGATGGGCGAAGTTCTAAAAGCCCTCAGGGCTAGCCGAAGGCCTTGATGGTGTAAAGTGTCTAACTGTGATATGTATGATTTTCTGGCTGAACCATAAACAATACAGCCATAGTAGAATTTTGAACATATTAATGTTCTATATAATTGGAGCAGGACAGTGCTGTTTGCTCCCCACTGTGTGTGGGCTAGAACTTTTAAAATGTCCAGTCCCTTAAGGCATCTAGAATTTAAATACTTAATATGAGGGATAAAAGATAATTTGTTGTCAAAGATGACTCCTAAAACTTGTCTCTTTGATGACTTTTATGGGATCAATTCCAATTGTTAAATTAGGTTCATGGTGCAAAGTTCGTAAAAGACAAAAATGCATCAAACGGTTTTTGATTTGGAGAATCTAAAACCATTTTCCATTGCCCATGAGGAAAGGCTATTTATGTTTAATTGGAGCTGCCGTTCTATAGTGTTCATATTTTTGCCTTTATAACTTATTAAAAAGTCATCTACATAGAGGCTGCAGGATACAGTACTCCTTATGGATTGAACTATATAGTATAGTTAGACGAATCTTACCTTGGTACAGATGATGGATAACTCTTGTTTTCCCGAGGTACAAGCCTCGGGTAGTCGTGGGCTAGGGAGAACGAAGCAACATCCGGTACGTCAATCTTTACAAAACTTATTCAGGATAAAAATGCGGTTAATGATTGGAATTCCTCATGTTTTCTTTTTGGCACAAGCAAACATAGTAGTCGTGACTGGGTGTGGTGGGTGGGCCCTAGCCCACGACTACCCGAGGCCTGTACCTCGGGAAAACAAGAGTTATCCATCATCTGTACCAAGGTAAGATTCGTCTAACTATACTATTTTACCTCGGTACACCGCCTCGGCTACTCGAGGCCGAGGGAGACTTTACGTAGCCTCATTTTTATCCTCAATCATGTACATCAACAATTAACATTCAGAACAATCATAACTCAAACTGTTCACACTCACGTGACCTTCTTAGTTGGTGAGTAGTCGGGTCGCCACCCCACTTGTCTTCTCAAGTCGTTTGTTGTAATGTTTTGCAAACGACTTCGCCGTCTTCCAGCCAGCGTGCGCCAGGATCTTTTTAACCGAGATCCCCAAATGTCTTGCTTTTGAAGCCATCGCACCTCTCGTAGAATGCGAAGCATAACGTTGTGTATCAACCCCTGCTTCCTTGAGCACAATCATCGTCCATCTTGCGAGCGTGTCTCTGGAGATAGCCTTATGTGGCTTAATAAAGCTAATCAATAGCTGGCGCGAATTCCTAATTGGCGCTGTCTTGGAAATATACACCTTAATCACCGACACCACACAAAGTTTCCTATCGTTTGGGAAACTCGTCAAACTAATCGAAGAGAGTGGGTCTCCTAAACGGTTTGATTTTAACAACTTATCCAAATCAAACGTAGCCTCCTTGTCATCTATCTCTAAGCCCTGAAGTGAAAGGGCAACAATAGTTTGGCCTCTATGTCCAGTTACCAAAAGTAACAAAACAGCCAACTTAAAACCTAACTGTTTAATCGATAAATGCCTATTACTAGGCCATTGCTGGAACAGCTTAAATACTACTGAAACATCCCAAAACCTACTATACTTTGGCTTAGGAGGATTCCTAAAATAAACACCCCTCATAAACCAGTGAATAACATGATATTTTCCAACTGTTTGTCCTTCAATCCTGGGAAGAATTACTGATAGGGCACATCTGGCTGTATTAACAGCTCCATAACCCAGGCCATCATCTTCCATCATCCGCAGAAATCTTGTAACTTGAGCAATCGAAGGGTTCATAGGCTTTACTTTATGCACTAAGCAATAAACACCCCATTTCCTTAAATAACACGTATATAACTTTACAGTTCCTGGTCGCCACGCATGCGCAATTAACCTCTCCTGGATAATTTTATCTAAACCAAACTTTTCCAAATATTTAGCTAAAAAAGGAATGCCAATAGTGGTGTTGTGGACACGTCTCCCGTGTTTGTTAGTTTTCCTTGGTAACGAAGGTTCAGCGGACCTCTTGGGAATCGTAAACAATCTCTCGCTCCCCACTCCACTGCTGCCCTCCAGGGCTGCGTGTTCCACTCCGGCGCATTGTCTAGTCTGATTTTCCTGGCTACCTTGCTGATTAAGGCAAAAGGGGGAAAAATATAATAAAATTTTTCATTCCAAATCATCGAGAAAGCATCCACTTTCCAGGATTCTGGCTCTGGGTGCCAAGAAACATATGTATCAACTTTGTTATTCCTACGCGAAGCAAACAAATCTACTTCTGGAAAACCCCACTTGTTACAAATTTCCTCAAAAATACTATCACTCAAAGACCATTCTAAATGATCATGAAAACAACGACTTTTAAAATCCGCTAACGTATTTTGGCTACCTGGAATATGTGCAACTGTTAACCAAACTTGGTGTTCTTGAGCCCAATCCCAAATTTGTGTCGCTAATTTATTACACTCCTTGGACTTCGTTCCACCCATATTCCTAATATACGCCATAGCTGTAGTATTATCCGTTAAAACTTGAACAACAGTCTCAGGCACATCTACCAAACTCTTTAAACCTAAATAAATAGCTCGGAGCTCTAAAACATTAATATGATCACTTCTCTCTTCCTCTAGCCAATGGCCCCCTGTAGCTAGCGCCCCTCTATGAGCACCCCAGCCTTCCAGCGAGGCATCTGTGGTAACAACCGTATTAGGCTCACCCATTCTGAATAGGCTTTATGAGATTTCCTAAGGCGGGCTTAATCCCCAGTCGAAAATCTGATTCGACAACTTCCGAAATGATTCCATAAGCCTAACCAAATCGTCCAATTATTTTTTGGATAACGCTCATTTTTAACTATTTCCAAGACTTTAATGAAGTGCCTTACGCATATAAAATAGATGCGGGTGAATACGCAACCATAATCCCCCCACAAACACTGCTACGTTGCCATACTTTAGGTCTTTTGCAGCCGCAACAAAATACACCCGCTGTGTCATAAATTCTCAATTTAATCCGGCTACAAAAGACACCGTCATTCATATAGTATCTCTAAAGCGAAAGCCCAAACATCTGGTTCTTTGTAGGAGTGGAAAAGAAGACAAGATATTACGTACAATGAATATAGAATCCGCTATTCTTCAGTTTTGTTAAAGTATCACATAAATCTTTAATGGCTAACAAACAATGCTGTTGCGTTTGTGCAACAATAAAGGAATCATCAATATAAGGAAACATAACATGGCCTTTCTTTGCCATCTCAGAAAAAACTGGTTTAAGTAATTTCGTAAACAAACGAGGAGCACAAGCCAACCCATTCGGTAGACATGTAAACTCAAAAAGCTGACCCCCCCATAAAAACCTCAAAAACTTCCTAGAAGTTTGAGCAATGGGGATAGTGTAATAAGCATCCCTTAAATCTACACTCGCGAGCCAAGCACCTGGTGTCACCAAATCTCTGGCCGTCTCAAGAGAAAACATTTTAAAATGTTTATAAACCACTAGCTTATTTAACTTAGTCAAATCCAAAATCATCCTAACATCTCCATTAGGTTTAGGTCTAGAAAAAATATTAGAAATATATTCGCCTTCAACGTGTTGAACTGGCTCCACTATTCCTTTAACACAAAAATTTTTTACTTGCTTATCTAAAGCTTGATGTTCGTCCAAAGACAAACGATAAGGAAACGGTATACGCCTTTGAACCGGAATACTTAAAAAAGGGATCTCAATACCCCTAACGATCTCCAAAACTTCAACATTACTCGTAATATTTTGCCAAGCCAAAAAATTATTAGCTATATTACCAGCGTGAAAATCGCTTACTGAAGTCTGAGTCGACACCTCTACTTGTTGGTGTCCCTGTTGGCAGGCCTCGGGAGCGGCTTGAAGGGCGGGTTCCCCCTGAACGGACGGTTGCCGTCGTTCCAACCGAACTGGTTTCTCTCTCTCTGCCCCCGGCCTCTCTGACTTCCGTAGCTGGAACTGCCTGAGCGTCCTCCCCGTTGGCCGGTTCGCCTGCCCCGAAAATCCGATCTAAATTTCTTAAATTTTCCAACACTGTCCTTCTTCCCCTCATGGTGTTTTGACTGTTTGGCTGCCGTCTCCACTTGTTTGAACAAGTACTGCAACTGACCTCCAAACATCTTTGTTGCATCCAGTGGCTTTCCTTTAATTGGCTTCGGGGGAAGGAACAACGTGTACTCTTTCCCATCATTATCCACCACTTTCTTGGATCTCGCCACCTCCTTTCCTGCCTCTGTGGTAACTGATTTGAAAACATTCTCATATCTGCGATATGAGAGAAAATTACTCGTTGCCGTTAATGCTGCCACCCCCGCGTTCATATCGTCACAAAGAGTAGTAAACTTATGGTCCGTCATCATACGGTTGGCTATAGGCATAATAGCCGCCAACGCAACCAGCACCCCTTTATGCGCCATGCTCAAGGATGCCTCCATTCGCTTCCGTTCTTCATTCAAAGTAACATCGTCATCCATGTCTTTCATGGTAGCCTCCGGGAGTCCCTTAACCCCAGTGTACTGCTCAGCCAGTTTATTTATAACCTCCACCGGCTTAAACGTGTGAAAATGTCCACGGACATTTTTACGCATCAACGAACACGTGTTGATTTTCTTTCGTTTATCCAACCTGATCTTTTTCATCACCTTCGTCGTAATGTCGGCATACTTCCCTTTATGCGACGCTTCCGAATCCGTGTCCGTAGTCGTGGAATCCGACGAAGAGTCGGAAGAAGAAGACTTCTTCTTTTTCTTCTTCTTTTTTGACTTAGACTTCTTCACTTTCTTGGGCTTTCGGGATTTACTACGCTTCCGGTAGTACTCATCGCCTTCCGATGAATCCCTCTTCCTCTTAGACTTGGCAGACTGCAACACCTCAGAGTCAGTCGACTGCTGCGCACGCGAGGCATCTTCCCACTCCGACTCGGAGTCCGAAACCTGATGCCGGCGTTTCCGTGC